>CAUJNA010001391.1:467500-920000 GCA_963377175.1 Effrenium voratum | reverse complement strand
ACCACTCTACTAGTCTACACCTGGACCTCCGCGCCCATCTCTCGCTCTCTCTCGCGCGAGCGAGGCTACAAGGCGGAGCGCGAGGCGGGCGCGGACGTGGAGGAGGCCGTGACGCAGATGGTGGCCTCCAGCGGCTCCATCGTGGTGGTCTCGGGCGCTCCGGCGATCCGGGAGAAAGCGTGGGACAGCCTGTGTCGTGTTTTTGCTTTGGTCGTGGGTGGTTGGGTGGTTGGGTGGTTGGGTGGTCGGTTGGTTGGGTGGTTGGATGGTTGGGTGGTCGGTTGGTTGGTTGGGTGGGTGGTTGGCTGGCTGGCTGTCTGGCTGGCTGTGTGGCTGTCTGGCTGGCTGGCTGGCTGTCTGTCTGTCTGTCTGCTTTTTTGGTTGATTTGTTGTTGCCTCTTCTGGGGGGGGGGGTTGTCTAAAACGGCTGGTTTTCTGTTGGTTTCTTTTTCACAAATACTTCTACACAATCAGTATCTTATGATCATGACCAGGTTTGTTTCAAAGATCATGATTAGCACAGGAAGCCGAACACTTTTTCTCAGGCTTATTTGTTGCGTCGTTTTCCTTGTGGATTTTCTGAGGAGGTTCAGAGACGAAGTCGTGCTCATGTGTTTTCGCAGGCTTGAGCTTGCTTTGTTTGGTGTTGCTTGGCGTTTGGGATTCATTCGATTTACTTGGTGTGTTCCATCTTGAGCCTGCTACCGCCACGTTTCGGTTTTCCCTTGTTACCCCATGGAATTCACGTCTTCCAGTTTCAAAAGCCAAGCCGAGCCATGCGAAAGGAATTTGCAGGTCCCTGTCAGATCAGGCATAGGCAACCGAACCGTCCAATTGGGCTGGTCTCCCCTAAAATGTTGACTTTCCTCTTGATTTCTCTTTAAACCGACCCCACAAAGGGTACCAAGCCTCAAAAAAACACATCCGTTTGTGGTTTCCGCGTTTCGTCGAGTCGAGGCGTGGTGCTGTCCATCTGCTGGTCGGTGATGCTGGGCCTGCCGGACATGTTCAAAACTTTCGGCATCGCCGCGGCCTCCGCCATCATGGTTTGCGCACTGTGCTTAGGGGGCGAGCGAGAAGCCCTAAGGGGGGCTCGGTAGCCGTTTTGGGGGTGGGTTTAAAGGGAAATCGAAACGAGACAATCACACATTTCGGTGGATCGATCCTTGCAGCCTAGATTGAAAGTAGAAATCGATTCCACGGGTTTGGGGTCTTTTCTTGACCCTGGCGGGTCCGATGGGAAGGTCATGGCTATGCTCGGGTCTGTATGGCCCCTGACAATCACTAATAGTCACTAGGCTGCATTTTCCCAATTTGTTGTGGCTCTAAAAAACCGTATGACACTTAAGCCTCTTGGCGTATCTACCCCTTTTCACTTCATTTGCCCCGAGGGGCCATGATCCTTTTGGCTACAAAACTCGATCCAACCTGAGTGGCGTTTTTTGGGACACCTTTTTTGGGGGTGGGAAACCAAACGAAAGCAGCCCCATTTTGGGGGGACACCTATTCCTGAACCGAGCTCATTTCAAGCCACCAGACCCGAGCGGAGAGTAGATTGAAATTGGAGAGACTGTTCTTTCTCCTGATTTGGGGTTAGTCCTGGATGGGATCAACTGGGTTTGTTCCAAACGTGACGACTTTCTAATTGAGTGATTTCCATTTAAAGCGACCCCAACGGATACCCTCAAAAGAAGCAAGGCTGCATCGAGTTTTGTGGCCAAATGGATTTTCCTCTACACGTCGCTGTCCAAGTCCACACAACATCCATCCCTGGCTGGGGTTGAAAAAGAACTGTTTTGGCCTCCTTCCAATCAGGATTTGGGACATTTGAATGACCCGGTTCTGCCAGGCAAGAACAAGCGAGTGAGCTGGGCTGCGGTGTGTTGTTTCCTGGGGAACCCTTCCTTTGGCTGATCAACTCATGAAGTGAGGTTAAGTATTTGTCACGGGGATGCTTGCTTTGGCCTCACAGTCGTATTTTCTAAAGCCATTGTCCGGAATGGTCAGTGCGGATAAGCTGGCCACGTATGTGAGAAGCAACATGAAACGCGGGGGTCTCCTTTCCCCGACCAAAAGGAGACCCACCTTTGTCCTTTTTTTTTTGAGGGGGGGGTTCAAACCTGAAAAGCAGGAAAACCACTTTTTATTCTTCCTTTTCTTTCTTTTTTTTGGGGGGTCCTGTGTACCCCGACCAAAAAAAGAGACCTATGTTTTGGGGGGGGTCCAACCGGACAAAGACCTCGCCTGTCTTTCGAGGTCTTCGCGCAGCTGACCTTCGTGGCTCCTGTCTTGGCCATCTTGCCATGGCTGGGCCCCGCGCCCCTTTGGCCCGGTTGGGTTTTTTGGCGCGCGTCGGGCGGGGCGACGGTTTTTTTCTTGGTTTGGGGGGCTGAGGTGGGGAA
This sequence comes from Effrenium voratum, assembly GCA_963377175.1. NCBI lineage: Eukaryota > Dinophyceae > Suessiales > Symbiodiniaceae > Effrenium > Effrenium voratum. Next base: position 917,598 of record CAUJNA010001391.1, on the reverse strand, counting down.
CCCGGAAAATGTGGATGGCGAAATCCGAACGCGCACCACGATTGAAGCCATTGAAAGAAACCATGGCTTGTGGATATATTTGTTTTGGCCTTTTAAATAGGGGGAGTCGAATCGATCCAGGGTTTCTTAGGCAGGAGATTGTCCATCCACAGTAGTGTGGATGGACGAAATCCAAACGCACTTGGGATCGGTGACTTAGTGCGATTGGTGGATTTTGTCCAGCAGTAGCGCCCGCTGTGTAAGACGTGTGTGCTCCCTTGAGATCCGGATCAGTTTCCCTCCATTGGGCAGAATCGGAGGGCAACACAAATTGTAGGCAAGAAAAAGGTTGGTTTTCTTCAAGGTGCCATACCTATGAAGCCCTCCTTTTCTCGTGTGTTGACCCCGGATTGATCTAAATTTTCAGGGCACAGTGGAAGAGCGGTCAAGCTCTGTGTATGTTTTCCTGGCTCCAAACGTGAAAGGTCACCTTTGGGAACACCAGAGGTGATAACCCATCCAGAATAGGTAACACTTCCTCCAAAACTTGGGAGGCCACCACATAAGTCCTGTGCACTTTGGGATTGCCTCATCCGGGACTCTGAGGCAGGGGGAGCCGCCAGAACCGGAGGACCCGTTGAGCCCCACTGGAGAGGCGATGCGCCGAGTGGAGCAGTTCCGGAGGGGGTCCTACTACCAGATCGGCAGGCGCCGGCGCGGTGAGTGGGTGGGCGGTGAGTGGGTGGGTGCGGGTTTCCGGGACTGATGAACAGGACATAGACGCACAAGCCTTTGGTGTTGAATGTATACTGTATATATATATAGACACGCATATGTTCGCTGTTGGTGTACGTTGGTGCCATTGAGCACCCGGTCTTTTTGCATGAAGTCAATCGCCGTGTCTCTTGAGATTTGGTCCCTTTAAAGCCCGTTCGTCTTACGGCGGACATGTTTCGGCGAATCGCCTCGCGTCGAAACTCCAACTGGAGGGTGCTGACGGTGTTCCCCTTCAACCTGATCGCCTTTTGCGCGGTGTATCTGCTCATGATGCCTTTGACTTTGCGCTTCCTCCAGAACTTCGACGTCCTCAACTTCCAGCGCCCCGATCGGATGTCGTGCGAAAACGGCCGGGCGTGGCTGGCAATCTCGGAGGAATCCGGAAAGGGTGGCAAAAACGGGTTCCAACGGCAACCAAAAGGCTGCAAGAGTCGCAGAGTTGGAAAAGGTGGGAAGGTCGGAAAGTCTTCATTGGGTTTGGCAAAATGTGGGGAAACCTTTCGCCCGAAAGGCTTGCTTTCTCTTCGGGGACCAAACGCTTCCCGTCCCATGCCGCATTCCCGAGGGCTTTGTCAGGGGCTTTGCCCTTCAGAGTCTGTGGACAGACTCAGCCAAGACAAGAACAATGCAAACAAAACTGCCTCATCCCGCATCAGTTCGCATCCACTTCGAGACACAATGCTGCCTTTTGTATTTATCTCTGTCAGACCTGTTTGTTTTTCAACTGTTCCTCCCCTGTCGCTTTGTTTCGTTTAGTCTTTCTTGACTTCCGACATTTGTTGCACGGCTCACTCCCTACGAGCCCAGACCCATACCTCCATCACCCCAATGGTGAGAAAGGTTTGCCTCCTTACCCTTCAGGTGTCCCCTCGTGCAATCCTGAAACAAGACTCCATCATTTGGAAGACTGAGATGCTGGCTGATTTTCAGGTAACACGTTGGTGATTTGATTGGTTTGTTCATTTGAAGCCCGGATTCTTGTAGAAGGTAAATGGGAACGCCCCAACACCAAACCAAATCACCGAGCTCGGAACCATCAAACAACGGGATTCCGGAACCAACTAGCAAACACAAGACCCTGAAAGCCCGCACACAGTTTGGCCCCGAATCCTTGCTCGATGCAAGGCTTCGCGGTTGCACCGGAAAAAAAAAAAAAAAAAACTGCTCAAAGTGTCACGCACACGCACACACACACACACACCCAAAGTGAGGCAGACCACCTCCCGTGGAAATTGTCCCTTTCAGCTGGGTCCGACTTCTTTGCTCATTCGATTTGTTTCCGAACAGTTGGAGGCAAGGGTCTCCCTTTGGTTTCCCTGTAGAATACCAACCCCAAAAAGGGTTTCCCATTTAGGGCACCCCAAGCCCTAAAAGACCCACTGGCCAGGAATTTCCTGTTGGTTTCCCCTCAAGATGCCAACACAGAGGTCGCAAACAACGAGACACACCTCGGGCCATTTCAGCACATCTCTCTCCTCACGGCTACCACTAAACAAGAGAGAGTCAACAAAAAAACATGAACAATAAACAAAGAAAAACAAACAATCAACAAACAATCAAGAAACAACAAACAAGGCACAAAACCAAAACAAGAAACACAAGGACACGAAACACACACAAACAAGAGAAGCAAACAAATACAACAACGCAAGACACACACCACGCAAAACACCGCTCAATGTCACGCTTGGCTTCGACTCGCCAGTCCGAGGTTCACGGAGATGGGCCACAGCTTCGAGATGACGATGCCCCGGGGGTCCCGGGCCTTCAACACCTCGCTGCAGATCATCCAGGAGACCAGCGAGCGCATGTGACCCAGCGAGCGCATGCGACATGCGACCAACGGGGAATAGAGCCATTGGGTTAGCCGGCCCGTTTGGTCGGCTTGGAACCCCCCCCCATCTTGGTGATTGAAACTCAAACTTGCTTCTCAGCGTGTGGGTAATGATTGTTAGAATGAAGTTCCTTTGAGGTGGGGTGATGCTTACACTGTGGAGGAAGTGCATGGCATCCTGAATGCGTAATGTGCCATCTTTAGAACTCAATTTCGTGACGGGAGAAGAACACTCGTAGTGTGCCATCTACCAGGGGTGTGCTGCGTGCTCCAACACAGCAGAGCGGTGCCTTCTAAGCGCCTTTGCCCTCGAGTGCAGATAAGTTTGGAATCCAGTCCAAAGCTCTCGGGTCGTTGGGGGCAGATGGGATGGGATGGGCAGATGGCATAGATGGCACGACGATTTGTGGATTCTTTCAAGCCCGAAGCGCTGACGAGGTAAATGGAACCGGCTTCGGCGGCAGAGCCATCTTTCTGGCCTGACCTGATTTAGCAACAAAGTCCTCACCATTTTCAGATCGAACTCCATAGAATGGACTGGGGATTCCATAGGGAATGCCCTCAGAAATGGTTGGTGGACAAGAACCCCTATGTGTGTCTGTGTTTGAGGGTGCCCTTTTCTGGGATGTTGCAAAGGGACACCAAAAGGAAAAGGCCACCAACTTGGAGGTCCCTCTTTTTTGGCAACATACAAATGATGTCCACCATTCGGTCCCTCAAAATTCATCACGTGGACCAAGGCCTGTTGGATGGCTTTCACACGTACTTGCGTCGGGCTTTGGAAGGAAGTCTTACCCATGGCCGGGCGGCTTTCTTCAACCACAAGGGCCACCAACAGGAAGCCGGAAAACATAGTTTTTTGATTCAGAGCCACGACAAGGCGAGCCGTTGCAGCCCAGTGACTGTTTGTGCCCGTTCAAAGCAACTTTTTTAAGCCTGGATCAGTATAGTGAGCAACAATCAGCTAGCACATGGATGGACCCCCAATTGTGGATTTCCCACCCATTTCCTGGTTGAAATCTCCCCATTTGTGTGTGTGTGTGGGTGTGTTGAACTGTTGGGTATGTTAAGTGAGTGATTCTTACTCACTGTATGAGAGTGTCTTTGTGTGAGCTGATACCCCTTTCTGTGGTTTCAAAGGGAAACCAAAGGCAGAGCCCTTGCCATTTTGCATTTATTTATTTATATACTTATATACTTATTTATTTATTTATTTATTTATTTATTTATTTGTTTATTTATTTATTTATTTTTATTTATTTATTTATTTATTTATTTATTTATATACTTATTTATTTATTTATTTATTTATTTATTTATTTATATACTTATTTATTTATTATTTATTAATTCATTCAAATTGTCTTTTATGTTTTAAACGGGGTCCAACCTTAAAACACCCTCATGTTGGATGAAGCTTCACGCATTCGATCGCTTCGACTTGGGCTCCCAGGACTTCGACTTCGAAATGACCTTGATGCCGCTTTCCGAGTACACGCAGGTCTCAGAAAAAGCTTCCAAAGGTTCTGGTCTTCCCCGAAAAACATGACTTCCAGACTGGCAGACTGGCACGTTTGGGTTTGTGGCACTGGGTTTCCTTCAAGCTGCAAACAACTTTCGGCCGTGAGCCTGGCCAAGACGAATCCTCGGCACGGAAAATCCGCGCAACCCGATTCCCGAAACGGGTCCCAAGAGGCCCGAAGTGGGCCAACCTGACCAATGCAGCTCCCTGCGTTTTCTTCTTCTTCTTCTTCTTCTTCTTTTCTTCTTCAAACCCATGGAGCAAGCTCGGGGGATTGAGGAATCGACCCTGACAAAAATGGTGTTCGAAATATTGGATGCTTGCGGGGTTGGCGCGGAACGGAGTGCTTGCAACGCCAACGCCTCTTGCCTAACATATCTGCAACTTGGGGCCTTGGGCTTTGCCGCTGCTCCTGAAGAATGGACGTGCAACAGGGAAAGTGCGTGGCTTGGAAGGTTGCTTCTCTGCTTCTGTGACCTGGAGCCCTAAAAGGATCTAGGTTTCCCCGGAAGTGGATTCCAAATGGTGGCTTGCTGACAAGATGGTGTTTTGTTTGACGCATTTGGCATTTGCTCCAGGCAGTGATTTGCTTTTTCGGGCTCATGTTGGTGTTCCAAGCAGGGAGGTACTGCTTAATCACATGGCCCGTGGGGAGGCCGATTCTGTTTGCGAATTCTCTGAGGTGAGGTTTGCATCAGGCGTGTACCTCCATCTTTCTTTTCCACGGATCCTTCTTGGAGACTTGCAACGCTCCGGCATCTTCTTGAGACTCTTTCCATTGGGCTCGGCTTTTGATTTCCTAAGTGCTCTCAAGGTAGGTACTGGTGCTCTCTTTACAGCGTTCGGGCTCACCAAGGATGTTGGGAAGCACACCCTTTTGGAGGCAAAAACGTCATGCCAGCTTCCTGGGTTTTGCGAGAAATTATGGTAGATCAGTTGCCATTGTCTGCCTAATCATTCACCGCGGTTAGAGTTTGCTGAGCGAGATATTGTTTTGTGGGCCGCAGCAACCGTTTGGAGCTTGCAACATGCCCACTTTTGGTTGGTTTCAATTGGAAGTCAAAAGGACACCTACACTTTGGATGAGGTGTTTTTGTTGTTCCCTAGAACTGTGTTTTTTTTTGAGTAGGGCTCGTCCCCTGCTTGGTTGGTTGGTTGGTCGGTCGGTCGGTCGGTCGGTCGGTTGGTGAGAAGGCAAACCCACATGTTAGGGGGTACCCCAAAAAGACACGCCCATACTAGGTCCCCAGTAGTGCCCTTTTACCCTTTTTTGGGGGAGGGGTTCCCTACCAAAATCGACTACAGAAAAAAGTTGGTACCCTTATTCTATCCTCTCTACTAAAACAGACTACTTTCCTCTTGGAAAGGGCCTTTTTGCACTTCCCTGTTTGGTGGGAGGGTACCCTAAAAGTCTGCTGGAGGACCTTGATTGTAAATCGTCTCAACCCATTTGCCCAAAACCACACAAATCCCACAAATTTTCGGGGCGGTACACTGTTTTTTTTTTTAAAGACACACCTGCAAGGTTCCCTTCTGCTTCTCCCCAAAACCCCTCCAAAACGCCCCCACGGTTTTGGTGCGCCCAGGCCCGTGCTCATCTTCGCCACCAACGCGGGGGAGTTCTCCACGCTGGAGAGCGCGGGCACGGTGTCGGCGCCCCTGGTGAACGAGGAGATTCCCGGTTGTTGTTGTTTTTTTTTTGGGGGGGGGGGAAAATCCGGTTTTTGGGTGTCGTAGACCTTCAGTGGGGCCGATATTTTGTACAACTGGGAGGGGGTCTCTACCTGGAGATCAACAACAAACCGGTCCTTGTGCCTGTCTTTACTCGTGATCTTTGGAGGGCGTCTCTTTAAATCGACTACTCGTTTTCTTTGGAGGGTCTCTCTTTCAAATCGACCACCAAGAAGGCTGCCTTGTTTGGGACCCCTGCTTTTCCAACCTCAAACTTGTTTTTCCAACCTCAAACTTGTTTGTTGGACATCCATTTGACAATTTGGTTTGTGGGTGCAACAAAGCAGGTTGAGGGTCGGAAGAAATAACAGTGTACCCTCGCACTTCCGCTTTTGGATGGGACAAACCAGAAGCCGTTGAAGCAGCCGTCCTTCTATATTTGGCAGTTGCTGGATACGACAAAGAATGTCCTTTCGGGCCAATTTTGGGGCCAACAGATGTGAGCAAGGGGCGAGAATTGGAAGGCAACTTTTTGCTCCTTCAAAGCAACCCCACAAAGAGTCCCACAACACAAAGAAACTAGCATGAAAGCAACCATTCGACCGGACAGCTTATGGCGACCTGCCGAAGGGTTTGTGGGTGCTACCTTCGGGTTTTTAGTGGGTTTCCACTACCCCACAACTCCAATCAACGGATCTTATAAGACTGGTAGTCGTTTGGGGTGGCCTGAAATAGGAACCCGAAACTGGTTATCGCAGTTTGCGCTTCAGGCAACTGGAATGATGCTGGGGGATCCTGATCCTCGTTTTCCAATCGCCAGCTTGACCAAGTTTGACCCCACCGGCTTCTGCCGTTTTGAAAGGGCTGTCGTGGTCAGCTTGACTCCCCGCAACCTATGGTTCGAACAATTGCCTTTGCACTGGTCATGCAGAACACTTTCATTTCCTTTTTTGGGTTGCTTTGGCGGCACCTATTGTGCCAATGCTTAGAGGGTTCCATCTAGGTGGGTGTAGGGGTTCCGGGTTCAGAAGGCCTCAATAAGTCAATAAGGAATTAAGAAGGCCTGAATAAGGGGTTGGTGAGGCCTTTTTAATGGGTTGAGAAAGGATCGCCCCCCCTCGTCCTGGTTTTTGTGGGAAACATTTGGTCATGTCCGCGCCAAATGAACCATGGACTACTGAAATGGTTGACCGAACCTCTTGCGTGATACAGGAGAGTCTCTAGGAAGTTGGGATGTTTGGTCAGGGCAAAACCGTTGAGGTTAGGTATTAGGCACACCTGCCACATGAACATGATGCTGGGCCAACCAGAAGGAGTCATAATACATGGCAGGGTTCCACGTGTTGTTGTATATACATGTCTGAGTCAACACATGGAAATATACATACCCACATCCCACTAACATAGCGCTTGCAGGCAGCTACTGTCCACTTGGAGGGACCCCTTTTTCAGGTGCCATGTTAGCGGGTGAAAGGGTGCAATATAATCCCTGAAAAAAATAGCAGTCCATGTCTTCCAAGTAACTCTGGCATCCTCAACCATTCCCCCCATTACAACCAAACGCTAGCTCGGTTTCTTTTATGGTCCCCACTTCTCACTGGCTCCCCTTCGACCGGTAAACATGTCTCTTGTGAGGAACAAGCCATTTTCGGGCTGTTTAAAGGAACGGGCCGAGCGTGTGGTGCCATGAAAAGACAACGCGGTACTTCGAGTTTAGCAGGGACCACCCTCAAAAGTGGTTTGGTGGATATGTATTTGGTGGCCCCCAAACTAGAGCATATTCATTGATAACGTATTCAAGTGATTGGTTCCTTTGCCTTTTTCAGAAGTGACCCCATATTCATTGAGCATATCTAAGTGATGTTTTTTTTCCCCCCGGCCACTTCTGCAAAATTTTTGGCTCGACTTGTCAGGAGCTCTTCAAGCTGAACTGCCGCCCGGGCCAAACTTCCAGCGGCCCTGGGAGGGCGAAATGGCGAGGGCACGGGTTTGTTCGTCATGGTTTTTAAAAGGGGCGCCCAGCAAAAACACGAAAAAAACAACAACACAAGGAATATTGGAAAACTTGATCAGCAAAAGCAAAAAAAAGAAACACAATTGTTTATGGAAAAGCTATCCTTTCTGTCATAAGATCATAGGAGATACGTCCAGCAGTTCTTCGGGGATGGTCGTCCTTGGAACCCTCTGGGATTGTTGATATGGGGGCTTTTGAAGATGATGTTCATCTTTGAACTACGTCTTTGCATCGATAGGGCGCCTCTGTCCGAAGTCTTGGTTTATGGGTCAAGATTCGTTACCACTGACCCCAGGTTATAGTCCTTTCCATTTACCTGGGTTCCATTTTGGGTACCTATTTTTGATACAGACCCGTATGGCATGAGGGGCCAAGCGAAATGCAGCGAGTGTTCGGCTGTGCCCGATGTTTGTCTCATGTTCACCAACTGCAATGGGATCGGAAGGTCGATCCTTAGGCTGGAGGGTTCCGGGACGAGGCTGTTAGGGATACCTCTTGGGCCTGCTTACGGCGCGGGGGAAAACATGGGCACGTGACAGGACTTTGCGTAGTCCAGTCGAGCATTGCCTTGTCCGCATTTTTTTGGGGAGGGAGCAGGCTTCCCTTTCAAATCAACGCATCAGCCTCCCTCCCACGTGGCTATACCACAAGAGGAAATTTATCTTCCACAGGTGGCTTGTGGCTGAGTGGATCCATGGCCACTGGATCGTGGGAGAGAAACAAAACTGGTTTTCGACTGTGAAATCCATTGCGAAGGCAGAGTGGTCATGAAGTTCTCCGTAAGTGATTAAGCGATTGGGGTAAGCGGAAAAAGCGATTAAGCGATTAGGGTAAGCGATTAAGCGATTAAGCGATTAGGGTAAGCGATCAAGCTACTAAGCGATTGGGATCAGCATGAGCGACTCAGCGATTAGGATAAGCGCCCGCCAAGCGAGTACGTCGAGCGACTAAGCGATAAAGCGGCGATTGGAGAACGCGCCTCGCGCCGAGAACATCGTGAGTCCAATTTAGGCTGATGCCTTAAAACCTCTGTCTCAGGCCCGCGAGCCAGCGTTGCCAGCCAGTCACGGCCCCGACGTCACCAACACCCCCAGCATCACCAGCAATTTTGCGTGGGAAAAACTGTAGTCGGGACGAACGTGTCTCGACTACAGTTTTTTTCCAAGCGTTTTCAAGGTTGGTAGCATCAGCAACACCCCTAGCATTGCCAACATCACCAACAACACCCCCAGCATCATTAACAATTTTGCGTGGGAAAAACTGCAGTCGGGCCCAACGCACATACCAAGGCACACCCGCAGCATCACCAGCAACGCCCACAGCAGCACAAGCCCTACGGCTATGAGCCTCCACTCCTGAGGCAAAGGCAGGGAAAACCCAACATTTGGGTGTTTTTGGAGGCACTGGTGGAGTCGAATGGGCAGCCCCTAGCAGCCTGACAGTGTTTTCGTGAGGCAGGGTTTGCCTTCTGACCAACGTCTTGGTCTTAAAAAAGGGCCATCCGAAAAAGTGTAAAGGTCAGTTAGAGGCGCTTCGCAGCACGGAGCTGGAGTTATGCGAGCAGGAGGGCTCGGACGATGTCGTGACCTTAGTCTCGTCGAGCCAGGCTTGGTCCAAGATGCGGTTGAAAAACCATTTCCAGCTTCCCCTTTAAGCGAGTAAGCGATTAAGCTATTAGAGAAAGCGGCCTTCGCATGTGGGCAGCTAACATCAGCGAGCGTGCGATTAGGCGATTAGGCTGAGCGATTAAGCCATTAGGGCAACCGCTTAAGCGATTAAGCGCTTAAGCGATTGCGTTAAGCGATTAAGCTAGTAGAGAAAGCGGCTTAGTCTACGCGAAATGGCATGACAGCTGCGTCCCGCCGACTAACAGCGTAACATCTTGATAGCTGCATCTAACGGCGTAATAGCTTAATAGCGTCGTCTAACGGCCTAACCGCTTAATAGCTTCACCTAACAAGCGATTAAGCGATTAAGCGATTGCGTTACTCAAGTAAACGAAGAAGCGATAAAGCTATTCAAGAAAGCGGGAGGTGGAGAGAGAGAGGGAGAGAGAGAGAGAGAGAGAGAGAGAGAGAAAGAGAGAGCGAGAGAGAGGGGAAGAGTTAGGGGAGGTAGGTAGGAGAGCCAGAGAGAGGAGATGGGGAAGGAATGGATGGTTTTTGGGAGAGCTCTTTCTTTCCAGCTCTCACCATCCCTTCCCTATCAATCTCTTTTCCGAACTCCATAGTCTAGCGTCGTGATAGCTTAGTAGCTTCGCGAAATGGCGTGACAGCTGCGGCCCCCGACAAATAGCGTGACAGCTTGATAGCTTCGTCTAACGGCGTAACAGCTTGTGTCGAAAGCGCGACCACCCTGCCTACACCCTCGTGAAATCACTGGCTGGCAGGTGGTTCATGTATTCACTTCCCCCTGAAGGAAGCCACAAAGGCTGGGATCCCTCCCTCTTTCCAGTCCGGCCTGGAAAGCAACCTGTTCCCGAAACCGCTTTGCACTTTCCCTGGGGGTCCCCGTATGCCATCGCTCACGTTTTTTTCCTTTTTTTTGTTCTTCTTTGGGTTTAAAAGGGACATATCTGGGCCCGTTGTAGTGTGAGGAAGACGTTGACCGCCCAAGCCGTGCCTCACCCTTTATAGAGTTGCTGATCCCTACATAAACCAAGGGGCTTCCTCAATTCAGCTTGGCAAATGGGCGCTTGCCCACTGAGACGGCCGGACGGACGGGTCACGTCGCAATCTGAGGCGAGATGATCCGCACTTTGATCGCGGACACCGCGAACTCGCCCTACGCGCTGGGGGCGAAGAGCTTTCAGACGCCCTCCGTGCCCATCGACAAGCGCGGGCCCCGGCTGCGAAACTGCGGGGGGGCTGGGGTCCAAAGTAGAAGGCAACCAGTTGCCCGGTGGCGCTTCGTGTGTTTTTCCAGGGGAGAGATTGGTTTCTGTTGAAAATCAAGCAACACCAAAAACAGAGGTGCGCTTTTGTTTCCCCGTGGCCACTGGCTAAAAAGGCTTTCCTGTTGTACGTATGTTCCTAGCGCACTGGTCATTTCCAATGGGCATAGGCATGGCTAGTTTGAGCCTGGAGAAAAGTGGTCCTCTTTTTGTTGGTTGGATCTCAGGAGCGCTTTGGGGCGCTCCTTTTTGGCGTTCCTCGTAGGACAATTGCTATCCTCACCATGGGAACAATGAAAGAAGGAGCCGTTCGTAAAAGGACATCGCAAAGGGCACCCTGGTCAGCTGAATAGGGACCCCCCTGTTTTGGAGGCTCAACCACTTTTTTGGAAAGTTCATGGGCCATTTGACAAGTTTAGATCAAATGGCTCAATGTTTGAACCTCGACTTTTTGCCCATGAGTGACAGGTTCCTTGCCAGTCGAACCTAGGAGCTACATCCACTCCCACCTGCCCTTTGCCAAGAGCGTCTTCAAGGAGAGCCCCCCAAGCCATGGAAAAACGTGGCTCTCAGAAGTCGCAGCCGACGTTCTTTGCACCAAAGAAGTGACTTGTGGGCGTGGCGTTCCTTTTCGGGGGAACGGAACCTTCGGTTGGTTTGGTTTCGAAGGGCGAAGAGAAACAAGAAAAAACTGGGTCGGGCAGATGAAGAGCGGGAAAGCTTTTGAGGGCCCGAAGCGCAAGGGTTGGTCTCCAAATGGGACATGGAACTTACAAAATGGGTTTGTTTCCCTTTCGGCTTCCCTTTGAAGCAACCCCAGAAAGCTTTCCCTTAAAGATAGACACGCCCCAAGAGGAGGTGTTTGACTTTGCGGATCTTCAGGCAACACTTCAGAGACGTGACCCAGACAAGTGGTTTCGAAAGGAGTGACATGTGGTGTGGTCGAAAGACCAGTTGCTTCACTTGAGCTTGGCAGTGGTCATCAGCCCTATAAGCGAACCGGGACCATGGCAAGAAGGTTGGTTTTGCCATGGCTCGCTCACACAGCGAGGTAGCGATTCAAATCCAGTCAACTCCCCAAACAGTTCGGCGAAATCCTCCGGGGCTGATAGAGAGGGTACTGGAACGATTCGGGACCTGCGTATTGCAAAGGAACAAATGGACACCCGGCAATCCAAGCTTGTTTTTGGTTGCTGCGCTTGCAATCTTGCTCCTGAACCTTTGATTCACCATTGCTTTGTGGTCAGATGTGGTCGGCTCCTTTGCTCTACCAACGTCTTGTGGTTGGCGCTTTTGGTGCGGCTTCCAGGGTACTTGCCCGCATCGAGAACCTTGAGTCTTCGCTTGGCAGATCGGGCGCTGAAAAAAGGCTGCAAAGCGAATGGTTTGGTGCCCCTCGATTAGTTGGGTTCCCGTGCTTTCCCTTGGGCTTGAACACCCCACTGCGCTTTACTCCGGTCTTCGCCCGACTCTCGCTTGCCGACTTTCAGGAGGTCTTTGGGCAGCTGGTCTGCCCCAGCCTGCACGAGATGAACTTGGTGAGGACCGGCCCGTTCTTTAAGGAACCCCCCCACAAAACAAACATGGATTCCCTTGTTTTTCCCCTTAAAACCAGCCCCCAAAATGGTACCAACCCAAAAAAGGCGCCGGGCCTGGAAGGCCTTTCCCTTTGGTGGATTTTTATTGGCGAGGGCACCTGAAGCCGCCGCCTTGGCTTCAAAAGACCCTTACCAAAGACTCTCTAAGGGCATCCTTGGGAAATTCCTTAGGAGAGATCTTTTTGGGTTGTGGAAAACTGGGTTTGACTTTTTGGCTTTCGATTTTGGTGACAATAGCACCTTCGATGAATGCAGAGCTGGCTTTGTTGAGCGGAACGTAAGAGAGCAAGGTCCGGGAAAGCGGCATCCCTCTTGCCTGAGTTCTGGCACACTGGTTGCTGAACACGGGGGTGAGGGGGAGGGGGGGGGGTTGCAGGACTTGTTTATTTTCGGTGATTTGTCATGGGAATCCCCTTTGAAGTCACAATCAATAGCATCTCAGGTGGGTCAGCGCCCCATTTTTTCTTCTTGTTTATTGGGTTCCGAAATCCGGTAGCAATGGTCAACCTGAACAGGGTGATATCTTTTTCTACCGGACTTCCCGCAATATCGGTGGCGCACGTTTTGCGAGATGGGAACACCATCGTCTCTTCCCACAGTGTCAGGTTGCGCAGGTCTGTCAGGTCTGTTGGATCCTATGGTTGCCAAGGGCCCCACGCATAGGAGCCCCCCAATCCCAACGGGGGCTAGTAGAGACGCATAAGGCCGAATAGGGGTTTGTGCTAGGTGCCGCTCGTGTGTTGGGTATCATTTCCGTTTGCTTCCTTTGCAAAAGCGGATGATTCCCAACCAGCGGTGTGCAACAGGGGCACCCCCCCAAAAGGCAAACGCGAAATCGCCCCCAGAAACTGGACCCCAAAATGATTGGGTTCCTTCTGGATGGTTTATGAAAATACACACGCAAAAAAGAAAGAAAGAGAGACGAAACGTCATTCCCAGCCCAAATAATGGCAACGGCTTCCCTTTTTTTGGAGTCCCGTTTCACCAATCTCCCTGAAAAAGAGAGAATTCCTTCATTCCACATCCCGCTTGTTCAGTGGTGGTAGCACGCAAATAGGGAGATTCCAGAGAGGAAATGGGTTGGAAATCCACGATTGGGGGTGCACGTGCTAACTGATTGTTACTCACCATATGGTTATGCATCTTGAAATGGTGGACGAACCCTGGTGATTGCAAACAAGGGCTACACCCTGCGGTCTCCTGGTTTAGTTTTGACCCATGCCCATATTCGTTTCAGATTCCTTCGGCCGAAGGAAGAGCTTCCTCGCCAAGAAGCTGTTGCTCACTCAGACCTCCGAGCATTTGGACCTGATGTGGCAGGACTGTTTGTTACAGATTTCCGGTAGGGTGATGTTCAGCCCGGATTAATAAGACCCTGCTTATTAATATGGCGTTGTTCCAACCCCACTAAAACCAGGGACACCCCCAACTCAACAACTAGGGTTTTCAATAACAAATAGAGGTTGACGTTAGTCGACGTGGATTGCGGGGGGGGGGGGGGGGGAGTGGGGGTGCAGTGGCACTCGTAAAAGGCTGTCTCAAAACAAGGAACCTCTTGTTGATGGCTTGAAAGGGACACCAAACCGAAATCAACCACTTGGAGAGGACCCCAATTTTGAGAAGCACAGCTATGTGTCATGCTCAAAAGATGCAAATAAGTGGGGCTACTAGCTAGGGATGATGCTTTAAGTGGTTTGAGATCGCCATTTCAAGAGCTATCAAAGGATCATGGCCATAGCCGACAGGACGTTGGACCATTGCACATATGAGTTACTGAAATCATATTGGTAGTCTGCTGAAGACATGGCAGGACAGCCCCAGATTTCCCACACAGTAAGTGGAAACAAGAACAAAGTGGCGGTGTAGGTTGTTCGGTTTGGTTCTCTGTTTGACTCCCTCCGACTTTGTTTTTTGCCTGCCTTCACGCATTAGCCTGGGGTACATAGTACAGTCAAGTTTGCATGTTGTTGAAAGGGAAATCCAGTGACCTCGGACATAGTTGTTTCCAAGAAAGGGGCATGATATGGATCTCGGCACCTTTTAGCACCAAACGCACCAAAAAGAACTCACTCGTGATGAGGGTTGCTATTTTAGGCAGCTTGTTTCAGGTTTGGGAGCTATTCTTTGCAAAGGCTATTCCCAAAAACGGGGCTGATTTGAGCATCATGCTTTGGTTTGCATTTGTTTTTATCGCGTGTCCTTTGGCGGGGTGCGTTGACAGAGCTGTTCTGGGCAATCCAAAGGCAACCCGGCCAAATCCATCCCGTGCGTCGCGCAAGGCTTTGATTTGCCTTCGACTAGGCCAACCATTCGTCTCCGGGGAACCCAGCCTATGGAAACTGCAGCCAGCCCTGTGGGGATTTGGAACGCACTCCCAAGTTGGCGCACCTTCAAGGCGCGCGAGTTGACCGGAGCCCTAAGAAACCAACGCCTCCCACGTGCGCGCGCGTTTCCCGGCGGACCGACCCGCTGGCCCCTTTCTGGTTCACAGGAGATGGTCAGGAAGAACGCCATGCTCACGGTGGTGAACCCTGCAACTTGGATCGGCTGTGGTGGACCTCCCTTTTGGCAGAGAAACCGAAAGGACACTGAGCAAAAGGTCCTCGAGTTTTTTTCAAGAAAGACCCCATTTGCGAAAGGCTTCGCAAGTTGAGCTTGGTGTTGTCCGCCTTTTTGCAGTGCCTCTGCATTTTAGAACTGGGGTGGGGTCGGGTCCCAAATTTTGGTGCTGCAACGGGAATCCCTTTCAAGTGCTAAAGTCGGCGTAGTTGGTGTCATAGAAAGGGGTCCTCTTTCCACAAGCCAGTACCCTTTGTCAAATCTTGGGTTTGGCGCAAACATAGGGATCTATGCCTTTGTGAGTTCGGGCATTACACCTTGCCCATTCTGCAAGCAGGGTTTGAGCCACTGCGAGTAATGGTTCCTTGATAATTCTAATTTATTGTTCATTGATAGTATCCGTTGTAGCAGGTGTATAGTTTTCGCGTTTCTTGTGTTTCTTTTCCCTCCTCGGTTTACGATTCCAAATATGTTTTGTGTTGGTTACGACATTTCGAATGGACCCACCAGAGAACACACATCCAGCACACCATGAGAAAACGCGGGGACACCAACATGGATATCAACTGTGACACCGTGGACAGCGCCAAAGCCCCCAAACCCAAAGAAACAAACTCTGTCCAAGTCTTTTTCCTCGCGTGGGGGTCGCGGGCGGCTGGAGGCCATCGACCCCTTGGGGCCGCAGGCGGGCGGGGTTGTTGAACTCCTCAACCGGGGTTGGGGAGATGTCAACCTCACCGGCTCTCAGGGAGCGCCCCAGAAAGAGCAATCAAGTACCATCCAAAAGAGACAAGTTGATTGTCTCCTATCATGATCACCCTACCAATGATAAACTCAATTGAGCGTGGCCTTCCAATGGTTGATGTTGGAACGGTCCAAGGAGGAAACGATCAAGTCCGCCGTCTGAGCCTGCGAGAGGCAACCCTTCTAATCCAGCGACCTTCCATTTGGGGTTGGACGTGCGGATTGAGGCTAAAGGGGAAATTCCCCCCCAAGCCTGCAAGGAGAACATCACCGAACCACACTTCCAGAGGGCAAGCTGACACCAAAACAAAATAGCAAACACAAAACAGCACTCAGTTCCTGCTCGAAATGTATCTTCAAAAAATCGGGCCCCACACCAAAGGGCAAGCTGACTCCATCTAAACAACACCAAAGACAGCACGGAGGTGATGTTAAGGGGAAGCCCTGTTGGAGAGTAGAAGAACTGCAACGGAGCCACGGGAAGAGCGGGAAGAGCAGCTTCTCCCCGGCCTCTTTTCATGGGCTCCCACCATGGATCGCGCCATCGAAAAGCGAGTCGTCCGGACCGGAGGCCTTCGAGCTGGAGGCTCGGATCAAAGGGGTGCTGCAGGAGCAAAGCGAAGCAGAGTTGCCCAAACCCGGGGGGGCGGGGGAGGGGAGGTAGAGGGGGGGTAGGGGGGGGGGGTAGGGGCGGGGGGGGGGGGGGAAGGGTTTTGTGGTTGTTGTTGGTTTGGGATTGTAGTCAAGAGGGGGGGGGTGGTTGCTGTTGTTGTTGGGTTTGGATGCATTGTTGTTATCTGCGAGGGAACCAAAAAGACACCGGGGCGGTTGGATCCTATGACTTTGCTAGCCAGCCACCCTTTTTGCTGAATCTCAGAAAAGGATTTCCTTGCGGTCTCAACGCAATGAACCGAAAGGGAAGCCCTACAAAACCACAAAGGATGGTTTTCTTCGGCGTCATTCCCTTGTTCCCTGAGAACGAGCAAGAGAAAGACACTGCGCTTAGAACCTCTGTGGTTAACCTCCACTTAGAAGTGTGCTATGTTTTGTGGGTGCAGTGAACCCACACTTAGAGCCTTGGGTTTATCACGACTGGTTCTCTGCATCAATTCTGGGAAACTTACGCCAACACGGCCAGGAATGACAAGAGAGCCAGAAACACCCCCGCATCATCATGTGTGAATCAGTGAAGCTGGGCCTTTTCTCAGACTGCCAAGAAGAAAACGTCTTGTGCTCTGGCTTATGGCAACGTGTTGTGAGAAATGAGTGAGCCAACATCCATGCACTCACGTTCCCAAAGACTCAGGGTCGGAATTGGGAGAGGTTCTCAGTGTAGAATCGGAGGCAAGTGGGCAATTGCACCCTGATAAACTTCTCCAGGTGGTTTTGAACCAAAGCGGTTTAACCAACAGAAGGTGCTAAGAAGTGTACGTTCGGCGCATTTGCAGGGATCCAAATTGCGGGAAACTCGACTTATTTCTTTCCTGGACAAAGCGACGGCTTAGCCTCGTGGCTCGGTATTTTGGTATGTCCGGTTTCAGCCAGGCAGTTGTCACTTTCAGGTTCACCGCATGGGCTCCACGAGTTTGCCCCCCAATGCGCTGCCAGGAGATTTTCGGGGCAACGAAGAGTTTTGGGGCCCCCAAAAGGATAGATGCAAACAGGTATCGTCCCCGCCTTTTAGTTGAAAAGAGGTCAGCTAAAGCTTGTTTCTAGTAGACGATCGCTTTCCTCGCCCCCTCCCCCCCCCCCGCCCCCCATGGGCGTGCCTGGAGCCCAAAAGCGGTGGTTTTCCCTTTGGTTGCCGATTCAAATCAACCAGAAAAGGGTCCCATAAAACAAATTATACAGCCAACCTTCGCTTGCAAGAATTAATTCGGTGGGCTCGCGAGGAGATGCAGCAGAGCGCTCGTCCGCTGATCCCGGAGCTCAGGCAAGGCATCGATTCGGTGTTGGGTCCTTTCGCTATCCTTTTGCAGCGACTTGCATTTTATCCTTTGAGTTTGGATATGGAACCCATGACATGAGCTCAGAATCGAATCCAAATGGAGACGAACTGGTTTTGCGAGGCAACGACGTTGCCCTTGCAGCCAGAGAAGAGTGAGTTTTCTTGGCAGTGGTCGAAAGATGAAGCGGTCAACCGGCGCGGAAGTTTGGGCACAATGCTTTGGCCCTGTTTTGGGTTGCTTGGTTCATCGACATGCTTGTACTTGTTTGGAGTAGCACCGTTCCTATTTGGTTTGGTGGGTCCCTTTCTAAAATGGGATCAAAGCCAAACAGGGTTCCCTTTTCTATGTTCGGGCCACTGATGCTGCAGCTGTGGGTTGGCTGTTGTCTTTGTTTCTTTCCTCCAATGTTCCCGGGGTTCGCCCCAAAATTTCGTCGCCCTCCTTTTGGCTTTTTGGCTTCCCCTTAAAGAGCCAGGGCACTTCGGCTGGACACGCAACCGGGAAAGTCCCAGATGGGCTGTTGCCGTGGACCGCTGGCACAGGATTTGGCTTCAGGGCTCTCGGAAGCACCTGGCTTCTCCAAAAGAAGTTGGTGAATACCAACGAAAGGTGTCCTTGGTGCTTCTCTTATATGCATGGTTCAAAGCCAATGGTACCATTTTGGGATAGGTGCACCACCCATGTTAGTCTATTTCTGTGGGGGGGATTGGGATGTTCACTGGGGGTACGATTTGGGTTTTGCCCCATGGCCATATCTGTCTCACTAGTGAAACACGAATCCAGAAAGGGGAAGGATGGAAGCCCAATTTGAGGCACTGGGATCAACCACCAACCTACCGTGAAGGACCCAGGAAGGCCACTGACTTCCACCCCACCCCAGAACAGACACCTGGCCTCCCTCTTTCCCACGTTGCCATGGCATCTGACAGGTCCCTCCAAGAAAAATTGTATCTTCCAGGTATCCCACAGGTGCTAGTGGGAGGGAGGGTAGCGTGGAGTCTTTTCCACCAACCCAGTTTCTCTGGGTGTGTGACCACGGTTTGGGGAGAGGTATTACATGTTCTCTCCGGCCACGGTGGTCACGGACCTCATCACCGTGACCTCCTCCGCGCTGCCGAGCTGCTTCCTCCTATGCGCGCCTCGGAAACACGATGAAAGACGAATGCAGGGGGTATGGAGGCAGCACTTACACATAGACATTATATATATATATATATGGCACACCAACACACTCACATATATACATATATATATATATTATATTATCTTTTCTAGTCTTATCTTATCTTATCTAGTCTTATCTTAGCTTAGCTTAGCTCAGCTTAGCTTATCTATCTAATCATAAATCTATCTATCCTGTCTAATCTAATCCAACCAAACCCAATTTAGTCCAATCTAATCTAGGCTAATCTATCTAATGGATCCTGTCTAATTTATTCCAGTCTATCCTATCTAGCCTATCTTATCAAATCTATCCTATCTCATCTAATCTTATTTAATTATTTATCTATCTATCTATCTATCTAGTTATTTATATAGACAACAAGTCTTTGAGGACTTCCGTCTGAATAGGCGCAGGGTCACTTTTGTTTCAGTGTCCTTGACGTGGCTCTCTGTCAAAAGTCTTCGTGCTTTTCCCGCGATTCCCGCCCCGGCTACTTGGTTCACACGCACGGACGCTGAATCACGCTAGGTTGGCAACTTGTTTGTCTTCGGAGCAAAAAAGAAGTTCTTTATATACTAAAAGTAGATCTCGCTGTGGAGTGTAGGCTAAAGTGGTCGACAATCCCAGCATCACGTGTCTTAATGCAGCAAATGCTTTTCCGCTCACCAAAAGTAGATGTGTCGACCAATTTTTGTCTACATCAACTTTTAGTGAACAGAACACCGCTTTCTTTTGCTTTCACTGGTGATGCTGGGGGCGTCAATCATTTTTTTCACGGATCAAAGCGACATACGATGCGGGGTGTCGCCCGCTTGAGCTTACGGGAGAGAGCCGGGGGATGCTGGGCGTTCCGACCACTTTCAACAAAGACGTCAACAGCAGCCATGTCGGGCTCGAAAAGTGTCGTTTCGTAATTCGTTTTGTAAAGAACTGTTTGATACCGCCGACTGACATTTAAAACTCGCGTTTGGACACTGCAACGTTTACTGTTGCAACCAAAAGTAATCAATCTACGATTTAGCCTCCCACACCCTGCCGCACGTGTGCCCACCTTGAATCGTCTCCAGTGTCAAACCCTTTAGTCAGCGGAGAAGCTTTTCCTTGACTCGCCGCTGCTGAAGGCGTCGACCGCTTTGGTCAACAAAGACCGTGAAAAGCAGAGCGAGCGCGTTTGCGGCTCGACAAGGGCAATTCCGTAGTTGGGTTTCAAAATAACTTTGAATGACTTTTAAAGGTCGAACCTGGACCGCGACCTGTGGATGTGTGATGTGTGCATGTCGTATGTGTGTATGAGCCAAGATTGCACAAAGCTCTTCCAAACAAATCTTGGTGTCCTAAAGTGCCCAACCCAAAAGCTTTGCGCTTCAAAGCTTCTGGGGGCCAAGAGCCAAGGAACAAGATTGGGCAGAACTCTCTGCGGAATCTTGGTCCCCCAAAGTTCCAAACGAGCCCGGGACTCTTTCAAGCGCTTTGAAGCTTCTTGAGTTGTCAACTTTGAAGACTCGTGTGCATCCTTGGTTCTTGGCCTTTGGGAGCTTTAGGGCACTTGAAAGCTTGCAAAGAACATAGTTCAAACTGCACACGTCTCTTCCCGAGAAACTGCAGCAACTGATCAGTGGCATATCTTCATCATCATGCGTGATTGTTCTTCGGTATTCACAAGCTCTTGCAATGTTGCAGAATGCCTAAGTGATTCACCTGTGGAAAAGGAATGCTGGCAATGTGGCAGGCATCAACTGACATGCATCAACCTTACCGCTGGTTCACGGTATCAGGCTAACTAGGCTGCAATACCCTCACATCCACTACGATTTAGGATTCGGGATTGTCGTGCCAGCTGAACTGGGCTTTACCTGCAACATTTGACACTTCTTGAGAGGCAGTTGAAACGTCACACACGCACACAGTGTACATGTGTGTATATTGGTATATATATATATATGCACATATATATATATATATATATATACTAGGGCGAGCCCGCCTGCCCGGCATCCGCTAAGCCCATCGTGCTGATCTGCTTTGCTTCTCCGAGGTGCTGATCTGCTTCTCGCTGATTGCGCTGTGGTTCAACGCATTCCTAGCGCCTTGGGCTGCACTCCCACGCGGGCCTTCCGGTCGGGTTCGCGCTCGAGGAGCCTGGCAGTGGATTCGCATGCGGTCGGGTTCCGTTGCTTTGGGCGTTGCAACCCGGTTGGTTGGCGTTCAAGGGAGTCCAAAAGGAAAGAGTCGCAATCTTGGGGGGTTACCATTTGTTAGGGGGTTTGCCTAGGACACACGCCTGGGTTGTTGGAAAGAGGCTGTAGATCCCACTTCCGCGATTGCAGGGAACTGATTTGACAGGAATATCACCTTGAAGGCGGCTCAAACATCAATCCTATTTGAGTTTATTACTGGGAACCCCGGATTAATAAATTGAGCTTTTTAATCCCGGCTCAACATCAGGTTACTGCTGGAAGATAGGGAGCCTTGACCGCGGAGCCATGCGCCCACCCGGCGATCAGCGGCGAGACAGGAGGTACAAAGGTGCCACATGGGCAAAACTGGGACCAGAAGGCGACCGTAGAAACCCGCGCCCGAACGGAGAGACTGGGAGCCGCCGGTCAGCGGGCGCCCTAGTAAATAAAAACAATAATGAAATCCTGCAATTTTATTTGCACGATGCCCCCGGTCTTGCAATTTTTCACAGAAGGCCTGTTTTGTCCTGGAGTCTGATGGTGGTGCGTGTGGCGACCCCCGCAAATGCCTGAAAGGGGGTGGTTTCGTTGTTAGCTTTCTGCCCTTTCCTTCGAGCGTCCAAACTTGGTATGTCCGACGGTATGTCCTGATGCTTCCAAACCATCCGCTCGGTCACGTTGAACATCATGTTCCGCCGGCGTTCCCAACCAGCTTTGCCTTTCCTAGGCCCAGGCGGAATTTCCCCGTGGGGAGGCCCATTTCCTGGCACCTGAAACCCAAAAGCGAGTGTGAGGTGCGTGGTGCTGGGAGACGTTTTGCCCCTGCCCTTTTGGTGCTGTTTGGCATTTCCTTCATTTCTGACGTCTCTTTGGAGTGCCTTTTCTTTGGATTCCTTTTTTGGAGCTGTGGCTTTTCCTTTTCCTATTGCATCGCTATCAGATGACCTCCTCCTCCTCCTCCTTCCTCTTCCTCCTCACTGTAGTAGTTTTCCTCCTACTCCTCCTCCTCATCATCCACTGTACTTCTGTTTTTTTCAGTTGTGTTTTCTTTCCGTTGTGTTTTAGTTGCTTTTTTCTTTATCAAGGTTGTTTTTTCAGTTGTTGTGTTTGTGCTGTTGTTTTTTTCTTTCTGTTGGTTCCTCCTCCTCCTCCTCCTCACTGTAGTAGTTTTCTCCTCCTCACTGTACTTCTGTTTGTCCTTTCTGTTGGTTTTCCTCGCATCTTTCTCCGTTTGGCGCCCGAGGTGCCGTTCAAGCTCTTCATCACGGTGGTGGTCCCGGTGACCTGGACCTACGGCGCCGCCTTCTATGTCTACGAGGACGGCGTGCTGAGCTTTCTCGGGGTCCCAGGCCGGGGGCAAAATCCATCGATCTCGCTGCGTCCCACAATTTCTTCCATTTGTCATGTGTCTGTTGGTTTTTGAGGGAAACCAGGATCCCATTTCAATTTGGAGCTGCGTCCCAAAAAGTTGTTGGGCGGCTCGCCTTTTTTCTGGGGGCTCCCCATTTTGGCTTTTTCTTGTGGCATGTCTTCTTCGTCCCTTCCATTTGCCAGGTATTTGTGGGGTGTTTAAAGGGAAACCACAGAGAACACCTAAATTCCATTTTGGAGGCTTCCATATCATCTGGGGTTCCATTTGGTACCTTGTTGTGACTCCAGAATAGGTGCCCCCTTTTCCTGCTGGGGTGTGGTTCCTTGTTTGTGATTTGGTACCCCTTGTTTGTTTTTTTTTTGTTTTTTTTTTTTTACAGGGAAACCCAAAGGAACACCGAAAGCCCATTTTGGGGGATAAGAAAGAGAGCGTCCCGAGTTCCGTTTCGGACTTGAGTCACTTTTTGGGTTTGGACCATTGTGTGGTAAGTAAACAGTTTGGACTCTTTTTGGCCCATCCACTCAAGTGAGAGTATGGGGTGGCGCGTCTTTTCTTGGGGGATCTTCAAACTTGCGTGGGCTTCCCTTGTAATAATTGTTTGTTGTCTTTTTTCAGGGTACCCCCAAAACTTGTGGACTTTCAACTTGTGGTTTAAGAGTTGGGTGTGTCCTTTTTAAGGTACCCCGTTTTGGGTGTGTTTTACACGGAAACCAAAAGGACCACCAGCATTGTGGAGGGTCCCCTAGTTTGTTTCCCTCCATGTGCGTTCCATTTGCGTTCAGCCGTCGGATGCATGCCATGTCGTTTTCTGTTATCCATACAAAGAAGGCCTCCAGAGTTCCACTTTTTTTTGGGCCATGAAGCACCCTTGGGTTTATATGGGTGTGTCTTTTTTTAGGGGACCCCCCGAACAAACACAAACAAACAATCAAGATTTCGGTGTTCCTTTTCGTTAACCTCAAACAAAGACACCCATAGGTGATGTTTCCCTGTTGGTTTTCAAGGGAATCGATTTCACGACTGGACATACCTGTTTTTTCCACGACCGAAAGGGGAAGGGACCACCATTTTGAGAAACACTCAGTTGGGATGGATGAAACCCTACGTATGAATCATGTGGCGAATCATCCACCAACTGGTGCAGGAAGTTGTCCACGGTACGGCGAGCGATTTCAGCCAATTGGGGGGCAAATGGATCTCAGACCCACATATAGGTCCCCTAAGGCTGCTGCTCTCAGGGAACCGACGGTTTTGGGAAGTCCGAGATGCCTCGAAATAGGATCATCCGGTTCTCCCACAGAATAGCTGCCCTTTTGGACACACCCCTTGGAAAGCCGCAGGCCCTATACCAGGCATATGGGCAACTTACAGCTTTGGGTTTGCGACCTCGGGCGCTTTTGGGGTGTTCCTTCAGAACCAGAGGGAAACCACTCCTTTTACGAATGGGGGCCCCCATGAGTTGTCAGTAAAATTCCCATCCCGGGTAATGCCAGGGACGTGTCCCTGAAAAGCCGGCGAAAGAAGCCATTCGTTCTTCTTTTTTTTCCGCTGACAGCTATGGGGTTTTGGGGAGGTTCCAGAAATGTTCTCTGTCTGTGTGTGTGTGTGTGTGTGGGTGTTTGGGTGTTTGGGTGTTTGGGTGTTTGGGTGTTTGGGTGTTTGGGTGTTTGTGTGTTTGTGTGTTTGTGTGTTTGTGTGTTTGTGTGTTTGTGTGTTTGTGTGTTTAGGATGGTTCAAAAGGAAACCAAAAGGATCACCGGAGCCATTTTGGGGGGTCCGAATCCCTATTTGATGAGCCCCACCCACTGCATGCCGAGGCCTCTCGCCCACTGGCAATGATGGCCTGGACCGGCGCTCAGAGCAGCCGAAATTGGCAAACAAGCCGTGCCCGAAGGTCCATCGGCCATTGTACCTGGTCTAGTTGTACCACAGTCCATATAGGTCTGTCTTTTTCAGATGGCACCCGTTTTGGGTCTGGTTTTGATGGGAAAGAAAAGGAAAGCAGACAATTCTGAGTGTCCCCTTTTGTGAGACACACTCATATCCACTATATTTGTGCTGGTAGAACCAACAGTCAATGGGTTTGCGCGCTCAGTTGTTCAGCGGCATTTTTGGTTCGGTGGGCCCCCGAGTCAAAATGGTTCCCTAGAAAAGTGTCCGCTACCGTCAAAGGGCAAGGAACACGCCACCGGCGATTTGTCCGTCTCCGGTTTCGTGAAGCCTTACCCACAAAACCCTCAGCCCCCCCACACCCTGTTTTGGGCAACGGGACTGTTTAAACAATGGGCGTTGTCCTTTACCCCTGAGTTGGTGGTTTGGTTTGGATTTGAACCCCTCCTTGAGGGTAAATGGGAAGCCAGCGTGAACCACCGAACCACCAAGTCCAAACCACCAATCAGTGGGAAGCTGAAAAAAGAGTACCCTCAAAGACACCCATACCTGGGGGATCCTTTCAAACTTGTTTGATATGTTTGTGACAACATTCCGACGATGAGGCCATTTCAATAGGATGTTGGCCCCAGAATCATAGGTGTCTTTTTCAGCATACTTCGGTCAGAAACGCAAAGATGGCTCTTGTCTGGATTGGTTTTCTTCCAAGCACATGTACCGGGGTCATCCATTTTTTTCCCAAAGGCCATGGGTTAGAGTGACTTTATTCCACTTATGTGCAAGGGCCATTCAATTTTTTCCCACAGGTGTCATGCCCCGAGTTTCCCTTCGCCGACCACGAGACCCAGAATCATAGCCTGCGCCTTGCACTAGGACTGGACGGTGCCGGTCTTCAGCCTGACCTTTCTGATCGGCCTGGCGCTGGACTACGACTTCTTCCTCTTCGAGCGGGTCTTCGAGTTCCGGCTGCAGGCACCATGGCGGGTTTGGACTTTCACTCTTTGGGGGTTGGTGGCCGAATTTTGGTGGTGAAGCAAGAGAGTTTGGGAGCCGTGAATGGGCAATCCACTCGATGGGACGTGATTTTTGGATCGCAGTTGAAGGCAGGTCGCAGGGTCCTTGAGAATGGCTTGAATGGGTTCTGAAAATGGGGACTCAGTTTGGTATTCAAATGGAAACCCAAAGCAAAACAACCCATCTTGCGGGAGAAAAGGGTACCCCAATCTTGAGCAACACCCACCTGACCTTTTCTCGAATGGGGTGATCGATCTTGGCCGCGCCTTATAAATATACTTACACGCGAGTAAATGATTGAGCCAAGAGCTGGATTGGGGTTTCCTTTTTACTTGAATGCGCAGCTTTTCGGTTCGCGAAATACTGGTCAAGATCAAACTAGCATGCTCACATTTGCCAGGGTTCCATCTTGGACTCTTTTTGACCGTCATGGACCAGAACCAACCGTGTTGCTCTTGATTGCAAAAGCTGAGGCAATGCAGACAATTCGATAGTTCGATAGTTCGATGATTTGAATTTGAATGTCTGAGCCACGCTTCCCTGGAGCAGATTTTGAAAGGGGAGAGTCCGAGAGGGGCAAGCGACTCAAGTGTGAATCACAGGAACCAGTATGGTGGGGAGATGACTGGGTGATTTCTGCTCATGTCTTGATGATTGTCTCCCAAGTTGTCTTAAGACTCGATTTGTGGCGGTTCCAAATCATGGCATCTCTAGACCCGCGAGGTTGCCCTGCGAGCCGTGCTCGCTGGAAGTGATTTCTATTTTTGGAATCTAGGCAATCTAGGTTGCTCTCCTGCAAACTAACATGGAACCCAGAAAACGGCCCAGAAGGAGATTCCTCCAATAATTGTGTTTTTTGGGTTCCACACTAATCTGCAGGAGTGTAAATGGCCCAGCAAGACCATGGCTTTAGGGACGATCCACACCTGGCGTCGGAGCCGTGGAGTGAGGTCTGCGTCTGGCAGAGTTGCCACATTCCGAGCTGTTCCTCAAAGATGACCGAACCTCCTTCTCCCTTCTCTCTCGCGTGAGCCCAAAACGTTGCAATGCCCTTCTTCTGGCGCCAACTTTGTGCGGATCGGGTCTTTGGGGCACGGTTTGTTTTGTAGCAAGAGTCTTCAGTTGTTCTTTTTTGGTTGCCATGTAGAACTTGGCTTGTTAAATTATTAGATATCACCTTTCGGTCGGAATGTCAAAAACTGCGCCCATGTTCGACAGAAGTTCAACATCTCTCCAGAGCTTCGCTTCGCACGTGTCGTGGTTGGACCCCTTGTGTGCCCTAGCCCGGTTCTTCAGCTTTGCTTTTCGCTGTTCGAGGCCAATCGGAAACCCGGCGGCCATTGAAGTGACCATATAGATGGTTCGAAATCTGGAGTCAAGTCACATTTGGATGACCCCCAACCGCTGCTGTTCGATCATGGGATTTTGGGCGTGGTTGAAAAAAGCGGCTGGGAGAATGACATGTAGAATCACAAGTTTGAGCTATTCCTCCAGAGAGCCGTGATTATTTTTTTGGAATACTTCCCCAACAAAACAACTCATAGCATGGGTTTCTGTGTCTGTTTCTGTTTCTGTTTTTGTTTTTTTCCTCCTGCGGTTTTGGCTTCGTGTCGTTTTTTCTTCTTTTTGTTCCCCCTGTTTTCTTTTTTTTGTTTCCTTTTTTCTCTTTGTTTTTCTTCTTTTTCTATTTGTTTTTTGTTTTTGTCGGTTTTTTTGCCCCCGGACAAAAAGAGAAGAAAAACAACTCCTCCGGAGGGCTTCGGGGACCGGGAGAGCATCCAGCTGGGCTTGTCCGCCACGGGGGGCACCATCAGCGCGGCGGGGCTCATCCTGGGCCTCACCTTCCTGGCGCTGATCCTCACCTCGGCGCCTCGCAGAGATCGATCGATCGGGGGGGGAAGGGGGGGGAAGGGTGGGTGGGGAAGGTGGGTGGGGGAGGGGGGGGAAGGGTGGGGGGGAGGAAGGCGGGTGGGGGGGAAGGTGGGTGGGGGGGAAGGTGGGTGGGGGGGGGGGAAGGTGCGGGGTGGGGAGAGGGGGGGGTTGGGGGTTGGGGTGGCTGAGTAGTTTTCCCCAGAAATAAAAGGCAAGGTTACCAAAACGGGGTGTTCCCCCTCCGAAAGGGATGATTCCCCAGATGAATCAAGCCCAGCTCATAAATGGGGTGTCCCTGGGTCTACTGGGGAATCATCACTTTGTAAGGAGAACACTCCAATTGATAAACTGGGGTTGATTCATATGGGGTCAACACCACTTGGATGTTCTGTCAAGGGTTTTTCTTTTTGTTTTTTCCGACACGGGGATTTATGCGTTTGTCACCTAGGTTACCAACAACTTACTGACTTGTCGAATCGAACATTCAAGTACCCGTTTTAGGGTTGGGGAAAGAAGGTGGCGTGGGCTTTTCGTCTCTCAACGCGTTTGGTCAGGGGGGGGGGGAGGAGGGGGGGGGGATGGTGTGTTTTTTTGAGGCCCGGTACAGTACACCGTTTTAGGGTTGGTGAGAACCAGGGAAATCAAAAGGAAAGCAGGCTTTTGTTGGTGGGGGTGGGGTGCTCTTCTTTGAGACAAAAACGTAAGGGGGCCGTGAAATTCGAGATTCGAATGGCACTATTTCGACACATACTAAGCTGTTTGAAAGCCCCCACTTTGTACAGCAACCGAGGAGAGTTACCTCCCAAAAAGGAACCACTAGCTCTAAACTAAAGTAGGAGTTCATTTGGCGGGTTTCAACGGGTAGGAAGACCATTTTGGTGGGATATGTTTCCCTTGGTTTTGGGTGGGTTTGCTTTGGTTGCTGAATCATGAGCATGGGTACGTGCCCAAATGGGGAAATGTATCCAGAAATGGCGGTTGTCCTTTTGGCTTCCTAGTGTTTTCCCTCCAAGGAATCCCGTTGTTGAGGGGTGGAGAGCTCCTTATTCCCACACCCCTTATTTGCGGAAACCCGAAAATACCTGGTCCTTCAAATTGTACATTTGCCGCGTTTCCGCTTGTTGGGCTTGTGTTTAGGACAACCAACCTGCCATTTGAAGGCTGCCCCATTTCAATCATTGTTGGCGCCTGGGGATGTCAACTTCGGATTCATCCAGAGGACCGAACGAAGAGGAGTCCCCTGAACATGAGTTGATTTCCTTAAGAGAAACACACCCTGACTGGTTTGGATTTGATACTAGCTACTACGTGTGTTGTTTTTTTGAGGGTAGTCGTTTTCGTTTTTCTTGCAGGGTACCCCGCAAAAAAAAAAAACACAGCATTTTGTTGTTTGGGGGTCCTAAAGCAGATTCAGTGGAAAAGCAAGCCAGACTTTGTTAAGCCCATCCACTCCCATTAAGATTTGAAGGGTCCTCCCAAAGATAATTTTGGGAGGCTCCTTTGAATAACATCGGTTTCGGGTGGTGCTCAGCCAACACGCTTGAAGTGGGCGGAAATTGGAAGGGGCACATAAGGGAGATGTAAAGGTATATAGTAGGTGCACCGGCCACAGCCCCCAGGGACATGACGTTACATGGCCATGGTTCAAAACCAATGGTACCATTTTGGGATAGGTGAATTCACCACCCACTTTAGTCGATTTGCTGGGGATTGGTTGATGTTCACGGTACTTTTTTTGGGTTTTGAAAAGCCCATGGCCATATTTATTGAAGCAGGGAAAAGAGGGCTTCACCATAGATGTTCTTCTCGAGCGCGGTTCCTTCACCGCGACGGCTGGGCTCCATGGGACGTTTCTTGGGTTCCATGCCGACGTTTCAAAGGGAGGTGCGCCTATGGACTGGAGCCGTTAGTGAGACCAACTAAAAGAGCCGAGGCGTTTTTTTTCTTCCTCGGAAATGTATGGGTGTGTCATTTTTTCTTTAGGAGACCGCCATTTTGGGGGTTGTCCTGTTGGTTTCCCTAGCTTCAAGAACAGGTACCCTCAAAGCAACGATACATTCGTCCTTGGAGTTCTTAGTAGGCCACAGGGCTTACAAGGCCAAAGTTGGGCCTTTCTTTCAGTGTCAAGCTACGATCCTCTGAGACCAACGTGTTTCTTTTTCCAGGAAGCTTCAGCCTAGTTTCCTGGTCTTAGCGAAGGTTTGTCCTTTCCCCTCGATGGGTTGCCAGGAGCTTCCGATGATGAACCAGCAGGGCTTCGTCTTCGTCTTCAGCATCGTGGTGGACGCTCGGAAAGCTGAGAACCCTTTGTCGATCGAAACAGCTACAAGGGATTTTTATTTTGATTTCTTGCTGTGGGCAAGTGCGAGGTTTGTTGTCAAGATTCGCTTTGTGACATAGACATGAACTGATCGAACGTTCACCTCCCGTCCCCTTCCCAGCGTGGCGATTGGTCCAAGGACACGTTCCTGGTTCGAACACTGGTTGTGCCAGCCATGCTCTCCATGTCGCCTTGGCTGAACTACTGGCCGAGGCTGGGCAAATGCGCTTGCCAACCACTAGGACGAAGGATTCATCCGTCACCAGGGAGGCTTCTGAGGATTGATACAACTTCATGATTCAATTTCTGAGGGTTGATTGTGTTCTTTCCAACCATCAGTCGTTTCCGCTGGGTGTTTAAGGTGCCAAGAAGAATGATTGCTGGAGAGAATGGATAAATTACCATAGGCATTTGAGTGTTCGGCCCAGGATCTAGCAACTTAAGCAGCTTTGTAGCCGGCCTACAACAACCCCAGGTTTCTTGCTGCAGTAAATGGACCACGCGGGCCCAATATATGTTGTTTTGGCCCCCAGCCACGCAAGAGACACATCACATAAAGAGAGCAGCGGAAGCCAAAAGCCCAGGTTCTGCGATTCGGCGGTGTCCATTTGGAAAAGGTTAGCAAACAAAAAGGCGGGGTTCCTTGTGCTAACGCGATGTTGTAGCTGCTTTTGTCATCGTGCCCCGTCATGCTTCTGCGTCCAGGCGATGGTCTCTTGCGGTGTTGGGATCATGTGAGGTGCAAGCAAGCAGGTTGGTTCATGTTGTCCACGGATAATAGGGTGTTCCCCTCCAAAAGTGATAAATATGCACTAAAACCAGGGACACCCCCATAGTTTATTAATCCGGAGACAACCCGGCGGATGTGTTTTCACTTCCGCTCCCCTTGGGTTTTGACTTCCGCTCCGCTCGAAACAGGGGAACCCATAGCGCCCGTAAAGTCCACTAAGCTGATCTTCAAGTGGAAAGCCCCTCCACCCTGCCCCGGGTTGAAAGTTCACGCTCGTCATTTTTGTAGACCCCCAAAGAGGGCTTCGATTTTCCTGGTGTCCTTTTAAAGCAACCAACAAATATGAACAAAAAAAAGAAAGAAGCAAAAACCAGCCACCCACATCTTGGCTCCAGTCCAGGCGCATGCCGGAGCCCCAGTTCCTATGGCTGGAGGACGAGTCCGCGCGGTCCAAGATCCGCATGACCTCGGTAGACTCCGACTGAGCCCGGGTCGTAGAGCTCCTTGCGATGTCGCCATTTGGAATTGCCTTAAAGTAGAGGCTCCCCGAAAAGGGCCTGTTCCTGGAGGTTTCCCGTTAAAACCCGTCCCCTCAAAAAGAAACACACACACACACAACATTTTAATTTTATTCCCCAAGCAGGTTTGGTGCTTCGCCTCGAATAATCTGGTTTCTGTTTTTTTTTCAAGATTGGCAGTGTGCATAGGAGCCGGATCGAGCAGGGTCTTGGCCGCGCGAGTAGATAGAGCCTGGCAGCGATTTGCCTGACAAGCGGGCGGAAGGCTACAGGTGCAGGTTCAAGTGGATCGATTCGAGCGAAGCAGCGGCCGAGTCTACGCGGACATGCTGCTCTCTCCATGGATGTTACGTAGGACTTGTTGGGGTCATCTTGGAAACATCAGCTTGTCCACGGCACCAACTGATTCCGTTTGCAGGGATGGCGTCATCCTAGGCGCGAACACTAGGGTCTTCGGGAGTGCATAATCCTTGATAACCTTTAATTGAGGGAGAGA
The DNA here is from genome assembly GCA_963377175.1 of Effrenium voratum. Lineage (NCBI taxonomy): Eukaryota > Dinophyceae > Suessiales > Symbiodiniaceae > Effrenium > Effrenium voratum. Next base: position 886,504 of record CAUJNA010001391.1, on the reverse strand, counting down.
GAAGGGTTCTAAGACGCCAAGAATCCTTCTAAGATCAGCTTCCCTTCACTTAGTGGTTTGGATTGGTGGTTTGGAGGTGAGGGGTGTTTTCCCGTTTACCCACTGCAAAAGCCAGGGGTTCAAATCCCCAAACCACCGATCCAAACCACAAACTAAGGGTAGTTGACAAGAAGTTACTAAGAACCTTTTCCAGGTGGTCTTTGCTGTCCTCCGTATTTGTTCGGTGGGTTGACCCCCTCTCTGAAGTGGGATGTTCACCAGGTTTTTCGCAACTAACAGAAGAAAAGCAGAACCCCTCGACCCCTAACCCCATCCAATAGTCTCGTGTTTTGGAAGGACGAGTTTGGTGGATCTACATCTCGATCACCGCCTAGCAAAGCAGAGTTCAAACCCTGCCCCCAAAGTCTTGGGATATGTCGATTGAGACGGGCTGTCGCAAGCAACGAGTCGGATAGAATCCGAGTCGACCTCTCAACCTCGGAGAGTCAATACCTGGCCGGAAGTGCCGAAGCTTGGAGGATCCAGGACCAGCAGGAAGCCCATCGAGAGGAGTCCTCGATAAGGGAACACCCAAAGGCCCGAAGACTTTTGCGGAAGGGAATCCACCGGGTCCGCACTTGAGCTGGGGACTTCTTCTTTTTTGAGCATACATATACTTTGGTGCATGTTGCCTGGATGTTAGGACTTTAACTTTTTGCCAACTAATGGGTTTTCCATTAAACCACTAAAAGTTAAACCTTTAGCAGGGGAGCAGAAAGCGACGGAGTATACAGAGAAACGCAAGGCTGTGGACCATTCCCACTCAACCTGCGCCATTTTCAGGGCAGTTCTGCTTCAGGTTGAGAAGCAGGAGATCGACACGCCCGTGGGGAAAGTGGAGGCGGGGTTCATTTCGGCCTCATCCTCCAAGTGGGTGTGTCTTTTCTTTGAGGAACCAAGGGACCCCAAAAGAAAAGCCGAAGTCCATGTTTAGGGGGCGCCCAAAAAACGACACGCATGAGGAGCCTCCTGTAGTTGGTTTTAAAAGAGACCCCAAAAGGAGAAAACCCGAAATGCATGTTTTGGGTGGCGCCCAAAAAAAAGATGCGCACACACACACAAGTGGTGTGACTCAAATGTCAATGCTCGGTACCCTTGATCTTCAGTTATTAGACAAACTTCGCTCTTGGAGCTGCTTTTGCCCATAGTGGATGATGGACATTTAGGATCAGCCAACCAAACGGACGCCAATTTGTGACCGGCATGGGACAGGGTCCAACTTTGTGTTGTCTGGATCTAGGTTTCGGGCTGAAGGTTGACCAAGCTCCAACTGGTTGCCCCACCAATTCAAGGGAAGCAAATCAAGGTTGGCACCTTGGACATGGATGAATGACCAGCGTTGGCTGCTCTTTGGAGGGATCCTTCTACGTCAACTTTCTGCGAAATGATGTGTTTTTCCCACCAAACAGCAAGTCGTGAAGCTTTTGGTGCAGGACTGAGTCAAAAAGTTTCCGACGTCGAGCCTTTCACGGGCGTTACAGGCCATGTGTCGTGTGGGAGCAAAAGGATCAGCTTCGGGCAGGGGATTGAGCCATCGAGCAAGATTGTGACCGCAGGTGTTCGGATCAAATAGGCCCCGGAACAGGTGCTTTCTTTTTTTCGACACGCGGGGTGTACGGTTTGGCACCCCGGGTTCTTCATACGGGTGTGTCGCTTTTTGGGAATCGGACCCCCAAATGGCTTGGGTTGTCCGTTCAGTTTCATTTTGACACCGCCCAAAAAAGGAATACCTAGATAGCCAAGTTGCGCTCGCTTCTTTCAGTCACTGCTGTTTTTTTTTTTTGGGGGGGGGGGGTTAGTGCAACTGGATCGATCCAGGTAGCTTCAAATCCAATGGATCGCGGGTCTCAAGAGCTGCCTGGAAGCGGAGGCCTTGGTCTCGATGCCCGTGGGTGCCAAAGCCACGGCCACGGTGCTGCTGATCCACGGCATGTCCCCCAAGCCGGAGATCGCCCCTTGGCACCCTTGGGCCCGAAAAATGCGATCGTCGGGGGGGGGGGGGGGGGAGTTGGGTGGGGGGTGGGGGGGTGGGGGGGTGGGGGGGTGGGGAGTGGGGAGGGGGTGGGGAGGGGAGGCTGCAACCGTTTTTTCAGCTTGGTTTGAAGGGAAACCTGGAACTTGAGCTTTTCACTTTTGGAGAAACTGGTGTTATTTTTCCCACGAGCGAGGACACAGTCAAGAACTGCGAACACGCTTGTGTCTGTTTTTTGTCCCTCTTCATCTCTGGTTGTGGTCGATGCTGGTCTTAGACCGGTATCTCCACCGGAGCCAAACCGCGATACTTTTGGAGCAAGGAGTCACACCTTTGAAGCCAAAGGGCAGAATTATCCACCAAGGGGCTCTTTTGCCCTGAGGTGTGCAAAAGGAAACAGAGGACCAGTAACCAACCCCCAGCTACTGCTTTTCTTGGCCAAAATCCCGACTGTCCAAGGGCCACCGCCATGGACATTTTTCTCGGCCAAGAGATTGGAACATGACGGGCCCCAAGAAGTATTTTCGCAAGGGAACGCCGATGTTTCAAAGGACACGCATGCATAACTTTATCTTCTCCGGGGTTCCAAGAGTGGTCTTTTTGTAACCCGGCCCCCCCCCATTAGGCGACCCTGTTCAAGTTGGCTCATTTTGGACCGCAAAAGGACGCCGAGCCTCAAATGGGGGGGGGTCCGACTCCCTTTTCTGCACAGAGACACGAGTCCAGTCTTTTTGAGGGGGACCGGGTGCCAGTTCTTTGCTTCCAAGAGAGGGCCCTGAATGGTGTTCCGTTTTAAACCTTTGAACCAAGGTCATGCCTTGGGAAGAAGGTTCTAAACCAGGTCCAAAAAGTGAATGCGCATTCCCAGCACATCCCATTAACCAACGTAGTAGGTAACCAGCGGAACCACCTGACAACCGCAAGGACAATCTTTGGTTACCTACAGTGGTAATGAAATGGGATTCAGAATCCACCAGGTTGCCGCTGTGGGTAGATGGCACAATTCCCCTATGTGAAGGACATGTCGGTTGATTCTGTTCAGACAGAATCCTGCACCAGTTGGTGGTTAATCCCAACTTTCGTAGGCCTTCATCCATCCCAACCGGTGCGAAGCGGATTTCGTCCATCAACTATCCACAGTTTCACCCACTTGGATACAAGTTGGTAACTGGTTAGCCAACACACTATTAACAGGCGATTACTTCTACTTGGGACCTATGAGTGGGTTAGAACAGAGTTTCCTCCATGTCCCTTTTTGGGTCACCTCCAAAAGGGGCGATCGTTACAAGGGAACCCACCAGTAAATCGATTTCGACTTGTGATTTGGGGAATCCTGTGACCCCTGTGCCTGGGTTACCAACAACCTACTTCTGCCCACGATTAGCAGCGGACTTGGGACTTGGGACTTGTGCGTGGGTCAGAACCGGACTTGGTTTCCAACTTAACTTGACGAATCGAGCACCCCATCCCCAGAGTTTGGAGACAGCCACGAGCTAAGGCTCTTTCTCTCAGCGATTCGTTCGCCCTGAGGTCTTCGAGTGGCAGTTCCTGATGGAGGACTTCCGGCGGAGGACCGAATCGCAAACCAAAGCATTTTCCTTGGGCGGTCAGGTGAGGCGGTTTGGGTTGGTCTCTCCTTAAATTGGGCAACCCTCCCAAAAGTGGCTTTGGCTTTCCTTTTGGTTTCCCCTTAAAAGTGACCAACATTGGGTTCACTAAAAGCAGAGACACCGTATGAGCGGAATTTTACCAGGGTATGGGTGGGTGGTTTATTTCCCATCAGTTTGTCTGTGATATCGTGGGTTTTACATGAGATTAAGGCTGAGTAAGCATCCCAGTGGCAATACACATCTCCGCACCTCCAAACCAGCCACCTGAAACGGCTGATGAAAGCGTCGGGAAGCTGGCACAGTGGTGACGGGATGTCCAAGAAAGGCTTCCTGCTTGATGGCAGCGGCAATGGGATGCACCGTTAAAAAAGACCTTAGGCATGTTCGAATGAAGCAAACCAGGGGATATTTGTTGGACACCAGATTCCAAACTCCAGCAAGCAGTTTGGGATGCCTTAGGTGGCCTCCCCTGGTTTTAGAGGGCGACATTCTCGGAGACCTGCCGGGCTGCCGGAGCGACAGAGGTTCATGGGCACTGCAACCAACAAACCATAAGGGAGTTAAATTAAAGCATGCAAACATCCTTGCCAGCAATTATATCTTTTAGAGCCCTATGAATTTGCAGTTCGAACAAATTGCCCCCTCAGTTGACTTGCATTTTCTGAGATTGTTTCATCGTACCAACTGATTCCGGCTACCTTCCCGTGTGCACGCTGAACGGTCGAACACGCGGACATATTTTGACTTGAGAGGATATGAATCCAAGAGGGGCTCAACTGCTCAACGTGTTCTAGCTGAACACATCCTGCACGTGACGCATGGATGGTAGCAGGGTGAGTCAAATTGGTACAAGCAGATCAAACCAATCCCCTGGACATGGAAACCGAAAGGAGCTCAGTTGCCCAAAGCGAATTGACCTTTTGACCTTTTGGGTTTCCCTTGTTTGGTCCATGTTTAGTCAAGGTTCCAAAAGGTCAACCTTTCTTTTTCCCGGGTCCTTCGGGCATGCGACAAAGGTTGTTTGAGCAAAAAGTGGTTTCAGCACGTTATGAGATTTGTGAGGGCTCAGCCCCATCCTGGAGAATGGTCATTGTGGCCCCCATCCAATCGCCTTGTGAAGTCGGCTTGGGCCGCCCTGTGATTGGTGAATCGGACATGCGGTTCCCTAGCGGCGAATCCGTACTGGGGACGGCCCACTTTCTCGCAGACCTGGGGCTTGTTTGTCAAAAGCATTGCCCAGGTGGTGACTTGGGGCTGATTCCCACTTCAGTTGGGGTCATGTTACCACGAACATGAGATGGTGACTTGGGGCTTGGGGTCATTTTGCCACGCACATCTCGCAACAAGCAAGCGCCTCGCGTCTGAGAGCAGGAAGGTGGCCTCTGTGCTGCCCAACCTCCACACCTGCCACTTGGGCCTTCGTTGGAGTTTCGCGCACGCGTCGCTACATGGGGTCCTCCTCAGAACATGCGGGTGGCTCGTCTTTTTTTAGGAATCGGACCCCCAAAATGGTGGTTTTCCCCTTGGTTTCCGTTTGAAGCCACCCCAAAAAGGGTACAGTACCATCAAAAAATGACAGACCCATATGTTGGTCTCTAGGGTAGACAATTTTGAGACTTACAAGATGAGCAACTGACAACGTGTTCGGTTACTGTTGCTTTGGGGGGCATATAGAGGGCAGACCGGAGTTTCCCACAACGGCCGGACGGGCCCCATTTTTCCCCTGGCCATTGTCGCACATTTTGACCGCTGATATGGCAGCTGAGAGGCAGCTTGGGATCAAAGCCCAAAGTCCAACTGAGGTCTACAACCCTCCTAGTGTAGAAAATGCTGGCCGATCCCAACCCAAACCCTATGCAAAACAACGGCCTCTAGCATCCATGGCACGTCTTTTTTTTTGGGGGGTATCTTGCATGTTCGGCCTTTTCTTTGGCAGACTGCAGCATATCCATCCATGTCCTCTTGGGCGCAAAAAAACATAATTGGGGCTTGGCCCTTTCAAGAAGGGCGTGTGTGTGTGTAGCCCAAGCCGCGTTTCCAGCCCGGGCCCTTGCAAAGTGCTCAATCTGAGTCTGTATTGGCCCAGTCTGCAGTGTCATTTGCGACAACTCGGTGGGCTGTGATAGCGGTCGCTGAGGGACCTTTCTGCTCAGCTTGGGCATAACGCCCTTGTAGAGATTTGGGCTTTAGGTTTCCAAGTTCGGTGCTATCAAAGAAAGTATGGCGATGGCCTACAGTTATATAACGCAACAAATGTCATATTTAATAATGTCATATTTGTTTGTTGAGTCTTTATGAGACCAGCTTCGTTCACGGGGCCAGAACGGAGGATCCTCATTTTTTGGGTTTGGAGGGCGGAATTATAGGAGGCCTTGATGTCGGAATCTCCCCGGCAGATTGGCACGGGCACATCCTAAACTGAGCAGAGGCGTGTTTTTTTCGGGACAGGGGTGCGTCACACTTCGATTTTTTAGAGGCCCCCTCCCCCCCCCACTGGTGGTGTTCTTAGTGGTTTCCTTTAAAACCACAAGCCTCAGGCGCGTCAAGTCGTTCAAGAGGAAATCCCCCCCTCCAAGATTTGTGGTGGTTCTCAGGTTGTTTGGTTTGAGGCGAACGCACGGCGCCCTCCTCAGGGCAGCCTGGGGATGTGGCGGTGGCGCTGCAGGCGCTCTCGGCACCTCGCGGCCGAGTGGAGTTGTTCACCTTAAGCAGGGGCCTTTTGATAGTACCGTCCCCTTCCTCCTCCCCCAAATAAAATATGTATATATATATACCAGTAGAGCCGGCGAAGTTGGTGGGCGGAAGTTTAAAAAATTTAAAAACTCTAGTTCTCTTTCTCTTTCTTTTCTTGACTCTTCTCTCTTCTTCTGCCTTTTCATTGTTTCTTTTTTCTCCGTCATTCTTCCTTTCTTCCTTTCTTTCCTTCCTTCCTCCCTTCTTTCCTTCTTTCTATCTGTCTTTTCTTTCTTTCTTTCGTTTGCTTGCTTTTGTGCTGTTCTTTCTTTTGTCTCTTCTCTGTCTATGTATCTATTTATCTATCTATCTTTCTTTCTATCTTACTATCTTTCCATCTATCTATCTCTTGTTTAATCTATCTATCTATCTACCTATCTCGATCTCTCTCTCTCTCTCTCTGTATCTGTCTATCTTTTTATCTCTATCTATCTATCTATCTATCTATCTCTCTATCTATTTATGTATGTATCTATCTATCTATCTATCTATCTATCTATCTATCTATCTATCTATCTATCTATCTATCTATCTATCTATCTATCTATATCTCTCTTTCTATCTATTTATCTATGTATCTCTCTATCTATCACTATCTATCTAGCTGTCTATCTATCTTCTGTTGGTTTATCTATCTAACTATTTATCTCTCCATCTCTCTCTCTATCTCTCTTTCTTTCTATCTTTCTATCTCTCTATCTCTTCTGTTTATCTCTCTATCTCTTTCTATCTATCTATCTATCTATCTATCTATCTATCTATCCATCTATCTATCTATCTATCTATCTATCCATCTATCTCTCCATCTATCTCCCGCGTGTCTATCTATCTATCTATCTATCTATCTATCTCTCCATCTATCTCCCGCGTGTCTATCTATCTATCTATCTATCTATCTATCTATCTATCTATCTATCTATCTATCTATCTATCTATCTATCTATCTATCTGTCTATCTCTCTATCTATCTATCTCTATCTATGTATCTCTATATCTCTCTATGTATCCCTCTGTCTGTCTATCGATCTATCTATCTATCCATCTATATCTGCATCTAAAAGTTGCGATTTTCAAGCCCCAGCTGCGAAAGTGGACTTCACGTACTACTTTCGTACTTAAAAGTTGCGATTTTCGAGCCCCAGCTGCGAAAGTGGACTTCGCGTACTACTTTCGCACTTAAAAGTTGCGATTTTCGAGCCCCGGCTGCGAAAGTGGACTTCGCGTACTACTTTCGTACTTAAAAGTTGCGATTTTCAAGCCCCAGCTGCGAAAGTTGACTTCGCGTACTACTTTCGTACTTAAAAGTTGCGACGTTCGAGCCCCGGCTGCGAAAGCTGACCTTGCAAAAGTGCTGCGCCTGCTACGAAATCTGTACTTGACCTTGCGAAAGTGCTGCGCCTGCCACGAAATCTGTACTTGACCTTGCGAAAGTGATGCGCCTGCCACGAATTTTGCACTTGACCTTGCGAAAGTGCTGCGCCTGCCACGAAATCTGTACATGACCTTGTGAAAGTGCTGCGCCTGCCACGAAATCTGTGATTGACCTTGCGAAAGTGCTCACCTGCCACGAAATCTGTACATGACCTTGCGAAAGTGCTGCGCCTGCCACGAAATCTGTACTTGACCTTGCGAAAGTGCTGCGCCTGCCACGAAATCTTTAATTGACCTTGTGAAAGTGATGCGCTTGCCACGAAAACTGCACTTGAGCTTGCGAAAGTGCTGCGCCTGCCACGAAATCTGTACCTGACCTTTCGAAAGTGCTGCGCCTGCCACGCCATTCAAACCTTTGGGAAAACTTGACCTTGCGAAAGTGCTGCGCCTGCCACGAAATCTGAACCTGACCTTGCGAAAGTGCTGCGCCTGCCACGCAATTCAATCCTGGCGAAACCTTCGCGTTGCCGTGCCAATGGGCTCGCGCTCCGAACGCGCTCCGAACGCGCTCCGAACGCGCTCCGAGAGTGGTCCGACCAGGCGCCGCGAACAGGCTAGCTTTCGGTTCTCCGGAGACTCCAATTCACGCACGGGGCCATGCTTTTTGCAGCTTTCTATACTCCCACCACACGTGCGCACATATTTTCTCGCGCGCTTATTCCTTCTCTTCATCTGTCTCAGCGAGAGCTGGCTTTCAATTAGTTGCCGTAACACGGAAGGAAGTTCCTTCTAAACTTCCTTTGACGAAATGAAGGTGAGGGAAGGCCATGTTACCGTTCATCTCTTGTCACTCTTCAGGAAAAGAACTCCTTGGCATAGGATGGAGGGTGATGGACGTTTAATTACATGCCTGCATTCTTTTCACCCAGCCAAAATGATTTTTCAATCATTGAAGATGAAAGAGAGCGCCGCGTGATGGCTAGCAGATTTGACTGTTGGCTGACCGCAGGTTACCTCTCCTCTCCCCAGCTCTCAGCTCCTTTTGTCCTGAGGCTCTGTGAGGCCAGTTAATTCTAGGCATTTCCAGTTTCCAGACTGTACATGATAGGATGGGGACTCACCGATAAACGAAATCAATTGGCTATTTTGGTTACATGGAATTTCCTATAGACGTAACGTGCGCATACAGGAACGTTGGACAGTGGAAATAGCATACTGGAGCAAGTTTATCCTTGGGACACAGCAAAGGGCATTTGAGGAGGAAGGTTAGTAGTTAATGTGCTTGTCTACGTCCCTTCCAACATTGGCAGCCATGTGTTGGAAAATATATGTATCTTTGGCGTGCAAAAATAATCTTGCTAAGGGTCCGGACGAAAAGCTTGAGATGCACCCGCCACAGGTATATCTATATGCATATATATGTACGTGCACATTTGAGCGGCAGGGTTACGAGAGAATATACGATACCTTCAGCAACACGGTTCTGTGCACGGGACTACCCTTGTGCAAGGGAAATATAATTTGCCAAGGCACTTCCTTTCCTACAGTTGAACTTCAAAGTCGCGACTCTCGAGCTGAAGCTGCCATAGTGCATTTCCTTTACTACACTTGCACTGAAAATTGAGGAAAATTGGGACTTTCGAGCCGGAGCTGGCAAAGCGTATGTACTAAAAAGTCGCGACTTTTGAGCCAGAGCTGCCAATGTGTACAGTATATACTAGAGGCAGTTGTACGAAGATCCGCTGCACTGATTGAAGTGAAGGATCGTAGCCCTTTGCAGCGCTGGTGTCCTACGTCGGAAGGGCGGCTGCAAGTCACCAAATTGGTATGGCGCAAGGTTGACGCTGCATTTGGACTCTGCGTGTGCTGCATCCCCAAGCAGTATACAGAAAGCTATCTAGCCAGGCAGTCATCTCGCCAACGAGCCAGCAGCAACTTAGTTTCTCCTCGCCACTTGCTTTGGTGGGCTAGCTTCATTGTATTCAGTCACGACCACACTCTGTTTTTTCCCGAATGCGTAGCAAAGATTCCCGTTTGTGTGTGGGGGTCTGGGGGTGCAGGCCGTGTTTGCGAGGAGGTTCGCAACCGTTCGCAACCGTTCGCGGTGAGGCGAGAAGCGCGTGCCATTGGGATTGACGCAAAAAATCATTTCGATGAGTGTTGAAGCGCTGAATTAATGGGTTGCGCCCATGCGAGAATCGTGTCTTTTGCAGCGTTGCGTGTCATTTCGCTGTGCAGGCGCAGTGTGTTGGAAGGCGGTAGTGTTCTCGTTGCCGTGCCATTGGGATTTGCGTTCCGGGTGTGGTTGTTTTGAGGTGTCTTGCTTGGCAGCGCGTGATAGTGTTTGCCCCGGCGTCGTTTTCGTTCGCCCTGCCGTACAATCGGCTCGTTTTGATGAGCTTGAAACGCATCAAAATTGGTCGAAATCATTCTGGCGCCAGGGTCCCGGGCTAGTTTTGGATGCGTGTCGTAAACGTGTCAAAGATGGATTTCGTGGCAGGTGCAGCAGTTTGGAGGATTTTGAGTTCCTGGCAAGCTTTCTTTAGGCGCAGCACTTTAGAGCGTTTCGCTTGATTTTTGTGGCAGGCGCAGCAATTCGGAGCTTGTCGTGCAAGCTTCGTGGCAGGCACATCGTTTTGAGTAGGTCGAATTGCTCTCGCTGCGGCTGGGTCGAATCGCTTTCGCTGTGGCGCGGTGCGCATTCTGAGAGCGCAAGCTGAACCCTCTGCGCAATGTGGGTGGGTCGATTCGCTCTCGCTGTGGCACGGTGCGCGTTAAGACGTGGCGAGAAACGTGACAAGCTGCGTTTCTCAGAAGTGTCGCTCCGAAGTGTCGATCAGAAGTGTCAACTAGAAGTGTTGACTAGAAGTGTCGTTCAGAAGCTTGAGCAGAAGTGTCGCTCAGAAGTGTCGATTGAAAGTGTCGACTATAGGAGTGTCTCGTTTGTTGCTCAGAAGCATCGTTCAGAAGTGTCGATCAAAAGTGTCGCTCAGAATTGTCTCTCAGGAGTGTCGCTCAGAGTGTTGATCAGCAGTGTCCATCAGAAGTGCTGCTCAGAAGTGTTGCTCAGAGGTCTTCATCAGAATCGTTCAGCAGTGCCAATCAGAAGTGTTTCTCAGAAGTGTTGCTCAGAAGTGTCGCATCGCTCAGAAGTGTTGATCAGAAGCGTCGATCAGCAATGCCGATCAGAAGTGTCGATCAGAAGTGTTGCTCAACAGTGTCGATCAGACGTGCTGCTCAGAGGCGTCGCTGATAAGTGTCGCTCAGAAGTGTTGCTCAGAAGTGTCGATCAGAAGTGTTGCTCAGAAGTCTCAGAAGTGCTCGAATCGTCGCTTAGGAGTGTCGCTCAGAAGTGTTGCTGATGTGCGTAAAGAAGTGCGTGTACAGAAGTGTCGCTAGAAATGTCACCCGCACTGTCGCTCAGGAGTGTCGCTCAGAAGCGCTGCTTGCATATGTATTTACAATGTGTAAACACCGTGAATTGAAGTGTTGCTCAGAAGTGTCGCCGATCTTTGCGTAGAAATGTCACTTAGTTTCCCGTAGTTTGTCCCTCAGAAGTGTGGCTTCAGGATTGGCTCTTGACGCTTAGATATGTCAATCAGAGGTGTCGCTTAGGAGCGTAATTGAAAATAACGCTTGTTTGTGTGTTCAGAAGTGTCGCTCAAGTTGTCGCTCAGAAGTGTCGCTCAAGCTTGTGCTGAGAAGCGTCTCTCGAAAGTGTCAGTGACAAGAGTCGCTTACGAGTGTCGCGTTGAATAATGTTTAGAAGTGTCGGTTGCACGGTCGATCAGAAGCTCAGAAGCGTCGCTCAAAGCATGGCTCCAGCCGGACATCATTGCTCGAGTTGACGAAATGCACATTCCCAAGGCCATTTTTTGCATTCGGGTTCGTGCTTTCTATCAGTTTGTTTTGGCGACAATTGGCTGTTGAGCGCCAGCTTGCAAACAGTTAGTAACTATAGTATGTTCTAGCATGATTAGTGCGTGAGAAAACGCGCTTATGAACAGCAAAGGCAAGTCAGATCGAGTTTTAGTCGGCTATTTGGAAACATGAACTTAGCAGCTTGGCTCGCGAACTCTGGCAAACAAATACCAGGCAACTGGCTAGCCAATCAACAAACTGATTAAAGACTGTGCACCAAGACCAGCCAACATTGTTTAAGCTCTTCCTGTTTGTGTCTGAGTTCAGAGCTGGCTTTGTCCGGGTCAGGCGGTTGCTGCCTACGACCTTACAACTCCGCTTGACATTCCGGACACCTGGCCCGAGTCGGCCACGTTGACGGATGCCGGCTTCCGCTTATACCTCCCTGCCGCGGAGGCTGACGAGTTTCGAGTTTGTAGCAGTGCGTATATGTTTAGATGTCCAGTGTCAAAATAACCTGTCAGGGTAAGCGCATGGCCTTCCACGTGGACAAAGGCGATTTTGTTGAGGATTTCGCCTTCTACACTAGTTGGGGTGACTTGAGCACTGTCTCCTGGCTGCATGGAGCCTTCGGCTGTTTTGAGATTCTGTCACCAACCTGCATACATCCAGCTTGGCTTGCTGCGATGGCCGTCGTGCAAGCGCACGAAGTGCAGTGAAATCGCGTGTAGCACTTTGTCTCTCTTAAGCGCAGCGAACTTTGCCGTGTCCACTGTGTGTATTTGTGCTGGTTGTATTTAAGTATTATATTTGTTCTTCTTTGTTGTGTGCGTGTGTTTGGCTTTGTGATTGCACGTCATCCCTGCTCGGATGTCAGGCAACCCCGTCGAGGTCACAAACGTGTGCGCTGAACTGTGGTTTGTGTCTGTGCGTGATGCGATGCGGATGCGTGACGTTGCATTCTTTGACAATTTGCGTGTCTCCCTAAAGCAGCAGCCCCAAACGGTCTTTGACACAAGTGCCCAGCGCTTGAAGAATCCATTTCCATCATCTTGCACCTTAAAGCCTTAGCAGCTGTCTTGTTCTTGTAGAAGGAATGCGATCTGCGACGCACACTGTGCCAAGGTAATCCCAGGCACTTTTATCGTGTGCCTCCTCACTCCAGAAGGCGGAGCATGGTGGAGCCATTCAAAGTGATTGGCAGCAACAGGTTCGCATGTGATTGCACATATGTGGTTGCTACTTTGCACGTAGCTCATGACAAGCTTGAGGCGATGTAAAGGAAGCGTACGCCATGCCGGAAGACAAGTTCCGCTCGTCGCATTGGAACTTGGAGGCTGTCGCTTTCTGCATGTGGTGGTAGGAAGGAGCAAATCTTTCAACGATGGGCCAGGCGACGCCTCCGGGCCTCTAGGGAGCCTGGATGCGATGCGCGAAAACACGCGCACAGAGCTTGCACTGCACAGGGCTTGCGCTGCTGCAACATGCTGCACATCTTTGTCCAGGCAGTGTTGTGATTACGTGCTCTTGTGCTAGGTACGCTGCTGAGGCCGGGCTCCTTGGACAAGAGCGCGATTAATTTTGAAAGCGGGAGCAGGCAAGCAGACAAGCAGGCACAGGCAGGTAGGCAGGCAAGCAAGCCAAGCAAGCAGGCCTTGTGGTGTAATAGCTGCGCGCCTTGTGTCCCCGCAGCGCTAGAAGGTTGTGGGCGCGAATCCCGCCATGCTTGGGAATATGGAGGCGCGTAAGGCTTATTCCAAGCCTCATCGAAGCATTTCATGCTCGGAAATATGCAGGCGCGTAAGGCTTATTCCAAACCTCATCAAAGCATTTCAGGCTTGGGAAAATGGACGATATGGAGGCGCGTAAGGCTTACTCCAAACCTCATCAAAGCATTTCAGGCTTGGGAAAATGGACGATATGGAGGCGCGTAAGGCTTACTCCAAACCTCATCAAAGCATTTCAGGCTTGCGAAAGTGGACGATATGGAGGCGCGTAAGGCTTACTCCAAACCTCATCAAAGCATTTCAGGCTTGGGAAAATGGACGATATGGAGGCGCGAGGCTTACTCCAAACCTCATCAAAGCATTTCAGGCTTGCGAAAGTGGACGATATGGAGGCGAGGCTTACTCCAAACCTCATCGAAGCATTTCATGCTCGAAATATGGAGCCACGTAAGGCTTATTCCAAACCCCATCAAAGCATTTCAGGCTTGGGAAAATGGACGATATGGAGGCACGAGGCTTACTCCAAACCTCATCGAAGCATTTCAGGCTCCGAATTATGGAGGCGCGTAAGGCTTATTCCAGTAGAGCCGGCGAAGCCGGTGGGCGGAAGTTTAAAAAAAATTAAAAACTCTAGTTCTCTTTCTCTTTCTTTTCTTGATTCTTCTCTCTTCTTCTGCCTTTTCATTGTTTCTTTTTTCTCCGTCATTCTTCCTTTCTTCCTTTCTTTCCTTCCTTCCTCCCTTCTTTCCTTCTTTCTATCTGTCTTTTCTTTCTTTCTTTCGTTTGCTTGCTTTTGTGCTGTTCTTTCTTTTGTCTCTGCTCTGTCTATGTATCTATTTATCTATCTATTTATCTTTCTATCTTTCTATCTTTCCATCTATCTATCTCTTGTTTAATCTATCTATCTATCTACCTATCTCTCTCTCTCTCTCTCTCTCTCTCTCTCTCTCTATCTGTCTATCTTTTTATCTCTATCTATCTATCTATCTATCTCTCTATCTATTTATGTATCTATCTATCTATCTAATTTATTTTTCTCTATCCAGCTACCTATCTATCTATCTATCTATATCTCTATCTCTCTTTCTATCTATTTATCTATGTATCTCTCTATCTATCTATCTATCTATCTAGCTGTCTGTCTATCTTCTGTTGGTTTTTCTACCTAATTATTTATCTCTCCATCTCTCTCTCTATCTCTCTTTCTTTCTTTCTTTCTATCTCTCTATCTCTTTCTTTCTATCTGTTTATCTCTCTTTCTATCTCTCTATCTCTTTCTATCTATCTATCTATCTATCCATCTATCTCTCCATCTATCTCCCGCGCGTCTATCTATCTATCTCTCTATCTATCTCTCCATCTATCTCCCGTGTCTATCTATCTATCTATCTATCTGTCTATCTCTCTATCTATCTATCTCTATCTATGTATCTCTATATCTCTCTATGTATCCCTCTGTCTGTCTATCGATCTATCTATCTATCCATCTATATCTGCATCTAAAAGTTGCGATTTTCAAGCCCCAGGACTTCACGTACTACTTTCGTACTTAAAAGTTGCGATTTTCGAGCCCCAGCTGCGAAAGTGGACTTCGCGTACTACTTTCGTACTTAAAAGTTGGCTGCAGCTGCGAAAGTTCACTTCGCGTACTACTTTCGTACTTAAAAGTTGCGATGTTCGAGCCCCGGCTGCGAAAGTTGACCTTACAAAAGTGCTGCGCCTGCCACGAAATCTGTACTTGACCTTGCGAAAGTGCTGCGCCTGCCACAAAATCTGCACTTGACCTTGCGAAAGTGATGCGCCTGCCACGAAATCTGTGCTTGACCTTGCGAAAGTGCTGCGCCTGCCACGAAATCTGCACTTGACCTTGCGAAAGTGATGCGCATGCCACGAATTTTGCACTTGACCTTGCGAAAGCTGTGCATGACCTTGTGAAAGTGCTGCGCCTGCCACGAAATCTGTGCTTGACCTTGCGAAAGTGCTGCGCCTGCCACGAAATCTTTACTTGACCTTGCCAAAGTGCTGCGCCTGCCACGAAATCTGTACTTGACCTTGCGAAAGTGCTGCGCCTGCCACGAAATCTTTACTTGACCTTGCGAAAGTGATGCGCCTGCCACGAAATCTGTACTTGACCTTGCGAAAGTGCTGCGCTTGCCACGAAATCTGTACCTGACCTTTCGAAAGTGCTGCGCCTGCCACGCCATTCAAACCTTGGGAAAACTTGACCTTGCGAAAGTGCTGCGCCTGCCACGAAATCTGAACCTGACCTTGTGAAAGTGCTGCGCCTGCCACGCAATTCAATCCTGGCGAAACCTTCGCGTTGCCGTGCCAATGGGCCCGCGCTCCAAACGCGCTCCGAACGCGCTCCGAGAGTGGTCCGACCAGGCGCCGCGAACAGGCTAGCTTTCGGCTCTCCGGAGACACCAATTCACGCACGGGGCCATGCTTTTTGCAGCTTTCTATACTCCCACCACACGCGCGCACATATTTTCTCGCGTGCTTGTTCCTTCTCTTCATCTGTCTCAGCGAGAGCTGGCTTTCAATTAGTTGCCGTAACACGGAAGTTCCTTCTAAACTTCCGGTAAATAAAGGAGTTGAGTTTGAAACGCATATAACATAACATTGTGGGTTTTAGATACTTCTGGTTCAACAGAATGGGTGTGCCTTTTTTGAGTTGGTACCTTTTTTGTTTTGGTGGTTTTGAAGGACAACCCAAAGGAACACCGAAGCCGATTTTGGGGGCCCTAGAACCAACTCGCACACCTGTCCCAGTTAGGTTAGACATATGGGGAGCCCCAAGCCCCAAACCGTGGGGTACCTCATAGTTGAGCCCAGCGGGTTTCGGTTGCATTGCTTCTCATCAAACCGATTCGGGCAAGTGAAGGTTAGTTTGTAGGGACAGTCCCAACCAGAAATAGGTGCAGATATACACCCCTTTGATGTTGAAGCGTGGTTTTGGGTAGACCATGTGAGTACCACCTGTTGGTTACGACTCAGTTGACGACAGATTACATGTGTGGATGCCCGTGCAGGAAACAGATGACCAGAGGAAAAATTGATTCGGATTGCCCGCCTCCAATTTCGAATGTCCGTGTTGAAGCCCTGCTTGAGGCCATCGTGGACAGAATGCTGGAAGTGGCAGGCGCAGACCGAGAGGAGATGCACCACAGGGTGTGTCTTTTTCTGATTCTTTGGGGAAGGTACCCCTTTTGGGAGCCCAATTTGTTTAACGGGGTGTGCTTCTTGTACCATCCAGAGCCCTCGGATTTGTGATTTGGTCAACCTATTAAGTAGTCTATGCTCAATTTGGGAGGAATATTTGGGACGAGCCCTAAGTTTCTCACATTTGCCATGCTCTGGAGTGTAACCGCATAGTGTGACTGTTGCTCATATGCGGAACACACACATCAATCCTAGAATGTCACATACTGATTGAGACCCACTGCAAGAGTCATAGCAATCCAATCGTGCCCAGTGACGAAGGACCACGCCCTACCATGGCTCTATGGCTTTGAAGCATTGGCGAATAGACAAAAATGTCCGGACCTTTTCTGACCAATCCACTCAAGTGAGATGGACATACCCCACCTATATGAGCATTTGAAGGGTGTTTGGTGTACCCTAAATGGCCCTGCACCCTGTACAGCTCATTTACACCCCGCTGATTTTGGTGTATGTCCACTTGGGATACGTACCTTCGGTTGCCCTTTCCTCACCCGGGCTCCCAGGGCCAGCACCAGTCTTTATCTACGGCAAGAGCTGGGGTTTGGCGCCCAGCCGGTCTCGAGAGCTCGACGCTCGCTTCCCTTTCACGACTCGAAGCGATTCCGGAAGTGCTCCGGGCATCTCCCAAGTCCAACGCTCCCCGAAAGAAAGATCAAAAACAAGTCTAGACAACTACTATTGGTGTGGAACGCGGCGGGGCGTTTTATGGTTCAATGTGGTGGTGATGGCCATTGGAAGAGCGAGAAGGTTCTTTGGAATAATTTCTTGCATCCCGCGACATCACCAACACTTGCCACTGGCTGCGTGTGGGGAGCAACGGCCTGTGCTGTTGCAACTGGCGGCACTCCCTGTTGCTTGATCCATGTCCATGAACTAAGGGTTGCTCCGAACCTGACCAAAGCAGAGGTAGAAGATTGACATTGGGCCCGTTTGCTGCGGCCCACTTTCTGCCCTTCACGAATTCTTGGAGCCCTGAAGGATGGAAGTTCACGGCGCATGCAAAGACTTGTGGGTTTGAATCCCTACAGAGTTGGCTCCTTTCAATCCAAGCCTCCCCTTTCATTTGGCCAGTGCTGAGGCGGTTCCTCAAATTTCCAGTGGTCCGAGAAGTCCAACCGTGGCGATTGATATGTTCGATTCATTGGAACCTACCCATCGGGCAATCGATCGAATTGAGTTTGAATGCAAAGACTTTGTTCATCAAAGCTGTCATGGTTGATTGGTTGGTTTGTTGGTTGGCTGGCCGGCTGGCCGGAGCTTACCAGAAAGCCCACCAAGCGGCAGTGAATCATTGGAATCTACCAGCAAATCCACCTTTCAATGGCCAGAATTGCCTGCACTATTCCTGGCACGATGTTTAATCCTCTGCTTCTTGCTTTTCTTTTCATTTTGAGCGTGCTGGGGGGCTGCGAATCAGGTGTTGCTGATACAAAACACTGCCTTCAAAAGCCCTGCTCTTGGGAGCGAAATGTGAGTGTGTGTTTTCGTGAAGGGCACCCTTTTGGGGTTGTTAGAGCACGCTACTTTTTTTCCGGGGAGTTCAACCTCCAATCTTGCAAGACATCTGCAGGTTAAGTTTCACACGTGCCTTTGGTGTACATGGGGATATGTGTCCACCAACCATGGAGGCTGTTGCCCACAAAAGTTTACACCCGTACGCGCTTCAAAGCACAAGAGTGCCTTAAGTTGTGTTGAAAACTAGCTCCCAGCGCTAGACACTTACTTTCTTCAAAGCAACCCCCGCCCCCAGGCTTCAGAACCATTGGACACTCCGAAATGGTGATGCCTTTGTTCTGCCCCGAAAAGGGGACACAAAAGCGCAACAGGGTTCCAAGTTTGGAACTCGTTCTTTGTTCGACAACTAAGTACGTTTTTCTTGAGGGTACCCTGCTTCAGGTCTGTCAAGGGCAAAGCAAAGTTTTGGGCCCCCTCTTTTTAGACAAATCCATACAGGGACCTCCTTGGGTGTTGCTCCGAGCCTTTAGAAGGCGGTCATTTGTCTGAAGGGTATCTTCAACTGGCTTCCCTTTTTCCTTTTGGTTCCCTTGAGGGTCCGAGTTTTCTATGCCAACAAGACCGCCTTCAGAGCCAGTTCGAATTTCCCTAGGCGGAGCTCGGGCTTTGGAGCTCATCCAGCACATGCAATCCAGGCCCTGACGAGCCTGGGCCTGGGGCCCCCCGGGTTTGGCAATGCGAGCCGCCTGCCGCTTTGGTCGCGGCCATCCCTGTTCACTGACCCGACCCCCCCGCCCCCGCGAGCTCACTGATTCGGGGTTAAAGCCAGCGACTGCCGCTTCCCTCGAGTGGTGCGTTTTGTTTTCTTCCCCCATTTCTTTCCGAGGGGGGCTTCCCTTACGAGTTTATTACCAACTAACCAACGAGCTACCAATGAGCAACACAAGGATGCCTGATTTTTCCATGGTTACTGATGGGACCAGATTTGCCCAGCATGAGTATGTTCCAGCACCCATGCAGGGGCTGAGTCGATCAACCCGCCAAACAGGGTGAGTGTTGGAGCAGTGTTGTTCGACTTTGGTGTTGCCTGGGCGGAGTTGTGGTTGTCCTTTCTGTTTTGCACGGACACGCAGTTCTTTTCTAACTTCTTCTTCTTCTTTCCTTGTGATGCTGGACGGCCCAGTATACGTCAAAGCAGCAAATCTGCGTGCGGAACAGCGTGAGTGCCTGATTGAACAAGGGATGACATTCTTTGGAGGCTGTGATTGTTGCCTCAGTTTCTGGCTGACTTTGCAGCCAAGCCTGAAGCTGTTTTCTTCATGGCCTTGATGGAGCAAGTCACTCGGGGATATGTTCCAAGCCATGAACCTCCCCCCACCCCCCCTCCCCCACCAACCGCCTGTGTTTGCTTTTGCTTCGCATTACACCATTGATCTTCCCACAACCATTTTGGCTCAAGGCCTTTCTTTCTTAGTTGTACCATGCATCAGCCGTTGCGCTATTGAGTACAAAAGGAACGAACCTTGCGGTACGCTTTTACAGTATTGCTACAACAACATCACCAGAGACATCCAATAGTCTCTATATCCATTATTGGGACATCATTGGATCCTCTTGAGGGACCATAACGAGACCGTAACC
This sequence comes from Effrenium voratum, assembly GCA_963377175.1. Taxonomy (NCBI): domain Eukaryota; class Dinophyceae; order Suessiales; family Symbiodiniaceae; genus Effrenium; species Effrenium voratum. The sequence goes on along the minus strand of CAUJNA010001391.1, from coordinate 866,870 downwards.
ACAATTGGTGCTCCCTGCCTCACCCCCTCCCCTGTGGGGGTCGGGTGGGGTGGTTGAGTGTTCGGGGTGTGGTTTGGAGTTGGTTTCGGGTTGGTTTCGGGTTGGTTTTAGGGTTAGTTGGGGTTGGCTTAGGGTTGGTTTACGGGGGGTTAGGGGTGGGTTCGCTTAGGGTTGGTTGATTTAGGGTTAGGGTTGGTTTAGTGGTTGTGGTGGTTTATTTAGGGTTGGCTTAGGGTTGGTTCAGGGTTGGTTTAGGATGTGTGTGCCGGATTAGGGCTGGCTTCGCGGTGCGGGGTGTGGTTCAGGGTGAAAGACAGCCCAGCATTGCCGGGGGGCGGCTGGCGGCTGGCGGCTGGGGACTGGAACCTCTAGCTTTTGCTGTGGGGGGGGGGGGGTTGGATTGCTTCGTTTGGGATTGATGAGACTGCCGGAAATCTCCAGCTCTGCACTGTGGAAGCAACTTCTTTCCCGCTTATTGCGAATGGCCATTGCGTCAAAGCACCAGTCAGCCAGCAGCCTTCTATTCATTGCCAGTTGTGAACCTACCTGGAGTCTCCATGACCCTTGAGAAGTGAGTTCCTGTACCCAAACTTAAGGGGTCCTGGTCCCATTGTTTAAGGGTGATCTAGACTCAGGTATTCCTCATTCTGGTTGTAACAAAGCCTTCATTGAGAACCAGCCAGATAAACATATACCATATACTTCATATGGCTGGCAAGTGTTTCATACTTAGAGGCGCCAGGAACAGATGGACACCAAATTCCACATGCGTTTCGGGAGTTGGAAAAAATCAGGGTTCTCAATCTTTTCGACCAGTTTGCAGTGAGCTTCCTTTTGGTGGGGTGATGTTTCAAAAAGGAAATATGTGGGTTGCCTCAAGATGGTGGACCCTGTCCTGGGTGGTTTCCTTTTGGTTTCCCTCCAAGAACCCGCCCAAAACGACCATCAATAAAAACGGAAACACACCCATGTGGCTATGAATTCTAATAGGGGGACCCTCCAGCATGGGCATGAATCGCCAGCCCAAACGAGGTCTGAGGGTCCCGGATGAAAGTTCATACCCCTATTTCCCCATGAAAGAGCACACCAATCACTCACTTCGGATTTGCGCAGGTGATGTTCAAAACCACCAAACGGATCAAACGGACCCCTTCCATGTTCCGAACCACCAAACGGAGCCCTGAAGAATCAAGTCGCTTTCACCCCCCAGCAGGTCTGCAGTGATCCAAAAGCAAACGCGGAGGCTGCCAGCGGCCGGCGCTTGCTTGGCTTGCCCCGCGCCCACAGGCAACACCTAACGCGCCTCGCAATACGTAAGCCCCAGTCGGGTTGATCGTAGTTGGCTTTACTGAGTATTGTGGGGGTTCAGTGAGGTTTGTGCTGTGGGGGTTCTAGTAAGGTTTTACATGAACATCGCGCATAAACCTTGGTCTGGTTTGCAACTACCCATCTTCATGGTTGGATTACAGCAACGCCTGTGTAAATCTTCATGACCCTGATGGCCATCCGGAGCTTCCACAATGGGTTTTGGGCGCAGCTCAAATCAAGGCAAGATTCTGAGACAGCTGCCGTTTTGTGCTGCCTGTTCATGTCCTCAAAAACGGGTCACCATGTTGCCAACCCCGCGCAAATTTGCTGGTTAAACCAGTCTTCTTTCCAGCAGCTGAACGGCGAGTTGTTTCTTGTGGGCAAACAAATGCGACTTCACTACTGGGGTTGCGGCTTTACCCAAGCTGAACGTGGAAATCTTAGGAGGCTGGTGAGTTATTGTTAGTTTCTTGTGCTGATGCCTCAGGCATACACCCCTTTAAGCGCAGCTCTTTGTGGGAGTGTTCCGTTTTTATCCATGGAAAGCACACTTTTTGGAGTTGCAGGGTGCCTCTTGGAGCATGTGTTCCCTTATGGGAGACTATGTTCTTGGGTCCATCGTTGATGTTGTTTTGTGTCTTTTGTCGGGAAGTGCCTCTTGCAACACGTTTTCCCATATCTAGGGAAACTCATTTTGTTCGGGAAGAAGGGTGCTTGTAGGTGTTCCTTCCATGCAGCAACTTTTTTGAAAAGGGTGCCTCTTTAATCTTTTCATCCAAAGCAAGCAAAGTTGTTTTTTTGGGGGGAGAGAAGGTGCCTACTTGATGTTTCTTCCTAAGGCAACATTCTTTTTTTGTGGGGGGAAGGGGGTGCTTTTGCGAGCTTTTCCCTTGAGGGGGCAAGGATGAAGAGAGCTCGATAGCTTTTGCCCCAGTGCGACGGCTTCACACACTCGGGCGGTCAGGGAGCTGACTCACTTTGCAGATGTCGACATAGCTTTGAAGCGAGCGTCGGGCAGCGTGCAGCGCGCAGCTCAAGCGTGCTTGGCATGGAAGGTTACCAAAGCCAGATACGTCTTCGAGACCATGCTGCAGGACAGCATGACGGCAACACCCATCTGTTTGCTACGCCAAACCTGGCAGACTCCGCGTTCTTGGCGCCGCAGCTGCGCACGAAACTCATCTTGTTTGGAGAAGGGTACGTCTTTGAAGGCTTGCCCAACAGGAACCTCATTTTGTCAGGGAAGGCGGGGCGGGGAACAGGGGGTCTGTTAAAAATTGGAACTATTTCCCCATGGAAAGCTATGGAAAGCAGATTTGTTGGGGGTCCGGGGGAGGGGGCGGGCCTCTTTGAACTGTTTTCCCGACGGACAGATATTTGCAGTTCTTCACGAGAAGAATCAGGCTTGTTGGAGAAGGGTTGCCTCTTTGAACTTGTCTCCCCCCATGGCGGCACACTTGTTTGGGGGGGCGGTTCTTTGAACTGCTTTGTATAGGAAGCGTTTTTGGTGGGGGGGAAGGGTGCTTTTTTGAGGCTACTTCTTCAATTGGAAACTCGCTAGGGGGCTTGTTTGAACTGTTTTCCCGCATTTCTAGCGCTTGTGGGAAACACTGGCTTGGGGGAAGAAGGGTGGCTTTTGCTCCGGCAAAACTGTAAGGCTGTTTTCTGGGCTCGCCATTTTGAGGAGTTCTCAAAATTGCTGGGCGAGCTTTCGCAAAAAAAACACCCGTTTGGCGGTTTCTTAAAAGCCCCTTTTGGTTGGTATTCCAAGGGCCACCACCAGGAACCCAGCCATTTCAGGAAATGGACCGAAACCACCAGTCAGTTCATTATGTTCACCTCTTGATAACCCCCCCGAGTTATTCATCAGGGGTTCATGTCCGGCTGGAGGACAAGAATCATCAAGAATCCAAACACTAAACACGGACCCCCCGCATGGTGCGTGGGGTGTCGAGTAAGGGGTAAAGCTGATTGCCATTCGGAAGGCGTCGGCCTTGGCGGGCTTACACTGCCGGTGCTGCTTCTATGGGCCAAGGAGGGGGGGACAGCACTGGTGGCAATTTTGGCTGGGAGAGTCAAATCAACATCTGACAAGATGCAACTTGAGGTCAAACATTACACATATGAGTATGAGTCTGTTCTATTCATACTTGATTTGGTACTGCGATGAAACACCTACCGACTGGTGCAGGATGTTGTCCATCCACAGTATGATAACATCATGTAAGCCGGAGAGTGGTTGAACTTCGCAAATTGTCGTGCTTGCTTGGTTCAACCGGACCTAACCTTTGACATGCTTCCACATTTCCCCACTCGCCAGCAAAAAGGTTTATGTTGACCGTGAAGGCCTCGACAGTTGAAGCTTCCTATACGGGTCCTATGTTATAGCATGGTCAGAAGAGGAATCCTCACAGAAAAAGTCTTTAACCCTTCTTTACTGGTCGATGAAATCTTTAGAAACCCCATGCACAAAATCAATATTGATCAAAACACGTGTTTTGCTTCCCTCCGAACACCGTTCCTAGTGTTGGTCATTCCCAAATAGAGACTTTGCGGCGCGCAGGATGACGATGTTATCCCCTTCGAGAAGCATGAGGCCCTGTTGCAGGACTTCCGAAACAAAGAGCGGAATTTATCCTTCCAAGGGCGCGATTTGGCCCTGTGTCGGTGTTTTGCCTTGAACACTTTGATCTAGTTGATGCGAGGTTTCTTGAGATCTTGGTTGCCCTTTGGTTTGACAGAGAACCTTTTTGAACATTCACAAAAGTTTCCAACTGCTAGCTGGCACAAAGCGGTTTTCACGCTTTGACGGGGAGTCGCCAGCCAGAGAGGAACAGGGGCAAAGGATATGGGGCTGTCCCAAGAAGAAGAATACCCTCAAGATGGGCTTCCTTGTTGTACCTTTGAAGCCGGGAAAACGGATGCCGAGCCTCAAACCACGGCCCTTGTGCCTTGGCCAAACCAGAGGTTGGCCATAGACCCCGGGTATTTAGACAACAGCAAGGATTCTAAAGGGAGCCATGATCATGGGCCAACAAAAAATGGTTTGGACTAGGCGATGCCCGGATTGCACAGGGAGTACCTGAATCGTATTCCGCCCAACATGGGAGTGCTGCACAGGCCTCTTTCCAAAGGAGAGTGATGCCCAAATGGGTTTGTGCGCTTCCATGCTGGTGAGAGGGTGCGCTCACAACTGGGAATACCTCGTAGGTGCTCTGCCAGTTGGCACGTCCTTTCATTTTTGGCCGGTTCTGTTGATGTTTGGTGGCAGTGAGGGACAACGTTGGAGGGAACTTGCGAGGAGCTGAAGCAGAGAAAGGGCTGTTTGACCATCTTCATGGATGTGGAGGCGCGGGAAATCGAGCGATGGTGTCCTTTTTTGGCTGTTTTGGCTGGAAAATGGAGGGCGCTGGTTTTATTTGGGTTCTAGTCATTTACCAGGGTCCTTTCCTTTTCCAAATGGACGCTTGTGGATGGACAAACTCCCTTGTAATGGTTCCCGGTAAATGCCCACAAACAACGGTTTTTCATGGGTTCAAAGTGGCGCGAACAGATTTCGTGCATCCATAGGACACTCGGGCCCTGTTCACACTCGGGCCCGCGTTGTTTACCGGTTCGGCCGAAGAGCTGGTCGCTCACGCTTCAGGCCGGCGGCCACAACATCGCCAAGATGGCCAGGGCCCAAGGTCATAAGTGGTGTCGATTTTTCTTCCAACCCCCCAAACAATTGTGGTTTTGCCAATTGGGTTCCCTTCAGAGCCACAAAAAGGGGTACCTTTGAAAGAATGACGCACCCAAGTGTACCCTGCGGCTTGCTCCGATCGATGGATTTTGGGGCATATCCGCAACTGGGGAATGGTTCTCCATACGCCAAACATGCGCCTGTTTCTCCCAGCCTCAGGCTGCCCTGGACGATCGAGTGAGCACCAAGCTGGCCGAGTGGCCTGACCTGTGTCTCCTGAGCCCGAGCTGAAAAACGGCTGCCCCAGGGGGGGGGGGCAGACGTCCGCAAAACGGGTGATTTGAGCTGCGTCACTTTCTAGGTCCATGTTCATTGAGCTTCCTTTGGTGGGGCGGCGTTTTTACGGGAGACGCTGAAGGAACCCTGGGGCAGGGTTCGGCAATGTCGGTTCAAATATCTAGACCCTGGTTTCGTTTTAAGGGAAGGTTTCTTAAAAGGGAAACTGGAGGAGGCTGTTGAAGCAACCTGGCAGGCAATTTGCTGAACATCCACACCCAATTCGGTTCACAAGGGAACCCGATAGAGCAAAGGATGTCCAACGGTTCAAGGCGCGGTTTCTCATCGCGGCCCGCCGTTTGCCTTAAACAGGTCCCCTCAGCCAGGTGTAACTCGAGGCATTGTTCCAGGGAGCAGCCGGGAAGTAGAGGGGCCCTGCCAAATAGTAGAGCAGCCTCGCCGAATAATTACAGAGAGAGACATGCGTCCTCTTCAAGGCAGTTTCTTGCAAATCGATGTGAGAAAAGCAAAAAGAGACCAGAGAGGGGAAATTGCGCCATGGCCAAAGGACCACCTTGGGCGGGTCGGTGTTTGCTTTTCACAAAAGGGAAGCCATGTGAAGGGAAACCAACAACTGACCTCAAAAGCCGCAGGAGTCCAGGGAATGTAGTTGAATGCACCCAGGGCGGAAGCCGTTCAAGGAACCACGGATGGTTTTTTTCGGGGTCATGCCCTCATTCCCTGCGCACCAAGTTCAAGGGAACACTTTGAGGAGCCCTTCAAGAACCCTGAAAGGAACCCTTGAAGGAATGACCCCTTTGAGGAATCGGAACCCCCCGAAGCGACAAGAACGTGCTGACGACCATAGGCCCAAAGCCCGCTTGAAACCTCCAGCCAGGCCGGGCCAAGACGCGGGAGGTCCGGGACACCCGGGACACCCGGGACACCCGGGACACCCGGGACACCCGGGACACCCGGGACACCCGGGACACCCGCGCGGCTCCGCGCATGGAGGGCAGGCCGGGCAAAAATCTGAGAGATGGGTCCAGTTGGTTGCCTGGCGCGCAAACAAAAATGGCGGGGGTGTCTCTAATGTTTCCCTTGTGCCCAACGTGTTTTTTTTGTGTGTGTGTTTTGAACACATCCTCCTGGAGAATCTGGGATTCCAAAATGGGTCTTTTTGACACCCCTAGCGCAACTCGGGGAGGTGGGGTACCAAGCCCCCGCGAGCCCATTTCGGATGTTCCATATCCCATTTAGACCCCAAGGGGGCAGTCCTTCTTCATGCCGTGTTTCAAGACTGTTTTTAGCACCATGAAAGTGTAGGGTGCTAAGGAAATTGGATATTGATGTTAGCCCAAATCTAGGAAAGACCAAGCTTGTCCTTTTAGGCTAGACTCTCTGTGAAGGGGCTTCTGTTTTTGGGTAGGGTCTTCACAGAGAAGTGAGTTCCACATTTGAGACAAAATATGTCGGGAGTAGGGGAGATGACATCAAGCACCCTCTTCAAATCACCAGTCAATGCGGTTTGCCAAACTCAGATGTTGGGACTATGGACCGGGGCTCACATTCGGATGCTTCGACGGTCAAGCATTTCTCGATGTCTTATCAACTGACCGGGCCAGGGTTTGCGTCTTCACCGTTTTTTGGGGGAACGTACCCAGGGGTTCTCTTAAACAAAAAACACAAGTTGGATGGTTTAGAAAGGTCATTCCCTCATTTTCTTCTGAGCACCAGCAAGTTTTAGGGGATGGCCACTCGGCGCGCATCCAAAGAGCCCGCCAGGAGTGCGTTGCGGCTGGTGGAGGCGAGGTAAAGTGAGCTACAGGGGAGGTGAAGGCTCATAAGGGAAACAAGGGGAATCCCCAAAATGGGAATCCCCAAAATAGTTGTCTCAAAATCGGAGAATCCCCAAAACAGTTGTCTCAAAGTACGGGAATCCCCAAAATGGGTCCTGGGTGGTTGAGGTTTCCCTTTTTGAAACGCTCCAAAAAGGGTAGCCTCGAAAAGAATGCAGACCCATATGGATGTTTCACAAAAAAGAGGGTGCCCCTTTTTTTGTTCATTGGCTTGAGGGGAGGAACCATAAATGGGTGCTGCCATTTGCATGGTCTTGGGGTAGACCTTTGTAGTACCAGGTTTGATGCTGACTCAGGTGGCAAAGGTGGGGGCGGGGGGGTTCAAGGGCACCCCAAACCTCTGAACTCTGACAGTTGCCAAGTTTTGTAGGGGTGTTTGTGTTGATACCCCCTTTCACGCAGCCCTTTGGTGGCTGACCCGCAAAACACCCTTGTTCATGTCTTTCCCTAAAAAGGGTATATATTTGTTGCAAAGTAAAGTGGGTTGGTATGGTCTGAACAAGGTGTATGTCATTCGTCTCTTAGATCTTTGCTAGTAAGGGGAACCTACTCTTGGTTTGGTAGAAAGTATTGTAAGGCCCGGCTGAAACCATCAATCGCTTACAAAGAGGTCGGATCTATTCAACTCCCCTACTAGTCTTAGATGGTGTCCACCCCCCAAACTACAAGCCCCAGGGTATATATCTACTATATACAGGGTATACATATATATATATATATATTCCGCTTTCGCCCTGGAGAAGTGCATCCTGTGCCGGGAGGTTTCCAAGTCGCCTTCTTAAACCGCGTTGGCCGCGGTTGTTGTGAATATTTCTACGGCGTTTTCTAAGAAATACACTCAGACTAGTCTTATTATTTGTGTTCTGGCCAGCTGGAAATCCCACGAGTCGAGTCGCCGGCATGGGTTTGGGCGGATGAGGAGAGACCAATTGCCTGAGCAGCGTGGAGTTTGAACTCGTGCCCCTAGTTTTACAAGCAACAGGGATCCATTTTGTGTCTACCAACTAATGACCAGAATCCAGCACATGTTTAAGGCAAAAGTGAAGGACTTGCCCTCAAAGGTTTGTTTGACAACCCGCGCCAACCCCCTTGGGGCAAGCCAATCCTCGTTTCAAAGAAAGTACAGTAACGCACCCTCGCCACCTCATTTCCAAGTGTAAATGAGGAGAAGTGGTTCAGAGGTTGTTTTGCTTTCTCCGCTGATTTGGGTAAAGTGACCCCTGTATTTGCGCAGCAACTACCACCCTGAACCCTCAGACCCTTGGACAGATTCTTAGACATACCCTGATTCTTGTGGACAGAATCCACCCTGGTGGATTTTAGTGTTAGGGTTTCATCCCCACTGCGAAGCGGATTTCGTCAGGCCTCCGCAGCGGAACGGGAGCCCCGGGAGCCCCGGGAGATGCGGGAGGCGCGGGAGGCGCGGGAGGCGAGCTCGGGAGGGGAACTCCAAAAATGGAGCCCTGGTGCACGGAAAGGTCGAGCACCTGTCCCCAAATGTTCACAAGCCGAGTTTCAGGGAAGCAATATGGGCTCTGATCACGCGCCGCCCCGGTCTTTGCGTGATTCAGAGGGCTGACCATTTACGGCACTTGCCAAGGAGCAAACGAGCAACATGGAGGCGTGCGATTACCAGCCGGTTACCTTTTTGGAACCTTGAGTAACTATGGACCAAAGCAGGGAGAACACGACCAGAAGACTGATCCCCTTTGGCAAGAAAGCGTGTTAATCACCAGCATCCCGGGTTTCAAGGGATTGGCTTTGCTTCAAGATGCCAATGGCAGGATGGGAGTTTGCGCGCTTTGTTTTTCTTCCAAGAGGAACCGTCCCAAGCCAAAACGGAGGGTTACCTTTGGTGTCAATGCGTGTGCGCGCGGAACAAACCGAACCCGTTCGGCTTCCCTTATGTTTCATAGATCCCTGCAACACGTGGGAGTGTACTAGCTCCACCCGAAATAAGGGACGACGGGACGCACGAAGAAACCTTCATGTGCGAGGTCGCACCCTTGTGATCTTTCCAAGCAAAGGGGGCTGCCCCAAGCATTTTGGTTTCAATTTGGACTTGCCTACACAAGTTGGACACTTCTTGTTTCCCTTTCGTTTCGCACTCCAAACCCGAAAGGGATCCCAAGAAAAGACTTCATGAGCTCGGCAGGCAAAAGTCAACAAACTGGCAACGGACCCTCTTTCCCCGGCCAAACAAATCTCGCCGAAAAGGACAAAGGCCTTTCTCTCGTTGGCTGATCTACACAGCATGAACATGCAACACGTTATGAAGAGATGGTCACCAAAACGAACAAGTCAAGAGACAGCACTCGAATACGACTTGACCAACAAACAACAAGTCAAGCAACGCGACGCCAAACAGCAAGAGGTTGAATGAGGCAACATGCACAGGATACACACACACACACACACCAAAGCCCAAGCATCCAAACATGGGAATTCTCCCAGATAAGAAGATAGAAGCCCCACACTCGCAATTTCTCGAACTCTCCTTTTGGGAGTCGGGCATCGTTTTTGGTCCCTTCTGTTGACTGCGCAGATTCAAAAGGGGTTGAACCATGGAAACCAACACAAAAACCAAAAGAGCATCGACATCAAACAAGAGAATCTGAGCAAAGAATGCCATAAACGTCACGCTCCAAATAAAACGACGAAAAGGGAGTGACACATGCCAAAGCAAACCACCAGACCTCACCCTCTTACCCTTCTCAATGGAGAGGGATGGTTCCGATTTGGGAAGTCATGATGGTCCGCATGTTGGCATGAGCTGTGATTTGGTCGGGGTTTGTGAGCATTGCGGTGATTTGAATTTTGTTGAACGCACTTTCAACATTCCCTATGTCCCGCATCCTTACCAAAGCAATCCGGCGTGTGGGGATCAGGTTTCCCCGGGATGGATTTTCTCGGTTTTTCTAACCGACAGGAAATGGCCAAGAAGTGTTCAACAGCACAGTGATACTGTGGCCGAAATCCACCTGCTAGGCTGATCTCAGTATCCCCACTGGTGCTGATCGCAGCGGATTTCGTGCATCTGCGCGGTAGGGCATGGCAGGGGCTTTCGGAGTTCAATCCCGGGCTCAGCTTCTGTGCCGTAGGCATCGGGGCCCATGGGGTGCTTCCTCGTTTCCGCAAGGAACACACACTACAGAGGTCCTAGTCGTGTCTTTTTGTCAATTTGCTTCTTCGGTGCCCAGCTTTTGTGGGCACAGAAAACCAAGCTTTTTGCATCGACTGTTCCCAGCCTTGACATGAATTCTCCCAAATCGGCACAGTGCCAACCATGGAAACGGATGTTGCAAACAAAATAAGCCCAGGTGATATCCCCAACAGCCAAACCACCCCGAATGAGCCTAGCTAGGCGTATGGATCCAATCCATAGCTTTCAGCTGGGAAAAATGTTGAATTGTTACGTTGGATCTTGGGTAGACCCCTTTGCCGAATCGGTCTTGCTTTGACTCGTTCGCAGGTTTCAGCGGTGGACCGCATTCCGCGCGACCGGCGCGAGGAGAGGGTTGGCTTTGAGGGGGATGTTGGTGAGAGCACAGCCTCTCAGACCCCGCTCTTTTGTATGGCGAGCTGATGAAAGTCCTTGGGTTTCGGAATTGCAAAAGTCGTAGCCCCATGGTTCCCTTGGCAAAGCTGACCCCAGATTCACAAACTGTCCTATGAATAGGGAAGTGTTCTGCTCGAAAGGTGATTCTTCTTCACTGTAAGAAACCGCGCTATTCATCAACCAGGGATTCTACTTAGATCCAGGGTGCCCATTACCCACTTTGCATTGGGCACGAACACCCCTCCCCAACTGGGAGTTTCCGCATGGAACTGGACGATGTTCGTGAGCTCATCGATTTTTTTTGGGGGGGGGGAGGACAGAGGATTTTAGGGTTCGCCTTGTCTCCTGGTTTGGCTTTCTGCAACGAGGCCTGGGAAAGGGGGTTTGTGGGGTTGTACAAGAAAAGCACGCCTCCGAAATTTAGTGAAGCCCAGGAGTTCGCCACTTTTCGATCTGTTTGGTTGAAAACACATCGGGGGAGGCCTCCGACGAGTGGAAGCCCGCTCCAAATTTTGTCCCATGGGGCTAAAGGCGTTTACCCTTTGAAAAGGGGATTTGGAGTGGTGGATTCCCTATTGCCTCTTCTTTCCAACAATGGAAGCGGACAGCTTGGAAAGAAGGCAATTGTTGAGCACCTGATGTGTGGCATGGTCAAAAGACCCCTTTCCTTCGGGTTAACAGGGATGGTCATCCACCTGATAGTAAAGATCCATAGGAGCTTTGACCATGGCTCATATTGCTTGTTGGGCTGCTGGATTTGCTCAAGCATTTACAGGATCCCCTAAAAAGTGAAGCAACGACTTTTTCGTCGTGTTTTGGCTGTGGGCCAAAACCAATGGTACCATTTTGGGGCAGGTGCACCACCCAATTTTGGTTTATTTTAGTGGGGATTGGGATGTTCACTGGGGGTACGGAATTTTGACCCATGGCCATTTGTATGCACGCTGAGCCGTTGGCGTTTTCGCCAGGACTTTCGGAGCAGGAAGGAGGACTCGCAAACGCTACGATTCGGGCTCAGCTCGGGGAAACGGGCGCGTCTTTGGTGTGGAAGGGAACCCAAAAGTAAAGCCCACCATCTTGAGGGGTACCATGGGTACCCCTAAAAACGACGGCCCCCAAAATGGGTGGTTTTCCCTTTGGTTTCCCTTGCAAAGCAACCCAAAGGGCACCGAGCCTCAACAAAAGATGCTGGCCCTGTCGGCTCCGTTGTTCCCAGAGGGCTCCAAGCGAAGCAAGGGAAGCGAGCCAGGCGCCGGGAAAGCTGGACATCTCACAGGAAGCGTCCCCCATTAGGGATCTGTTTCCTTCAGGCAAACCAAAGCAGGAAACAGGAAGGCTGGGTATTTGAAAAGAAGGTTTTTTTTTTGTTGACAGGCATGGAACATCAAGCCCTAGAAAGGACCTAGGGAAGCCTGCTTTTCTGGGGCCCCCCTGGGAATCCATGGGAAACTCGTCATGTGGTCCAGAGGGCGTGCTCATTTGAGTGAACTCCCGCAGACGTGGAGCGGCTCTCGGCGCAGTGTGAAGTTCCAGCTTTTCCCCGCTCCACCGGCTTTGCCTGCAGCCAGCAGACAACTCTTCGCAGGGGCCAAGGGTTTGGCCCAGTTTCCCAGTTCTGCCGGCCGAACCAAAAGGCTTCTTCGCCCCTTTGAATGGCTGCGGTTTTTGGAACACTTGGTTCCCAGCCATTCCGAACCTTCGATTTGTTGCTTTTTGCTTAAGGTTTTTGTTGGCTCAGTGGGTATGGTTTCCATTGAACCCGCTAAACGTTCTTCACTTTTGGCAGATCTGAAAACGGACAGCCCAGAGAAAGTAGGTGTCCATTGAACCCGCCAAACAGTTCTTGACCTTTGGGGCCAGAGAATCTGACCACGGCCTGAGAAGAAACCAGTCACCCGCAGGAGCTTCCGCCGCTGCGCCGGGAGCGGGCGCGGGTGCCGGAGGCCAAGCAGGCCGGCAATGGACGAGAAATCCACGGGGGATCGGCGGTGGATGGCTTCTGCGAACGGGATCAAGGACCAACTGGTGCAGGATGTTTTTTGCAGCCTCAGTACTGGTGCTGAATTTTTTGTCCATCAGTACTATGTCCATCCTCAGTACTGGTGTAGGATTTTGTCCATGCTCGATGTGGAGCTGAAGAGCAGTTGCGACGTTTGTGACGCTCTCTTATTGTCTTGAGGCTCGCGCAGCTTTCCGGAGATTGCACAGCCATGTCATTTGGGGTGGGGTAAGGGAGGCTTGGTGCTTCAGGGGAAGTGTAGGAGTGGATCCACTACCCATATTCACTCCCCCATGTCGAGGCTTGACTAAGCTGATGCAACGTTGATAGCGTTTTACATGTGCCCTTGTTAAGATCATGATGAACCCTGCTTTTGCAAGGTTGAGTTGGCTGTTTCGTCGTTCGTAGCGTGCTCCCACTTGAGCGTCGAGGGTGGACGGGATTGGCGGGTGGTAACGGTAGTAGTTTTGTGAAAAGGAGGATTCTCAAGGCCGGATCCTATGTGAACTCCCCGACAGATCCTGAGCTCAAAATCCAGTCAATGCTTCTACGGGTTCCTCAATTTGGGTTTGTCTCAAAATAGGATCCCAAAAAAATGGTTGGCTTCTGTTTGGCCGGTTGGTTCTTGTGTGGTTTCAATCGGTTTTCCTTAGGTTTCGATGCAGTTCCCCTCCAAATCAACTTGGGTGTGTCGTTTGTTTTGGACTTGGCACCCCCTTTCTTGCTTGCAGTTCTCCTCTACATCCAGTTGGGTGTGGTTTTTTTAATTGGGAGTTGGCACCCGTTGTTTTTTTTCGCCTTTCAACGGGAAACCCCGCCAAAAAAAACCCACCAGCCCCAACCAGCCCGCTTCAGGACCTCGGGGCCCCGACGCGCCGGACGCCCGGGCTGGGCCGACAACCGGCTCGAGCTCAGGGGCCGGTGGTTCTTTTTGTTCTTCGCGAGTCAGAGGGTTCAGGTTTGGTGCCTTTAGGGATGTCGAGATTCAGAGGGTTCAACTTTGGTGCCTTGTTATAAGGGATGTCAATTCAACTTTGGTGCCGATATAAAAGGATGTCGATTCAATCTTGGTGCCTTTATAAGGGATGTCAATTCGCAATACCCTCTGCAGTGACTCCAGGCAAGTGCTCAACAGATACTTCTTCTAAGATGCTGGTAAACTATGTCTTCGCAGATGCTTACCCGTGAGTTGTTACCCCTGAATGACATCATCATGTCAGTCAGTTGGGCTCAGAGTTGAACGCCACCTCAGGCCTGGTGATCCAAGTTGAATGCACAGTCGGCATATGTTACATGCATGCGACGAGCTAACATTAGTTAACCTCCGATACGTTGCACGCCAATGAATGCATTTGTGGATATGGTCCCCATGCAGGTTATCTTAGCACATGCAGTAAGACTATGCGGCGCTGCGTGGTTTCTGCAATCGGGGACCGTGAGTTACCCCTCCTAGCTCCATGCTGCTTAGAACATTTAGCCTGCTGCCCTGGCTTGTAACAGTAAAAGTGGGATTGCCCAGCAGGTTGAACAACTCCGAGTTTTTATGACACGTATTGCGATGAGGATGGTGTGAAGCTTCTGACATCGCAAACAAACCACAAGGCAACGTGAGAGCAGAACCCCTCATTGCGATGTCTCACTGTGCAGTGGCAACACGATCGGTGAAAACATGAACAGTTACTCCTTAAAGACGTATAGGTCGGAGTTTACTCATGTCTTGAAAGTTTTTGAGAGATAGCATGGGACACATAGTGGTCGCTTTTCTTGCCTTTTGTGTGGTGTACCTTTTGGGCGATGGGCCATTTTGAAACGTTCTTTCTGGCGCGATGTTGAAATTGCCATTCCTCCCCTTCAAAGAGAATGCAAGTGCTGGAGGCTGCAAAAGTGAAGAACTCTGTGTGTGTGTGTGTGTGTGTGTGTGTGTGTGTGTGTGTGCGTGCGTGTGTGTGTGTGTGTGTGTGTGTGTGTGTGTGTGTGTTTTGTGTGTGCGTGTGTGTGCGCGTGTGCGTGCGTGCGTGCGTGCGTGCGTGCGTGCGTGCGTGCGTGCGTGCGTGCGTGTGCGTGCGTGCGTGCGTGCGTGCGTGCGTGCGTGCGCGTGCGTGCGCGTGCGTGCGTGCGTGCGTGCGTGCGTGCGTGCGTGTGTGCCGAACAACAAACCAAACACGCAAACAGCCGCACAAGCACGCATGCACGGGATCTTTGTCGCCCCCTTTCGGGATTCTCGTGGCTGAGGCAGTGCGCCATCACGGTTGATAGACAGCAAGGACAGCCGCTGAACCTAGGCCATAGGTTCTGGCCGAATAGCGAGCAAAAGGTATTGGTTTGCGACCTTATGCTTGAGGAAGTTTCCTTGCATAGGGATTCCTCCTTATTGTGGCTCAGCGGGATTGTTGGCCGCTGATTTCCATGCTTTTATGTTGGCTCTAAACATGTCGAGCTACATGTTCGAGGGAGTGGGTGGATCAGGCTTCTAGACAAAGCAGGTTCAAGTGGGTGTTTTGTCATTCACCAGCAAAAGCTTGAACTATTTGCTTCTGGCAAGCAAGAAGAATACACAGCCTAACAAAATCTAAGGAACCCTGACTGCCTTTGAGGGTCTATGATGCCACCAAATCGGCCAACACCGCTCTTTGTTGGTGTTAGGGTGAAATGTGCCCTCGTATACTCGCCTTTTTCAGGGTCCCAGCAAAGGGGCAAACCCGGCTGAACCCTTCTGCTGACCCCATGTCCAAAAAAATGTCAAACCATTTTTCCCCAAAAAGACAGCCCTTTTTGGGAACTCCATTTTCTCAGCCTCATTTTGTTTGCTCGTGTCTTTCTCGATTCCCTTTCTGGAGTTCACTCCTTTAGTTGGAGGTTGATATCGATCCACGCAAGTGAGTGCATCCTCATGTTGCCCCTTTTCAGGGTGAAGCCTGTCTCGAAATCAGACTTCCCAAGTTGATGGGTTCCGTTTAATGGGAACCCGAATCTAAGTAGAACCCCTGGTTGATTAATAGAGGGATGTCCCCCATTTCCATTTCGTCGGGAATTCAGATTGCTTTTGGAGGGGAAGACCTCCCGAGAAAAATTCGGATGGGTTTATTCCGGGGTTAGCATTCGTGTTCCGTTTCAAGCGCGAGCCCGAGCCCGAGCCGATGCAATGAGTGTGTTGGCTTCCAGGAGCCTGTTCGCCGGGTGCGCGCCAGCGATCCCATCGAGCCGCGGGCAGGCGAGGTTTGGCGTGTCTGTGGTTACCTCCGCATTCTGCGTGACAGAGAGAGAGAGAGAGAGAAGTGAGGGAGAAGAATTCTTGGCAGGGACATGGGCCAAGTTCAATGACTAGTTCGTGAACACGCGTGATTTCCCTTGTTGATGTCCCCTGTAAACACATGGTTGGCTGACATTAAGCATCGGGTCATGTTGACTCCTGATTGAGGCAAATTGTTTGTTGCTGTTATTATGAGTATGTGTATTCAGAGAATAGGCACCGCATGAAACAAATTAACAAAACAAAAACACAACACACAGACTCGAGAAGCACCCAGCCCCAAAACCTACATTCAAAAGCACACAAACTCGGACTCAGGAAAAGACTTAGCTCAAAAAACCTGACGCCAGCACATACAATTTCAGACTCAGAAACAAATACACAAGTCAAAAGAGCACAATTCAAACAGACACAAATTCAAAAAACAAGCAAAGCGCAAAGCGAAGGGCGAGTCCCCCACGTCCCCCTTTCCCCTCCCCCCTGCCTCCCGCACCCCTGAGTCTGAAACCGAGTCAGCGTTTGCTTCTATTTTGCTCTATACATGTTGTTTGTTTTGTTTTCCCCCTTGGTTTTTGCATCGCTCCCTTGCCCTCCCCGCACCCCCGCAGTCTAAAATTGAGTCCGAAATTGTTTTGGGTTGCCTGTTTTTGGGTCCGCATGATTGTCTGAGTCCGTGTTTTTTAGTGTGAGTCCGAATTTGTTTGCTTTTTGAGTCCTGCTGTTTGCGGTCGTTTTTGTGTGAGTCTGTGTTTGAGTCCGAATGTTATTATTTTTAGTTTTGACGTTTCCATCAAATTAACCTTTCTCCTGCGAAGACATTCTCTCGACGCCAATGTGTCTGCTGAACAATAACCCGCTCCGTATGACGGGGTCCCTGTTTGAAGAGAATCAGTTGACCTTGAGCCTTTTAAGCGTTTGGATAGCGACATGAGGGTCCGACCCCCGAAGATGCTCGGCTTGAACCGCTGTCTCTACCTAATCGCGATGCAGGAGCGACGGGGTTCACTTTTGGGGGTCCATCGTCCAACCCAGAATTTGCACCAAATCCAAAACCTGAATGACGGAGCCCACAAGAACATTCCAGATACTTCAAAGTGAGCTCCTTTGTGCGTTCTTTTCCCAACATGAAGGGCCCCTTCCCATGTTGTATGGTTTTCAGGCCACCTGTTCCCATCGACAAAGATAGAAGTTCACAGACCCCGTTTGGAAGACGACATTCTTTTCAGGGAGCATGTCCACTTCCGTGTTTGGGAGGGTAAACGTTTCGAACAAAACGAAGACTGCTGAAAGGGCGGTGTCCTTTCAACATGTGTTGCTCCCTTTGCCTCTAATGTTCACCCACTCTTTCAAGGGTAGCAACTTGGTAAACAGGGTTGCCAGTTATTCGGCCGAATGGGAGCAGCCCAGGTAAGTTCAGTGCCAGAGAACCACCAGAGCAACGCCACATAACCCAGAACACACTCAAGGCAAACCGGAAAGCCGGGAAACAAACACCACCATTCAAAACCACAACAGCAGAACGAAAAAGTCAAATCAACAGAACAACAAATCAGCAGAAAGACAAGACAGCAGCAAAACAAACATCAACACCAGAAAAAGAAAGAAAGAAACAAATTGGAGACGCACGAGGCGACCCTAGAGCCGACACCAGCCAGGCTCGCGTCAGGAGCTTGAGGCACGGCTTGATCCGAGGGGTCTGGGTGGTGGGGGACCCTCTTGTTTGGACGGGCTTGAAGGGGAAGCCAAAAGGGAAACAAACATTACCACCTCTTTGGATGGCTTTCAAGGTCAACCTGCTTTGTGAGAGGGTTTAAGGTGAACCCCCCAGAGGATGGGCGCGCGCGCGCGCGCGGTGTGTGTGTGTGTGTGTGTGTGTCTCTGTGTCTCTGTGTCTCTGTGTCTCTGTGTCTCTGTGTCTCTGTGTCTCTGTGTCTCTGTGTGTCTGTGTGTCTGTGTGTCTGTGTGTCTGTGTGTCTGTGTGTCTGTGTGTCTGTGTGTCTGTGTGTCTGTGTGTCTGTGTGTCTGTGTGTCTGTGTGTCTGTGTGTCTGTGTGTCTGTGTGTCTGTGTGTCTGTGTGTCTGTGTGTCTGTGTGTCTGTGTGTCTGTGTGTCTGTGTGTCTCTGTGTCTGTGTCTGTGTCCCTGTAAACACTGGTGCTAGAACCAGGTTTTTGCATATGTACCAAGCCCAAGACGGACCGATGGGGTTGCAATCTTAAGTCACTCTTTACAGGTCGGACCCTTGCTCAAATGTCATAAGTGACTGACTGAGGAAAACGTAGTTGGAAAAGGTAGTAAGGAAAATGTCGCTCCCCTTTCCCCTGTCCCCGCCAGCGCCGAGAGCGGCCTCGGCGCATCGAGCGCCCGGAGCGCGTGGAGCGCCCTGAGCGCGTGGAGCGCCTGGAGCGCCCTGAGCGCGCGGAGCGGCCACCGCTGGAGCGGCCGCCGTTGCCGCGGGCCAAAGGCGTGGGGGGGCGGGGGGCCTGTTTGGGTTTCCAGCATTTTTCCTTTCAAGCAGCAAACAAGATGTCTTTTTGAAGGGGGTCTACGTCTGGTAAGTTGCCCACAAATGGGGGTGTAATTTGAGGGCAGCTACACCTTACAGATAAGTTCAAAGGAAGCCCAAAAGGAAAACACACTTTTTGGCGATCCCCCTATTTTGACAGATTCCCAAGCAGGGATCGTTTTAAATGGATTTGGGCAACTTTCCAATGTGGGATCAATCCAGAGGACCATCCTCAGGGGTGGTTCCTCTTGCGGGGAGTCGATTCATTGTAGGGAGGTCCTCTGAGTTTTCCCCAACTCGATGCAAGGTTTCAACGTCCCGGACATTTTTTTGAAACCACGACCCTGCAACATGTTAATTTTAATTTGCTTTGCCAGTTCCTAGCTATCCTCGGGTGGGGTTTCCTGTAGACTCAGCTAACAAAAGAGGGGCAAACGCTTTCAAGGTCAGCCGAAGGCCGCATGGGGTTCTGTTGGGAGCCGCCTTATATGATTGTTTGCCAGGTTTGAGGATCTTTTTTGGCATTGTCCAAAGATTGAACAGCATTTCATATCGACCAGAATTGAAACGTGCTAGCTTGAGGTTCTTTTCCATGTTTCTTGGGAAGACCGCTTTGTAACCAGGCGAGTTAACAGACAGCATTGCTCGCTAATTTTTCATTTGGGTGGGGTTCTTGGTTTTGGTAAAGGCAGCGGAACTCGGCAGACCTGATGCCCTCCTCAAATCAACCATAGACTGCCCGCTGTTCAGGTGTTGATCATGTTTTCTTGTTTTGTGTCTTTCACATTTGCCCTGTCTAAGAGAGGGCTTTTGTGACCCCCCTTCCCATCACCAACAGTTTCCTTGTTGGAAACCAACACCCCCTCAGGGAGTCTGCACGCCTCTCCTTAGCGCCCACTTCCTATGGGCTAAAGCGTTAACCGTAGGTGGTCGCTTGTCTTGACTCTTAATAAGTATCCACTTGGGCCACCATTTTGGCTCAAGTGGACCCTTTGATCTTCTGTCTTGTGATTTGAAATCTTTCTTTCCCCTACTCTCAAAGCCATGTACGCCCCCGCCTACGCTGGTGCCGCGGTAGCAGAGGCCAAGGCTAAGGCAAAGGCCTCCGTGGCAAAGTACCTGGCGAGCCTAGTGAAGAGGGAGGAAGAAGGATGGACCGTTTTGGCTGCTGAGGTCCCTCAGGCACCTGACGAGCGTTTCTTCTCCAGCGCAGATGAGCTGGAGCAGGCCCCCCTCATCCCGGCCAAGCGCAAGGCAGAGGATGAGCCGATGGAAGATGCAGCCCCTGGGGTGGCGCAGGTGCCGAAGGCCCTGACACGCCCCCCAGGGGCGTTCCTGGAGCTCCTGAACCCGCCGGAGGAGGACGTGCCCATGGAGGAGCTCCTGGCGAAGGACGAGGAGGAGCTGCCGATGCCCAGGTCCCCCTTGGCTGCAGCTCGCTGATGGCGAAGGTCAAGGAGCAGGCGTCCTCGGAGGAGGATGAGAACCCCGCAGCCCCCCCGCCGGGGGGGAGCGTGTTCACCAAGGCCCTCAAGGTCTCGGAGGGCCTCTACCAGTTCAGCGACGACCAGATGGCGGGCGACTTCCCTTGCTTCGATGCGACCACGGCCACTAGGCTCCGCCGACTGCAGGCCAAGGACGTCCAGCGGCTCCTGCGAGGCTTTGAGGGCCCCCAGCTCAAGCAGGGGGGCCTGGAGCGCGTTGTGGAGGCCTTCTACATCGCCAAGATGAAGTACGAGCATGAGGCCCGGCTCAGCACCCCGGGGCAGCAGGTTGGCAAGCGCGCTGGCTTGGGGTACGGGGGCCTGGAGAACCGCCCCCTGGGCAAGGTGCCCACATCCTGGATCTGCCCCTGCTGCACCATGCCCTGGGTGAAGAAGGGCGCCACGAAGTGCATGGGGTGCGGCAAGAAGACGGAGCCCATTGACACGGCGACCAACTCGGCCACCCTGGAGATG
The DNA here is from genome assembly GCA_963377175.1 of Effrenium voratum. Lineage (NCBI taxonomy): Eukaryota > Dinophyceae > Suessiales > Symbiodiniaceae > Effrenium > Effrenium voratum. Next base: position 846,475 of record CAUJNA010001391.1, on the reverse strand, counting down.
GCGGGCACGCATTGGCAGTTGACGGTGGATGACCAGGGCAATGCGGTCTGGACGGCGGCCCGGTCCGCGGGTGCCGAAGGCCCTGACACGGACCGGGCCCGCGACCTCAAGCTCAGTGCCTCGGTGGACGTCAGCGAGCTGGCCACCGACCCGATGGCCTGCGAGAACCCGGACCAGGCCAGCTTCTCGGACTTCGTCCCCTCCTCGGTCCGGGCGGTGATCAGGAACTGCCCCATGGAGCTGGACGAGGAGTTTCTGACGGCCCCACCGGGGGAGAGGCCCCCATTGCCAGGCGACAAGGAAGAGGGCCAGGAATGCAGAGCCTTCCACCCGTCTGCGGTGAAGGCCTTCAAGATTCAGACCCGGCTCAACGCCACCACCATCGCCCAGGAGGAGGCCAAGAAGGCGGACCAGGTGGAAGCGGTGGAGCGCTCCGCGGCGGTCCTCCACGAACTTCAAGGGGGGGCCATTGACGGAGGAGGTGATGGAGGCCTGCTCCTGAAGAACCTGGACTTGGACCTCTTCCGTGAGAAGCTGCTGGACAAGCTGGGTGCGGACTGGGGGAGACCCACACCGGAGCTCCTCCAGGCCCAGACCACTGCGGAGGAGGCAAAAGCGAAACACCAGCCAGACAGGCGAAGGGCTCCCTCGAAACCAGAATGCTCGAGCCCATCGCGCCTCCCTTCAGTGCGTGGCCTAGTGAGGTCCGGGTCGCCATTGAGACTGGGGTCTTCGAGCCGACAACGGCATGGAGGGACTTCAGTATGGACGACCTCACATCCCTCACGGACTCCTACCTTGAGGCCAAGGCGGTCATCTCGCTGGGTAGGAATCCCTTCCCGGCGGCCCTCCTGTCAGATCTGCCGGACCTGTCAGGGATCCCCATGCCAAAGGCGGGGGCTCTGGTGCGGCGCGCCCAGGTGCCGAGGGCCCTGACAGGCCGCCCACCATCCCCCCAGCCTCGGGCTCTGGCGCGACGAGCTCAGGTGCCAAGGGCCCTGACAAGCCGTCCGCCACCCCGGTGGGCCTGGACACCAAGGACCCGGAGGTGCAGCTCTCGGTCCTGCGCTGGATGATGAGCAAACGGGTCGGAGAGGTCCGTATCTTTGCGGGCCGCTGGGTCCGACGACCGGGCCCGGTACACGTCCCGGATTGGGCGAAAAACCTCACCAAGGTGAATCCGGAGGCGTTGGAGAAGGGCACGCATCCCAGGAACCACCAGGTGGGTGGACTCCCCTGGGCCAGGTACTCCGTTGAGGAGTTGCACCAGCAGGCGAAGGCGGGGGACCGACCCTACCCTGGGACCTGCGATCCATCTTTTGGGCTGCCCCCCACGATCCGGATGAGGACTTCCACTGGGCGCGCCAGATCTCGTCCTGGACACTCCCAGGCCTGCTGGGGATGTTCGGGCACAGTTTCACCCTGCGCCAGCTCTGGGGGGTCTGGGAGTCTCTGCCACTGCTGCAGCGGGGCCCGAGAAACAAGGCCCAGAATCAGACCCGCCGAGGGCTGGGAGACCCTGAAAGAGGACGCGCGGTGCTTCCTGAAGGAGGAGGGCCTTCCGTTTTCGCAGACAGGACCGGAGTGGCGATTGGTCTACCGGGCCATGGGCAAGGTCCTCGCGGCCCGGGCCTTCCTCACGGACACCCCGGCGGAGGTGATGCAGCTCCCGGTCCAGGACGTGGCGGACTCCAAGGAGCAGATGATCCTGCGGGCGGTATGCGATGAGCGCATCTCCCCCCCATGCCTCAAGGCAAGGAGGCAGGGGGAGAGGGCGCAGGTGCCGAGGGCCCTGATACGCCCTCCGGCACAGGGGCCCAGCCCCGCGGCCAGCGGGGAGCGCAGGTGCCGAAGGCCCTGACACGCAACCCCGAAGGGGCCTGGAGAGGGGGAGACACAGGTGCCGGAGATGTTTCTCACCCCTATCCCAGGGGGCCAGTGCCCCGGGAACCAGGGGACACAGGTGCCGAGGGCCCTGGGATGTCCGCACCGGGTGGACCGCAGCCGGACCGCTGGACGCACAGGTGCCGAGGGCCCTGAAATGCGACAGCGGGACCACACGGCATATGTGGAGGGAGGACCTCCCCAACGACCAGCTCGTCCGTTGGTATTGGCAGCTGATGCGATCCGTCCGTTGGGGATGGCATCAATTCTACTCCCATCAGCTGCTGAGGGGAGCTGCCCAGTGGAGCTGGGCAATCCTCCCATTTTGGCACTAACCCTTATGCGGCGTAAAGGATGCACCGTTTCGCGCTTAAGGTTCCAGTAGCACCAATGTGGTGCTTTGAAGAGTCTGGGCTAAAGCGTTAACCGTAGGTGGTCGCTTGTCTTGACTCTTAATAAGTATCCACTTGGGCCACCATTTTGGCTCAAGTGGACCTTTTGATCTTTTGTCTTGTGATTTGAAATCCCGCCCACCCACACCATGGCGGCGACACCAGATGAGTTGGTGGCACCACCACAGGAAGTTCCTGGAGTGTACACGGACGCAGTGGCTAAGCTCCACAAGACCGCCAGGAACCTCATGGTCCTCAAGGGCATCCCGTGGTTCATCCAAGCGACACTGTCGGATGAGGGCTTTGTCTCGATGGAGGACCTCGCGACCCGGTGGGACTCGCCCGACCGTGCAAGGGAGACGGCGCCGGGGGAGTTGGGCTTCGCCCCCAACAACCACCACTACACGGATGTGACCTCCCGGCTGATCGCGGCCCGCATGTTCCAGGTGGTTCACGCGGCTCAACGATCCATGGGAGTTGGAGCGCATGCAACAGCGGGACCCGGGCCACACACGCCCGGGGACACCGCCCCGAATCTCACGGTCTCGTGCGAACGGGGACAGCTGGAGAGGGTTTGGGAGGAGAAGACCAAGCTCACCAAACCCAAGCTGGCCCTTCAAGGAAGCGACCAGCTGGTGAAGCGCCAGTTCAAGCTCTGCGCAGGAGGCGAGATCGGTTTCATCCCCATGAAATACCTGGTAAGCGCACTCCCGGAGCCAGGAGAACGGCCATGGAAGACCACTAAGAAGAGCACGGTTGATGGCTGGGACCGGGAGGATGAGGTGGAAGAGCGGGGCGAGCCCAAAACTCGCCACCAGCTCGAGAGGATGCACGCGGTGTTCCGCAACACCCTCCTCATGTGCGTCCTCTCGTTCCCGCAGTTCGGCCAGTTCGACATCACCCGGGAGGACTTGGAGAGCTGGTACGAGTGGTTCTATGGTGAGGACATCGGGGGCCGTTTTCCCCCGCCAGAGGACCACGTCCTGGCAATTGCCGAACGCAACGCATGGCGAAAGATTCACGAGAAGATGCATGAGGGCAACACCCTCAAGGCGGCCATGCTGTCGGTCAGGCAGGACACATTGTTCTGGACACGTGAGGTCTATGAGAAGATCAAGACCTTTTCCAGGGGCCGCCCATCAACCAGGACATCCATGGACTACGCACCACCTCAGAAGGGCAAGAACAAGTCCAAGGGCAAGGGGAAGTCCAAGGGCAAGCCTGGGAACAAAGGGAAGGGTAAGCCCCCCCACCCGAACAATCAGGCGTCCCGGGGCGGTAGCAAGCAGGCAGCCACCGACCCGAAAGGGAACCAGTTCTGTAACAACTGGATGCGCGGGCGCTGCCCGGGCAACTGCGGCCGCACCCACAAGTGCAACCTCATCCTGGCAATGGGCCGCATCTGCCTGGGGGACCACCTCCCGCAGGACTGCCCGGGTTTGACCCCTACCCCCCGGGAGGCCTCAGGTGCCGAGGGCCCTGACGGGCGAGAGCCCCAAGCAGGCACAGGAGCCCCCTCCCGCAGGTGCCGAGGGCCCTGACACAGGGGGGGGACAGGCCAGGTGGCGGCCATCCTCGGCGGAACAAGGATGGGGACGGCAGAACCAGCGTGCACAACGCCCTCGCCGTGATCAGACCAGCCACACAACCGGCACAACGGCGGTGCCTCAGTCCCGAGCCACAGGTGCCGAGGGCCCTGATATGGCGGGGGCGGGACGGTTCCCCGCAGGTGCCGAGGGCCCTGACATGCCGGAGGGCCGCATATGGCGGGGGCGGGACGGTTCCCCGCAGGTGCCGAGGGCCCTGACATGGGGGGCCGCACCCAGAAGGTCCGAGTGCCGGATGACTGGCAGCACACCGCAACGCCAAGGGACACTCCCAGGAGGAAGCCGATCCCACTTCCGGCGCCCAACATCATCAAGCAGGACCCGGTGGTTTTCCACAAGAGCTCGGTGGGGCTGAATGAAGGGGGCCAACGCCTTTCAGCTACCCCCCTGACAAGTCCAACGGAGCCGTCACCGGGATTGGACATCTTCCCGTGGATGGAGAACATCCCTGAACGTCTGGTACAGCGGCTGAGATGGACACAGGGCACATCGCCCAAAGTTCCATCCATTGGGCCCATCATTGTCCTGCTCTATGCAGGCAAGGAGGACCCAACTTCCTTGGACAGTTGTCTTCATGCCAACTACCCACACCTCTCCAGCATGGTGGTGGCGGTAGACATCCTGCGGTCTGGACCAAAAGGGGACCACGATATGCTCCAACCCCTGTATGGAGCTCTTTGCACGGCAGCAAAGCAGGGCCGAGTGGTCTTCATTGGAGGAGGACCCAACTGCAGGACATGGTCCATCCTGCGCCACATACCAAAACCGGGGGCTCCCACCCCGGTGCGAGGGCGCACTCCAGAGACACTTTGGGGCCTTCCACACCTGGACCAGGCCGCCCAGACTCAACTTGATGATGACAGCATCCTCATTCTGAGACAGATGTACATCACCAGCCTGGCAAGGGCCTCACGAGCGGCGGTTTCTCTGCCAGGGCCCAGGTCCTTCCTGGAACACCCGGAGGACCCAGTGGTGAGCAGCTCGCTGCCCAAAGCCAAGGAATGCTCATCCTTCTGGATCACAGAGGAGGGGCAGCTTTGGATGGAGGAGAACTCCTTGACAGCAATCTCCTTCGACCAGTGCCGCCTGGGCCAGCTGGTCAAGAAGGCCACTACGCTGGCCACGGATCTCCCGATCCAGGACTGGGATCAAATGCGGTGCACGCATCAGTCACATGTGGGCACCAACGAGTCCTCGACTCTTAGCAGATACCCTTGGGATATGATGGCAGGCCTGGCCAAAGCCATCGCTGTGTCACTCGCAGCGCCGGGGCACATCCGGATCCCCTCACAATTTCCGGGAACCCCAAGGAACCACCTAAGGGGCGGGGGTCGGACCCCCCGGAAGGCCATTCCCCCCGGGGAAAACGGGGGCCCAGTCAAGGAGGCGGTCCCTCCTCATCACACCAGGGCTCAAAGCCCGGAGGCAAGAACGCCCCGAAGCCCCGCCTGCACGGGCAGTTCCACCCTGAGGCAGACACCGTAAGCCCTCGTGGAACAATGAACCCAGACTTCCCATCTCCCATGCCCCCGATGGCCGGAGATGTGGAAAAAACTGGGGAAGGAGGGACAGGGGGACCAGGTCCTGGACCGCCCCGAATGCCTGCCCGCTTTCAGGGTCCCACACCTCACTGACCAGGTGGCGATTGTCCAATTGGGTTTCCGCTCACGCCCCCTGAGGGATGGGGGGGGAAAACCTTCCCTGGGAGGCTCAACCCCCCTTTTCGGAGATTTCCCCATTGGCTACTTTGGGCGCCCTGATCATGACCCTTACCCGGCCCTGGATTGACAAGGTCCGAATGTCCCTGGCATCAGGTGCCACCACACACCCCTTCCAGGAAGCCGACCTCGAGGAGCTGCGGGCTATCCTAGGACCGAGGCACCTCCATGAACGATGCCCAGGACAACCCTTCCTCCTGGACTTAGTGTCGCACTTGGCATCCCTTTCAGGTGACCCTGATTGGGAGTTCCCCCTAACACTGAAAGAGGGGGTCCCCTTGGGAGTCTCGGACCCTACCTTGACCTCCCCGGGAGTTTGGCCCACTAAGGAGGAGCTTAAGGGAGAAGCCTGGCTGGGGGAAGATCCCCCCCCGCCAGTGGCTCATGATAACTACCCAACGGCTGAACTCTTTGCCAAGGAAATCGAATCAACCTTTTACGAGGAACGAGCCTTGGACATGGTGGACGGGCCCTTCACTCGCTCCGAGGCGGCAGAGAGGTGCCGCTGCAAACCGGAGGAACTTTGCCCGGGCCCCCTTGCAGGGATTGATGAGTCGGACAAGATCAGGACGATCTATGATGGCTCAAAAGGGGGAGCAAACGCACACATCCAGGCTCACACGGAGGAGAAGACCACCGCACCGATGGTTGGAGACTGCCTCCATGCCATCCACTGGCTCAGGACAGCGGCGGACCATCCTCATCTACTCCGAGCCCCATCCTCGGGTACTGATGTGGAAATTCGGGATGCCGGTGCAGGGGCAGTCCCAGGTGCCGAGGGCCCTGAGAGGGACCCCCACAGCACCAGCCTGCCCCCAGGTGCCGAGGGCCCTGATAGAGGCAGGCGGATGATGGAGACCTCTGGCGGCTTGGGCGTCTCTCCGCGGTCAACACCCTCAGGGAAGGGGCCACTCCCAGGTGCCGAGGGCCCTGATAGGAGGGCCCCATTCCCCCCAACCCTTCCAGGCACGGAACGGGAACCCCTGACGTGGCAGCCGCCGACACAGGGGGAAACCTTCATCATCCTCAAGGCGGATGTCACCAAGGCCCACAGGCGCATAAAAGTGCTCCAGAAAGACTGGAAATACCAGGTGGCCTGCATCCAGAACCGGTGGTGGGTCAATAGAGTGGGCACGTACGGCATGGCCTCGGCACAACTGTACTGGGGAAGAAAGGCATCCTTGGTGCTCAGACTCTTGTACTACATCTTCCCTCAGGTGGACTGGCACTTAGTCTTTGTGGACGACTACTGCTGGGTCCTCAGATGCAGCAGGGCGGACTGGGACGCCACAGCCATCCTGGCCACTCTTCTGGCGCTGGGAGTCCCGCTTTCTTGGAAGAAGACGGCGCTCTCCCCGGTCAATACCTGGTTGGGATTCGTGGTGGACCCAATCACGCCCTGTGTGCTGCTGGCTCCAGTCAAGCACGTCATAATCCTGGCCACTCTCAAACGGCTGGCCCAGGGGGACATCTTTACCAGCAAGGAGGTGGAACAAGCCCTGGGCCGGATTCAATGGGCTACTTCGGCGTGTCCATTGACGAAACCTTTCCTCCAGCCCTTTTGGAGCTGGAAGAAGGCCTGCACCACTTCGGGCAGGCCACCGAAGCTGGTTCGTGCTCTGGCCATCCTTCTGGGGAAGCTCTTCAACCAGAGGTTCCCACTGGCATCTCCATTTGCTCCCACACTTCCATGGACGGGGGCATCTGATGCGGGAGCTGGCAAACAGGCGGACCATGCATGGGTTGGGGGTTGGTGCTCGGACGTGCCCAACCCCGACAAGTCCCAAGTGAAGTGGTTCCAACACAAAATCACACCGGAGGGCGAGCCGTGGGCCTTCACTACTGGGGACCCGCAGCGGGCGATAGCGGCCTTGGAGCTCTTCGGCCTCCTCCTTTTGGTGAGGGCTGTTCTGCTTTGTGCAGCCGGCTCTGCTTCTCACACTAGGATTCTGGTCGCTAGTGATAACCAGGGAAACGTTTTCTCCCTGCTTAACGATTCCACTCGCAGGATGCCCAATGCGGCCATCCTTATGGAAATTGTGTTAACACTGCATGACCACCAGGTCATGTTAGGACCGTCGCATGTGAAGCGCGACTTTAACACATGGGCGGATGAACTTACTCATCCGGACCCGCAATTTCCGACTGAGAACCGGGTCTTCCCCTCAGTCGAAAGCGAATTGATCAAGTTGATCTTCGCTACTTTCCTTCCTCACCCATGATGCCGGGAGGGCATCCGGTGAGGTGGGAGGATTCCTCCCTCGCTGTGGGAGCATCAATTCTACTCCCATCAGCTGCTGAGGGGAGCTGCCCAGTGGAGCTGGGCAATCCTCCCATTTTGGCACTAACCCTTATGCGGCGTAAAGGATGCACCGTTTCGCGCTTAAGGTTCCAGTAGCACCAATGTGGTGCTTTGAAGAGTCTGAGGGTTGTTTTTGTTTTTTGCAGATTTCCACCTTTTGACGGTGATCAAAGAAACCCACGTAGTTGATGAATGGGGGTCCTCCGTTGCAAGGAGATCTGGATCACTTTGGGGAGGAGCACCGCTCAATTTGCACGCCAGGTTGATTCATCTGGGGTCCGTTTTGTTCTTGGGTGCCCTTTCCTCGGCCCTGCGCTGGGTTCCCCTTTTTTTTTCTGAGTTCTCGAGCAACATTAATGTCCACCATCTCCCGACTTCATTCCCAAACAGTGGCTCTTTCCCGTGCCCGACTGTTTGTTTGATGCACTGTGGCTGTGGCAAGCACGCCTTGGGATAGAACCCACCAAAGTCATCAAGTGCAAATGTGCAGATATATATATATATATATTTATCTACATATATATATATATATACATATGTGTGTATCTATATATACCCCCCCCCCCCAAAAAAAAAAAAAAACAAAACAAAACAAAAACAAAGGCAAAAAACTCGCGCCTGCTGCTTGTGTAAGGGAAGTCAGGTCATGTTAGATGGATGTGGGTTCATTTTACAATGTTGGCAGGCTTGCGCAGATGATTCATGAAGCTTTGCCCCCCATTTGAATAGTATTTGCTTCTACTTTCTGGCCATGTTTGTGGCTTTTCTCCTTTAGATTCTTGTTCAATATTTTATACATCTTCCGGTCATAAACTAAATTACTTCAACACAAGTCAATTTGAACATAGCATGAGAAGCAAAGGTAGGGAACGCGTTTTGATCGAAGTAAGGTAAAGCGTCATAATACACAGGGTCTAAGCCATCATATGTCATGCATACATCTCTGAAGTTTTTGAACATGTCAGTCGAGAATCAAACATCTGCTTTCACAGAAGTCGTGATGTTCTCTCTTGTTTTGCTGTTAAAATGTGTCCATATCAATTTTGCTTTTTCATAGTCTTCATCACTACTGTTATCCTCATCCAACTGACTGCAAAACATCTCTATGAGAGTACCGTCGCAAGGGTATCAACAGTAAAGCAAACAACGCCTCTTCTGCTTCGCCTGCGCATGCTCGATTTCTCATCTCAATTGATGTGCAAATCCTCTTCGTCTGTCAACTTGCAAACCTGTGCCAATACCTGCTACGCATCTTCCATCTCTCATCTCAACTCATCTGCAAATCCCCTTCGTCTGTCAGCTCACAAACCTTGGCCAAGACCAATGCCGCACTGTCTACTAAAACACCTAAGTTCCCTGAACGAAATCTGTGCTACGCAAAACCTACTAAGACGCATGCAACACGCGTTATTTACAGAGTTTGTCCAATATCCAAGGGTTGGCGTGGAGTTCTTTAAAACATGTTCTAAGAATTTAGTTGTCCAATGTCCATACGCTGAATTATCAACTGCGTTTTCCGCACACAATTCCAAAATAGTAATAAGGTGCACAACCAAACATGAATGACCGAAAGCAGACGCTGTTCGGCGCTTTAAAGCGCTTTCGGATCCAACATTCAAGATTCCCAGGACTATGGTTCTTCAATCCTGAGTCTAGTATGGGCCCCGAAAACGCTTTAAAACGCTTTATGTAACTTTTGGATCTAAGATTCAAGATTGCCAGGACTCTAGGTCTTGAATTTTGAGTCCAGTATTGGGCGCCCAAAGCGCTTTAAAGCGCTTTAAAGCGCTTTAGATCACGTTTTGATCTAAGATTCAAGATTCAAGATTCCCGAATCTTGAATCCAGTGTGGGGCCCTCAAAACGCTTAAATTGCTTTCATCCAGGTAGCTCATGGATTCAAGATTCAAGAACAAGAGTCTTGGGATAGGGCCCCAATCCTTTAACACATTTTAGGTTGATAGAGCTGCCGTCAAATGTGCAGATGCAGGCATAGTTAGATGGTCAAAATTGGGGTCAAACTTGGGGTGCCTGAGTGGGCATCACTCAAAAGTACTGTAAATACCGTCAATTTCTCTTGGGATGTTTTTTTTGCTTAGGGGGTGCTATACATATATATATATATATAAATATAGTAAACATTTTTCAATGTATACACACGTAATACTTGGCACCGTTGCCTATACGTATGAATACCCTGCAAGCGCAGCGCCGCAGGTTTGCAGCGGGCGCTGCTTAGCAGAATTGTTGGGGGGAGCCGGGCTTTGGCCATTTTTGGGTTGGATTGTTTGTAGTGGCAAGCAACAAGTTGATACTTTTCCACCAAAAGGACCCCCGTGACCAGTATTTGGGGAATTGTATCAATCAGGGGTCAACATGAGTCACTCTTGTCTTTGACTTTCTTCTTCAGAGCCATAAGCCATGGCAATGGCACTTTTGGCCCATGCAAGCAGTCATGGGAAGGCATTGAAACTTTGGAAGGGTCAGACCTGCTGCCAAGGAAGCAGGCAAGCGGCGCATGTTTGTATCCGAAACTCGGGGACCTCATCAAGCCACCACTGAAGGAACTTCGCCGGTCCTGGTGCTTGTTGGGGATCATGCTGGCGTGCGGGTAATGCACGTGTCCGTTGCCCACTGACTGTAAGCAGATAGACCTAGGGGCGCTGTTAGAGTCGTGCTTTGCGGCTTTTTTTTGCCTACACTAGCACTAGCAATCATTTTTCAGGCTGGCGTGAGACGCGAGCGAGAGAGCATGCACGCAAGCATGCACACACGAAGGAAGCAAGTGAGCAAGCCAGCCGGCAGCAAGCAGCAAAGATGGATCGGTATCAAAGCCCATTGTCATTTGTCCAAGTTGAATAGTTGTATCTTGCAGATGCAAGGCGCTGGTTGCTTGTCTCAGGTGGGTCAGATCTGCAACCTGGAAATCTGGAGGTCTGAGGTGTGTTTCTTTTCCCGGTTGCTGCTTTCACCGAGAAAGCTCGGCCCCTCCCGTTCCACGACCCAAATGCCGAGGCCTCGTGAGGTTCGGGAGGTGCGGGACGTTCGAGAACTCAGCCCGGCATCCCAGAAATTGGCCAGGGTGGACCGAGCTGACAAAATGTTTGATGCTTCATGGCCACTGGAAAAGATTGGCCAACTGAATTTGCACACTGGGTAGGTGAGACCTCTGAGCAACTGACAAACTATCGGCAGTCTCCTGTTGGGGATCACGACTGATTGTGTTGCTGCTCTATCTTCTGTCGCAATGTCCAGCATGGTGTGAATTTGGTGTGCGGAGCAGTGGGAATTGGCTGAATCTGAACTGATGGTAGGGCCAGAGTACAGATGTCTTGTAGTTCCCCGGTGAGGGGTTTGAATCTGCCGTTTTAAAGTGGGTGTCCTTTTGACATGGGATGTTTGTTGGGGTTTCAATTACGTTTTAATTGAAGGGCTGCTTGCCTTGGCTTGTAAGGGAACCCCAGTTGAGGTTTTTGTCAAACAATCATTGGTCTGTCTTTTGGGGAGGGACGCTAAATAAGTAAAGGGCACACTCAATTTCCCGCAAAGGCAATCGAACTCACTTTTCTTTTGCATCCTGTCCTACAGGGCAATTGCATATTCCAACCCCGTAGCTCAGTTTGGCCGTGTGTTTTTTTGGGGCGACCCCTGTCTTGTAGGTTGGTTTTGAAGGGACTCCAAGCTGAAACGCCAGCATTGTAGAGGTCCATTTCCCTTTCCGCACCCAAGTTCAGCTGCCTGGTGCGAAGGCAACGGCCGACGGCCTATGGGAAGCCGGCCCAGGAGTAGGCGGCATCCAGTCCCTCGAAGCGAGGGACCGGGGACGTGGCAATTTGGGCATGGCCCGGAATGGATGCGGTTTGGTTGATCTGCAAGTTGGTGCGATAGGGAATGCCCGAGTCAGGATGTCGGGAATGAACCGGTTCTGGGGGATTCCCGCAGAATGGAAAGCGTAGGTGGTTTATACGGGTCATTCCAACTCATTCCCTGCTGAGCAACTCGTTTTTTGCTGAGAACCAGCAAGTTAGTTGCCTGTTCTTGTTTGAGGGGATTGGCGCCCCTTGGCTGAAGTTGCCGATGGGGGGTCAGGGTCTGCTTCTTTGGGTCGAGACTTTTGAACCCCTGAGATCAACGTTGCTTGGGCATGTCTGAAATGGGGGACCCCCCAAAATAGTGGTAATCTGTCGGCCAGACCGTGTATGCATTGGCACGTATCAAGAGAAAGGGGCCAGTCTTATTCATTGCAATGAAGGCCAAGTTGAGACATATTTCGTCACGTACCTTGAAGCATTGCCTGACTTAGCGGTTCCATCATTTTTCCTTTCAACCTGCAGATCTGTCTGGTCAATCTTTCTTAATTCTCATGGCTTCCAGCGTCGGCTTTTTCATCCCAAGCCCAAAGGGCTTGGCGAATGTTTACACTTCATGTTCTGGAGGGGGTTTATCCGGACATGCTACAATCACACTATGTGTACTATATTTTATGCTACAAGTGCTTTTCAACCATAGCCGCAACCATGCGTGAGCATATGATTGGAAGACTTTATATGATAGGCAATGACTATGACAGGTACCTCCAGGCCAACATGAAAGCTCTCCGCATATGATTGGTATCGCAAGAAGAGGGAAACCGCATTCCTTGTAAACGATTTATTTCGGCAAAACGCAAGAAGGATACACATCACTTGGTAATATGCTGAGTAAGGGACAATCGCAGGCCTCAAAAAGACTCTTGAGCACAAAATACGTGCGCGTTGTTTTTTGAGGACTCTCAAAACGTGGTTGTCCGTTAAGTTTGCAGTTTAAAACCACGAAAAAGGGGGTACGTACCCTCAAAAAAAGACGCGTGAAAAGGCGACCAACGGGGCATGATTGGCCGAGATCATTTTGGAGGCATTTTGTGCTAAATCTTCAGCACTGGGCGTTCCTCTTGGGGACCTCCCTCCCCCCAAAAAACACAAGAAGAAGTTGATTTCCTTTATCTTTCCTTTTTTCACCAACCAGGTCCTATGAGAAACCTCCCATTTTGAGGGCACCCTTTTCAGGTTGGCTTTCCCGTTTAAACCAAACATGGCGTTGTTCCTTTTGTTTCATTTGGTTTCCTTTGGTTTCATTTGGTTTGCTTGGTTTCATTTGGTTTCGTTTGGTTTGCTTTGGTTCGCTTTGGTTTGCTTTGGCTGCCGCTTTTCGCAGCCAAAGACACCCCTCTGAAAGCCAAGCACTCCGTGCGACGCGGGAGGCCGCCGCCGTCGCGCTCGAGATCTCTGCGCCGGCCGAGGGACCGGGCGCCCATTGCGCGCGAGGCGCGAGGAGGCGCGGGGTCTGCAAGTGGGGTGGGGTGGGGTGGGGTGGGGTGGGGTGGTTTAAGAGTATTAAAAGACATAGTTTGCCTCCATGCAGCTTCTACTCCGGTTTTGGGATTCCACATCGCACAACCGCTGCAGGAATACGATACGGCGATATAACAAATATTTGAGCATGCGCCCAAACACGATCAGATGTAGCACCTTTGCTTTCTTTCGCCCAGTAGGGATGCATTGCTTGAGAGGGAGGCCATATTGCTAAGGTGGTCCATTGCCACACCCAGTACCCAACTCGGCTCGTCCAAGGCTAGGATGGGAGTCCTCCGTGCAGTTTTCCGGCCATATATGGAGTTGTGTTGTTGAGGCTCGGTACCCTTTTTCAGGGAAAGGTCAATGAACAGGAGCCCCCCAAGTTTTACTTTGACACAAAGCCATCTGAAAAATGGGCCTTCCAACTTCATCCTAAAAAACTCCAAGAAGCTTCCATAGATTGTTGGCAACTCATGTGGTCGCCCCCCAACCTGACATGGCGATCATCAATTGCAAAGTTGGGCCTTCTCGCCTTGGAATCAAGCCATGTGCTTTTACAAGTTGACTCCCTCCAGGTAAGTCTTGCACTGCACAGTGGTGACGGCTGATTGCGTCAAGTTAGACGGAGAGAAGCGCAGCAGTGCCAACCATCACAATTGCATTTACTTGCCCAGCTCAGGCTGCCGACGGTCCTCCTCGGGTTTCTTTTCCTTTGCGATTTGCAGGATTTGCCAAAGGTGAGCATTGGTTGCTGCCCAGTAGATGTATCTGTTTTTGTGTTTTGCTGCTTCCCAGCACTCCCTTCCCTTCCCTCCTTGATAGTTTGTTGGTAGAAAACCACCGAACACCTCGGGAAAACAGCCGGTTCTTGAAAAGAACGGTGGTTGAAAAGAATGGCTGGAAGCTTCCCCCCCCCTTCCCTCCCCCCCTTCCCTCCCCCCCTTCCCTCCCCCGCCTTCCCCCCCCCCTTCCCTTCCCTTAGTTTCTTGGGAAGCCCTTTGTACAGCGGAAGTGGCTTCCGCTTCCATTTCCAGCAGGAAGCCCCCGGAACGAGATCGCGCGGGAGGCCAGGAGCCCGAGCCCCAGTTCCGGTGATGCGGCGGCGTTTTTCGTCGGGTTTTTCGGGTTTTCCACCCGTTTTGGCAGTTTGGGTTGTGGTTTAAAGGGAAGAGGGAACAACACCGTTGTTTTGTGACCCCCGGTTTTTTTGGTGCCCCAAGCTTTTTTGAAAAACATACCCAGCTGAATGATTTGGGGTCTCTGCTGGTTTGGAGCAGCTTTCCGGAAGGTTACAGGGGGCTCGGGTCGGTTGGGGATACTACCCGGGCGTTATTTTCTACTGTTTACTCCCCCTCATGATGTGTATAGTCATAATTGCCCAATACGCTGATTGCACTCCGTGTGGTTTTGGCTCAAGGCAAAAGGTGCGCTCCGTAGTGCACCCCAGAGCCGCGATATTGCATTTTGATGGTAGCGGGTGAGCCTCGACGGTCCATTTGGTTTGGAAAGCCGTTCGAGGGGCCTAAGGGCAAGAACAAGGGCAAGAAGGGCAGGAATAAGGGCAAGAAGGGCAGGGGCAAGAGCAACAAGGAGGAGCCGCCGTGGAGGCGGCCCGCTCGCGGCAAAGGCAAAGCCGCAGAGCCGGACGAGGAGTCCGGGGCAGCGGAAGAGCTGCCGGAGGAGAGGCCGGAGATAGTTGCCCCTCCGAGTGAGGAAGAGGAAGACACCCTGTCCGCTGAGCCTGCCGCTGAGTCAGAAGCAGACTGGGGAGGATCCCAGGCTGCATCTCCTCCCTCCTCAGAGCCAGAGGCTCTGCCAAGTGGCCACAGGGGCCCGGAACCGGCTCGAGGAAGCCGAGAGGAGAAGGAGGAGGAGAAGGAGCTGGATCAATACACCAACGAGGACAAGAAAGAGGACCTCCA
Organism: Effrenium voratum; assembly: GCA_963377175.1. NCBI lineage: Eukaryota > Dinophyceae > Suessiales > Symbiodiniaceae > Effrenium > Effrenium voratum. The sequence goes on along the minus strand of CAUJNA010001391.1, from coordinate 831,318 downwards.
CCCGCCGCAGAAGAGGCAGTTTGAGCCCGAGGCCACGGACTTCGACCTGGAGCAGAAGGACCAGAGCGAGGACGAGAGCGTGTGGGGCGATTGGGGCAGCGGGGGCAGGATCCTGCCTGAGCCCGAGCCCAAGGTCGCTCGCACGCCTAGGTCGTCGGGATCCCGGTGGTGGCTGAGTGCGACTGGCAAAGACAAGAGGAGAAGCCAGAGCAGTCGGCAGTTTAGGATCCTCAAAGGCCTCCTGAAGCTCGCGCAGAAGAAGGAGGAAGAGCCATCTGCGGAGCTCCAGGAGGAGGTCGAGAACTTTGGGCAGGCGCCCTGGAAGAGGCGCCGAGTGCAGCCCAAAACACCACCGAAGTCCCCGCCTAAGTCCAGCCCTGCTCCGAAGACACCGCCGAAGGGGTTTACAAAGGCCCAAAGAAAGGAGCCTTCACCGGGCGCTGAGCCCGAGCTGCTGACACCGGTCGCCGAGGCAGCCAAAGCTCTCGGCCGACGGGTTACGGTGCACAGGAACATACAAGAGCTTGCGGTGGCAAGGACATCCCGCGGTGAAGGAACGAGCGAGCAGAACCTGGCCTCGAACTACCGCCTCAGGAAGGCGGCATCGGCAGAAGCTGCATACCGAGCCGGAGCAACGGGCTCGGTGGCCAAAGCCATCCAGCAGAGTGTGCTGCAACTGGACGGGTTAGGGAACCCGTGTTCCTCGTGCGACGAGAGGACTCGCCTTCAGAGGCCATCATTGTTGGCCAGGGCCGCAGCAATTGCAAAAGGGGAGACAAGGAGGCGCGCACCGGCAGGAACGACCTCAAAGTCAGTGCCGGAAGCCATCGCGAAGCCTCAGGTGAAGCCACCTCCTGCAAAAGCGGCTATAGAGGCGAAGGTGCCACCTCCATTGCCAAACCCGAAGCGGGCGCTCAAGGAGAAGGCCCACATCGCGAAGCCCAAGAGCGAGCCGAAGGTTTCGCTGGTTCCGAAGTGGGTGCTCAAGGAGAAGGCCCACGTCGAGAAGCCTGAGAGTGAGCCGAAGGTTTCGCTGGTTCGGCCGAAGAACCCGCCGAAGCGGCCGCCACCTCCGCCACCGGTTCCGTCGCCGACTACACCCCTGAGTGAGACCGAGGGCAGTGTGCACCTTTACGATCAACCGGCGTCGGAGCCGAGGAGCGCTCCGAAAAGCGGATCGAGCTCGGGGTCGTACTATACAGAAGAGTCCGGGAAGGCGGACTGACCTCCCGGTGCTTGGCACCGGATATAAGGCATGGAGGAAACAGTGCGAGAGTTGCAGCAGGCAGTTGAGCGGTTGTCACAGGAGAATCAACTTCTTAGGCAAGGCCAGGCAGGTATAGCTGCTTTGGCAGAGAACCTCGGTAGGTTAGCTACAAGCCTGCAGAGAGGAGATAGGAAGTTGTTGATAGACACCAAAGGGATTGGAAGACCGGAAGTCTTTTCCAATGATGACGGCCACTTCCGTAGATGGGCCCGGTCTGTAGTGAACCTCACAACGGCAATCTTTGGATCCAGTTTCCAGTCAATCCTTGAATGGGTAGTTGATCAGGATGAGGAGATCACTGTTGAAAAGGTAGAAGAGGAACATGGAGGCGAACTGGGAATGGCCGGACTGGATGATAAGGGAGACCAACTGTTCAGGTTGTTGTCATCCCTTACTACTCATGAGTCCGAAGACCTGGTCATCAATGCCAAGAACGGGTATGAGGCATGGCGAAGGCTTAACAGGAGATGGGACCCTCTCACAGCAGGTAGGAAGAGGAACATCCTAAGGGCCATCCTCAACCCCGAAAGAGTTAAGTCTTGGGAAGCAGTTCGACCAGCCATGGAACAACTAGATGATTTGATGCGCCGATATGAGGCCAGAAGGAACGAAAGGGGCGAGAGGGAAGTCCTCTCTCAGGACATAAAGTGTACGTCCCTAGAACTTCTGGTTCCAACCGACATTGAGCGCCACCTCATTCTGAACAAGAACCGGCTGGGAACCTACGAGGAAATTAAGCAGGAGATTGAGGTTCTGATTGAAACAGTCGCGGGAGCGAAAGGGAAAGTCCATCGACCGGGGTCCAGTGGGGCTTCGGGATCGGGGCAAGGCCCCGCTCCGATGGACGTGGACGCCTTCACGAAGGTGCTCAACTCGCTGGTCAAAGGCTCGAAAGGTCAGAAAGGAGGCAAAGGTAAGGGAAAGGACAAAGGTGGAGGCAAAGGCAAAGGCAAAGGAAACGGTAAGGACAGCAAGGGAAAAGGCAAAGGCAGTGGTTCAGGCAGCTCAGGATCCGCAGGAGCATGCTTCAACTGTGGTAAGACCGGCCATAGAGCGGCCGAGTGTTGGAGCAAGAAGAAGGGTGGAAAAGGTTCCAAAGGCTCAGGGAAGTCTGGCTCCAAACAGAAGCATGTGGCAGGATTCGAGGACGCCGACTACGAAGCTGGAGACCAAGAAGAACAACCGGAGGCCGAAGTGGGAATGTTTGAGCTGGGTGCGTTCACCCAGGGAGAGTCCCCGAAAGACCCAAGCTGGGTTCGGTTCAACCTTGATACGGGGGCTGCTCAGACTGCCATTCCAGTGGATTGGAAAGACCGCATCCCCACTAAGGAAGGAGCCCAGATGATGTTCAAAACAGCATCGGGGGAACTGGTCCCTGGGACCGGAACCGGGACGTTTCAAGGTAAGAGTGAAACAGGTTCCAGGTGTAGAGTCACAGGGCCATTAGCACCGGTACACAAACCGTTGGTTTCAGCTTACAAGTGCCTCAAGCATGGAAGGATGGCTGTTCTTGATCAAGATGGTGGACAATTGATTCCAGTAGACTCAGCGACAGGAAGGAAAATTCAGCAGTTGCTCAACAAGCCCAGTAAAGCCCAAAAGAATACTTGGTTGCCCATATACCAAGAGAAAGGAGTTTACAACTTCTATTTGAAGTCGGAAGATTGTTCGGGTTTTGGACGGCAGTCCAACGAGACGTAAGTCCGGCCAAACCACTCGCAGCGGCAGATGATGCCGTGGGTGCCGGACAAGGGAACCCAGAGGCACCAGCGGGCCGACCCGCAGATGTGCCCGAGGGTGATGAGATGGATGAGAGCGGCGAGATCGCGCCGCCCGCACTGGTGAGAGCACCAGGAGGCCCATCGAGGGCTGAGGTTGCGGAGCACGAGGCGACAGGTCATGTGCAGTACCGCAGCTGGTGTCGGCATTGTTTGGCCGGCAGAGGATTGGGTCAGCAGCATCGCGCTAGGCCCGATGAGGAGAAGGCGAGCGATGAGCTCGCGACGATCTCGTGCGATTACACGTGGATGACACGAGATGGAAAGGAGGATGGGAAGACCAAGCCTATCCTGGTGATCCGAGACAGTCGGACACTGGCTGTTGCAGCCACGTTTGTGGACGCGAAAGGTCCAACGCCATATGCTGTTAAGTTCATGGCGAACTTTATCAAACACCTAGGATATCGCCGAGCAGTTTTCAAAAGCGATGGCGAACATGCTATCGTTGCTCTGAAGGAGCAGGCGGCGAAGGAAGCAGGTGTGGAGAATGTTCCACAGGAGTCGCCGGTGGCTGACCACCGGGCGAACGGCGCAATCGAGAACTTGTGCCGAGAACTCAAAAGGCAGGTGAGAGTCCTGCAATCCTCATTGGAGGAGAAGTTGGGTCGAATCTTGAAGGATGACGACCCTGTGCTGTCTTGGTTTCCAAGACATGCAGCGGACCTGATGTGCAGGTACAAGAGAGGTTCCGACGGGAAGACCCCGGAACAAAGGAGGTGTGGCCGAGAATGGAGAAAGCCGGCAATCGCCATAGGAGAGCGGTTGTACTACCGTGAGGTAGGAGAAGGAGCTAGGCCACTCAAGGAAGGCAGGCACATAGGTCACCATGGAAGGACTGGCACTTTGCTGGTTGTGACCTCAGAAGGAGTGAAGAGAGGCACTGGTGTTCGTCGACTTCCTGAAGAAGATCAATGGAATCCACAAGGATGGGAAAGCCTTAGAGGCTACCCGTGGGAGGTCTCAGTGCGAGCGCCGGGAACGCCGGGGCAGAGGGCCCCGGGAACTCCTGCTCAAGGAGTGGAGGACCTGCTGGTCAGTGAAGACCGGGTTGAGGTTCCGCCTCAGGTTGTGCCTGTTATGGCACCGCCACAGCAGCGGCGGATTTACATCCGTAAGGTAGATGTGGAGAAGTACCAACCCACTGATGGATGTCCTGGATGCACTTGCGTGCTACTAGGGGAATCCACTCAGTTGCCGCACACTGAGATGTGCCGAGCGAGAATCGTCGGTCTCATGATGGATGATGAGCAAGGACGACGCCGTGTCGAAGCTCACAAAAGGAAGAGAGAGGAGAGCGCGGAAGTAGGAGTGGAAGCAGATCTCCCAGCCCAAGAGGCTATGGGAGAGCCGGCCGCTGAAGCCGGAGTGGGATTTAGGCAAGACCCTGGACAAGTGATAGAGTATGTGGATGATCCAGTGAAGAGGGCTGAACTCAAGAGAGCAGCAGCAGACCCGTCAGCATCGAGTAGCCCAAAGAGCAAGGCGAAGCCGACCACGCAGATCAAGAGACCGGGAGCGCTGTATATAGCGCCCGGAGCCAAGCAGAAGACGCAGCAGAAGCAGGGTGAGAAGCGAGAGCCCGCAGTATCTCCTGAAGAACTCCGAACGGAGGCTCAACCGGCGGCTGACGCCGAGACTTCAAACACCCCGGACAAGCCCCCAGACGTGGGCGGACTTGAACTGGGTCGATTGAAGAGGATGTTGAGGTCCATGGTTGGACGGAAAGTAGAGAGCGTTTTTGGCTCAGGAGGTGGAGATCAGCGCGGTCGAGCTGGAGCAGATCACCAAGCTGTGCGTGGAGATGGGCGCTGTTGATATCATGGAGATCTACAGCCCGAAGCGGTTTACGGCCCAAGCCGGGCAGTATGGCTTGAGGCCGGGCTTTGCGGTGGACCTTGAGGAGCAGAAACCGGACGGTTCCTACTGGGATCTCAGCAAGGCTGAGGACGTCCGAGAGCTCGAGGAGTATGTGGACGAGGTCGAGCCGACATTGCTCACAGGGAGCCCACCTTGTGACCAATTTTCCCAGCTCCAGAACATCAACAAGTACAGGGTGAGCCCAGACAAGAGGCGCGGGAAGATGGATAGAGCAGTTGCTCATTTGAATACCGCCTGTAGGTTCTACAGGAAGCAGTTGCAGGCAGGTAGGTTCTTCTTGCATGAGGCACCGTGGAGTGCTACCTCTTGGAAAGACCCGGAGGTCCGTGAGCTCACTGAGAGATCGGACGTGTACACTGTCCGAGGCCCAATGTGTAGATGGGCTATGGTCGCTACGGACCGGAGGGGTTTGCAGGGCACAGGATATGTGCGGAAAGAAACTGGCTGGATGACCAACCATCCAGGGTTGGCTCAACTGTTGGAAGGCGAATGCACCAACAATGTGCCGGGGAAACCATGGCACCGGCACATCCACCTGATCGGAGGACTCGCTAGGCCGGCGGCCCGTTATCCGCCAGCGCTAGTGCGAGCGGCCCTGAAGACTTTGAAGAGCCACCTTGTAGAGAGTGGCCAGTTGAGCGCATTGGACGCAGCAGTTGCAGGTCCAATCCCAGAGGAGAGCTTCGTGACGCCGGAAGACGTGGAGCAGTACTGGGACGACGTGAATGGTGGGTTTTTGCCACCAGACCGAGTCAGGGAGGCACGTCAAATCGAGTTGGACTATCTTAGGAAGCAAGAGGTTTACGAGAAGGTGCCGCTCGAGGAATGCCTCAGAGAGACCAACGGGAAGGGTCCAATCACCACCCGTTGGATAGACACCAACAAAGGAGACCCCGCCAATCCCAACTTCAGGTCGAGATTGGTGGTCCGGGAGATCAAGGCCCGGAAGAGTCCAGAGGAAAGGATTCCTCAGAACATGTTGTTTTCGTCAACACCGCCTTTAGAGGCTATGAGGCTGCTATGTAGCCTATGGGCCACTGAGCGTGTATCCCATCGAGGACGACCGCTCAAGATCGGACTTTGGGATATATCAAGAGCCCACTTCTATGGCGTACCCAAACGCCGCATATACATCCAGTTGCCGGACGAGGACGCCAGTCCGGGAATAGTGGGCCGTTTGACTAAGTCGATGTACGGAACACAGGATGCCCCGAACATATGGCAGCAGCACTACACGCAGCTGCTGATCAAAGCCGGATATCTCCGGGGAAAGTCAAATGGCTCAGTGTTCTATCACCCGACACTGGGAGTAAGAGTACTGGTGCACGGAGATGATTTCATGGCGTTAGGAGACGCCGAGGCGCTGAAGGAAGTAGATGCTCTGCTTCGCAGTGCCTACGAGTTGAAATGGCTCGGGACGGTAGGTGATGAGGAAGGAGACCACAAGGAGGTCCATTTCCTCAACCGGCTCATTCGTTGTGACCAACATCAAGGAGCGAGTGCGATCCTGATCGAGCCAGATCGGCGCCATGTTGATTTGCTTGTGCAGCAGCTTGGCATGGACAATGCCAAGGGAGCGGAGACACCGGACGTGAAGAAGTCCGTTGAGTTGCAGATGCAGGAAGCCCGGAGCCCAGCTCTACCGAAAGAGCAGGCTTCCCTGTATCGCTCATGCGTGATGAGGGCAGCGTACCTGTCACAGGACAGGTTGGACATCAGCCACGCTGTGAAGAATCTTGCGAGGAAGATGGTTTCTCCTACAGAGGCATCTTTGCAGGATTTGAAGCGACTGTGTCGCTACCTCATCAAGAAGCCGGACGTGTGTCAGGTCTTTGCACGGCAAGCCAAGCCGAGCAAGCTCCGAATCCAGGTGGATTCCGATCATGCCGGAGACGCAATGACGAGGAGATCCACAACAGGCATGGTTGCTCTGTATGGGTTGCATGTGCTCAAGCACAGCAGCAATGTGCAGTCGACCATTGCTTTGTCGACTGGGGAGTCGGAGTACTATGCTCTTGTCAAAGGAGGTTCAGTTGGTCTAGGCCTACAGTCACTCTTGGAGGACTTCGCGGTCGAGACCCAGGTGCTGATTCAATCAGATGCGACTGCAGCGAAAGGAACTGTCAATCGGGCAGGTCTGGGAAAGGCCCGCCACATCCAGACGAGGTTCCTGTGGCTGCAAGAAAGGGTCAGCATGGACCATCTGAGGGTGGAGCATATCCCTGGCAAGTCCAACAGGGCTGATGCTCTAACAAAGAGCATTCCAGGTGTACAGATGTCTGAGACCATGCGAAGGTGTGGTTATGTTTTCCTTAACCAACGTAGCAAGGGACAGCTTAAGCTACTAGAAGGCTAAGGTCCCTGGCCAGACTCCGCTACCTGAATTGCTGTGCGAGCGTGTACAGAGACGCTCTTCCAGCAAGGAGGAGTCATGATGTGTATAGTCATAATTGCCCAATACGCTGATTGCACTCCGTGTGGTTTTGGCTCAAGGCAAAAGGTGCGCTCCGTAGTGCACCCCAGAGCCGCGATATTGCATTTTGACCCCTCTCCTGCTGGAATTGAAGGTCGAGGTCCAGAAGACCAAAGCAGCTTTTGGAGGGTGCCTTTCCCCCCCCCAACCCCGCTTTCTGGTCCTCTCCGTCCTCTCCAGCCCTCCATCTGGCCAGTACAGCAACAAGAAGAGACAGTGAACAGAAGCCGCATTTTTTGACAGGGCTGCAGAAGGGGGGGCTACCCTTTGTGAGCTTGTCAAACCTTGACTGTTGAAACACCGTGTAGTTGAGCACTGCGGTTTCCAATGAGCAGTGTTTTTAGGTCAAGCAACCCTTAAGACTAAGGGGACTAGCACTGGCAAACGTATTAGCGCGCGATTTTGGGGGCATCAAGGGGGTTTTGGTGAGTGCCAAACATGGAGCTGTGCTTTGGCCAAACCTTGTGAGCCCCTGACACAAATAGGAGTAGTGCAAAGCTGGCAATCGGTCAACGGATTTAAGGATATGTGGACGAAAAGGATACGTGTTCAATAGGGGACCTTTTTTGTTTCATGTCCCTGCCCAGAAGTCAGAGGGTTCTCCGACCCCCCTCCAAACACCCTTAGAAGAATCATTATCTGCGCCAACAGTGAGACAAGGGTGTCTGTGTCAAGGAGGCCGGTCTACAAGCCTGTGACCTAAGAGGTCCCTACAAACTGGATCTGCGTTCGTTGTACTTTACATGTTTGCCCTTCACAAAGAAGGCAGCAGAAGACATATAAGTCCTGAGGGGTTAAGGTTGAAATGAGGCTTCGTCCAGATTCAGTGGGCTCCAGCGTGTGCAAGTGGGGTTCCATTGGGCAATGGATCTTATTTCGTAGACCCGAAGGTCCATTCGGATATGGGTGCCAGAAAGGTTCTCTGGAACCCTTCGATCAGAACTGCCTTTTCGTCTTAGCCTTTTAGTGTTTAGTGGTAGTTTCCATTTAAGCCACTAGAAGTGAGTCACTGTTCGCCGGGGATCCACACAACCGATGGGCGGTTTTGAGGTGAGGTGAGCGAGAAATGGCCAGCCCCTGGCGGAGAAATGAAGGCGAGGCAAGCTGGGGCAAGCTGGGCGGTCAAAATAGAGATTCGGGCCCAACATGGGCGGTTTTTGGATGCGCCATTTAAACCAAGGTTAAAAAAGGAACTCTCAAAAAGCACTCAAATGAAGCTCGGCTACTAGTTCACAAGCTCACTGATGGGTAAATGAAGGCGATGAAGGTGATGAAGCTCCCTTGGGCATGTCTTGTTTCCGGTTCGGACCTTCAGTGGTGGCCGTTTTAAACTGCTCCTCAACCCACAGGCAGTGGAGCAGCCAGCAGCAACAACAACTGTTGTAGCCTTTACAACTTTCGAAAAAATATAGCTGCCATGATTTCTCTCGGAAATCCACTGGAAGGCTTCGACAGCCCATATCTTGAGGTTGCAACCCTACGGCCCCGACCATGCATCCAAGTCACGAATTCGGCGAGTTCCCATTGAACCTGCAGGTGATCGATGACTGTCTCCTTCCAGGAGCAGAACCCCACTCGGGATGAGTCAGTTAGAGCTTTGAAGGCAACCAAAGGGAAAGAGCTGTTTTGGCTGTTCCAGATGCGGAAACAAGGAGGAACCCCAGTAAAAAGCGCAACAGCACACGGCACAGCAATTTATAAAGGCAAAGGCCAATGCAAGGTGTACACACACATATATATATATATATATAATATTATAAAAAAGGGAAAACCGTTTTGCCTCGGTCTTTCATTCTTGCGTGAGACCTAATCCTGACAGGTTCACTAAAGTTTCGGTCAAAAAGGGCCGTGCATAGTGTTCCTGGATACCTCATTCCTGGGTACCTCAGGTACCGAGCTGTAGTTTGCGCCTGGGAAGCTGTCGCTAGACGTTGTCGTTTAAAGGGTTGCTGCAAACCTAGTGGCTTGACCCCAACATACTTGCAAAGGCAAGGATGTTTTGGTGTTTTGGAACAAGGTTGGTTTTCATGTGAGTTCCCCACTCCCTACCATGAGGGGCCAACTAGTCACTAACAGGATTCTCCTATGATGACTTAACTCGGATTCAAAGTATCCTAATTATTTCGCCATGGTTTTTCATAGAGTTGCCGAAGTCCACCAAGGGGTGCCCTAGTAGACTAGGTCCCCCAGTAGTGCCTGTTTACCCTTCTTTCGGGGAGGGTTCCCCTACTAAAATAGACTACAGACAACAAATCGGGTACCGACTTGTTCTAACCTCTCAAATCTGGAGGGCCTAGATCCCCACCTAAAAGAAGTCCACCCCTTGGTGTCCCCTTTTTAGAAATCACACATTTCGGTCCCTCCTGCCCTGGTACCTGACGAGAAAAACGCAGCCAGGTGCTGCTGCCGAACCGCCTGGCAGAGGAGCTGCACCGGGACGGCGTGTTGGTGGACATCGCCAAGAAGTCCCAGGACGGACATCGGCCAAGTTGGGCCAACGGCCGAGTCGGCGGGGGGTGAGGGGGGGGGGGTGAGAGAAAAGGACATGCCATTTGTACCTTTTTGTTGATTTCTTGTTGTTCAAGGGCAACCTTTGAACACAGGGAGAAGGAAGCATCTACAGGATTGTTGGCGACCTCGCGACCGGTGCAGTCTTTAAGTGAACCTGATTTAATCAAGCTGTTTGCCAAGGTTCCAGCGGTTTCGCTGCAATTTTGGTTCCTAACTTCTGGGGACCTCTCGATGCGAAGCATCATTTGTTCGCGTCGTACACATCGGCCACCGTGTGTGTTACTGGCATGCGCGGTGTGCACAGAGTTGTTCACAACGTTGTCAACCCCCAACCCCCTGCCCCCTAAACCAGGCAGCAAATGGTGGAATCTACCATGTGATCGACTCGCAGCAAAATGCGGATGGTTTCCATTTGTTCGAACCCAGCCAAAAGCTTCAAGTTGAGTTTCTATTTGGAAACACAAGGACCCCAACGGAAGCCGAGGGAAGCCGAAGGAAATCAGCCCATTTTGGGGGGTCCTAGATTCAACGCCTCCCCCGGTTTGGTAGGCCGTGGTGGATCTCAATGATGCGGTGGACGAGCCAGCGCCCGAGCTTGTGGTACCCGTGGGGCGCAAGGGACACCAGCAGGAAAAAGACACCCAAGTTGGGACTCTGGATCCCGGAAAATGTTTGAAACATGCCTGAAATGGGGGTGTAATTTCCTTTTGTTTTGGGCACGCGTTTCAGGCAGTTGAACGCCGAGTGGATTTTAAGACAGGTCCGAATGCGTGTTACGTGTTTGCGGTCCGAATGGGAGTTATGGTGGGGAGAAAAGCCCCCGCCCTTCCCCACCCCCTTCGAAGCTTCTTAGACAGTTTTGAGAACCTTTTTCTTGCGGGTGGGGGGCCTAATGTGTGGCCTATGTTTTGGCGAATTTGGAAGGACAGTGCTGCGTGGACATGTGTGCTTTCGGTTCTTGGACGAAGGCCAATGGGCTTGGAGCACTGCTCATGTCTTGTTGCACATACACATAAAATTAGAATAGGCTTGTCGGGTACTTTACGCCCGCTTGCCATCATTTACTGTCAAGGGATGACATGGGGCGCACAAGCTCAACACTTGCCGTTAGGTTGTTTGGGGTACTCACCAAATTCCAGTGGCCCTAGTTGTGGGGTGCTTCAAAACCGATTCAGTCATGATAGGAGAGTCATGTGTCTTTTTTGGCCCCTTCTACCCTCTTTTCCATCATGGCAGTACCCTTCAGGAAACGGTTGATTCTCGACAGAGAACCAGCAAGTTACTCCCCTACAAGTCAACATGGGCTGCCCAGAAAAGGGGTCCGGGCTTGGGCTGCTGAACAAAAAACCCACAAACAGTGGAAAAGGCAAACCATGATTTGAGGGAACCCTTGTTGATTCAAGTTCTTTTGCGCGCCATGTTTTTTTCCGCCGGCCAGGCTGCACCAATTCTGCGAGGGCCACCGCTTGCTGACGCTCAAGGGCCAGCGCGGCAGCGAGCTCCAAGCAGCCCAGCCCTCGGAGTCGGCAGCGGCGAACTCGGCGCCGCAAGGGGCCGGCGTGTGGGGAAAAGCCACCGGGGTCAACAAACCAACTGGGTCCGTTTTTTTCCAAAAAGCATCTCTGATGCTTGGGTTCTGCTTTAGGTTCCTTCGGGTTCTGGGGAACCTGAAGGATGAACGCTTTGACGACGGAGATAAGAAGGGATTTCCATTTTTGTGGTGCGCGGCCAAATTTTGGGCATGCCCGGGCTTACCATTTTGGGGGCAGAGCTGGCTGCGGGGACGGCCGTGTGATGCAGAATGAGTGTGTGTGAGGCTGGTGGGGGGATGGCAGAAAGTGGGCGGCCGTGGCACAGAATGAATCGCGTGGCTTTTGTCTCAAACAGAACGGTTGTCCCGCTCATTGGTTGTAGGCCAAATTTTACGCTTATTCCCAAAACCAGGGATACCTGGGATGTTGGCAAGCTTAGGCCGATTACTGAGCCTACCATTTTGAGGCTTTTCCACAAGTGGTTTGTCCCCATCTCTCAGGTTCACTTTCCGGATGTTTTTGGTCAGTGTCGTCGGGCAAGTCCCTAAGCGTTCAGGTGATGCAGCATTGCGGCGGGTCGCCACAGCAATCGAACAATCTATGCACAGCAGACCCTCTGACAATATTCGTATCAACACGGGCTAGCACCCTGATTGAGAAGAAACCTTGCGGTGCAGAACGGGTGCGCGAGGCTGGGTGGGGAGACGGCGGTGTGCTGCGCGAGGTTGGGTGGGGGCGGCCGTGTTGCGCAGAGGGACGTGTGATGCAGGGATTGGGTCTGCAGCGGGTCGTGGTGCAGAATGGGTGTGTGGTGCAGAATGGGTGCGTGAGGCTGGGTGGGGAGCTGTGTGGGTGAGAATGGGCCAGGTTTGGCGTGCGAGGCTGGGGGACGGCCGTGCAGCCCACACCCAGCCTCGTGCACCCATTCTGCCAGCCTGCGCATCATTCTGCACCACGCGGCCCTGTGCCATTCTTCACACAACTGCGCTGCCGCACCCGTTCTTCATCCACACAGCCCCAGCCGAAACCTTCCCGGCGGAAACCCCACCCAGCCTCGCGCACACATTCCACACGGCGGTCCCACTGACAGGCTTCTGGAGACAATGGCTGGCTGTCTCTGAGTCTAGAGTCTGTGAGTGTAGCAGCAGCTCCTGGTAGTTGCGCAGGCCAGCAACCCGGTGGAGGTCTCGAACGCTTTGGATGAGCTCAAGCAGTGCGCTGGCGCTGAGAGAGGCGTCCTTTCCAGCAATGAGGCTATGTAGCTGATCTATGCAAGAGGTGCCAAAGCTGCACTTACCACTCGAGCTTGCATCCTCACGGAGTTCCGCCAGCTTCAGGGCGCGGCAGCGCAGCTGCGCACTGCGCATATAATGTCGCGACTGCCTCGAAGAGGTGCAGAAGCTCCTCGATTCCTCGAAGCCAGTTTTTACAAAGCAACCAGTGTTGCAGCAGAGGTTGAAGCGATGCGCCAGCCGGCCGCCACTGATGCGCCGCCTACTGCGTGGGAGGAAGCTGAAAATGCATTGGAGTGCGTGTGTTGCCGGGATCGCACAGTGCCGCTGAACCGGTGCAGATTGGGCTTCAAAACGTGGTGGCAACCACATGCAAGGCGATGTGGAAGCAAACGATAAAAGTGTGAATCAGACTTGCATCGCTCTTTGTCTGACACGTCTGTGAGCAAAGCTCCTGCCCCACCCGCCAATGGGAGCGTGAAGCTGGCAGATGGCGGCTGGAAGGGGGTGTGTGGGGGATGGCTTCGGGGTCGGAAAGGCCTTGCACTGGTTTCAGAGCTTCTGGAATGACGGAATTTGGGCTGGGAAGAATGTTAAAAACGGGCTGGAATTGGGGTTAGCTGGAGAGGCAGCTTTACCAGGGTTTGAAGACAAGAAGAAAGTGCCAAGCTACAAAACCATCACCATGGCAAGGCGTGCTATTGCCGGCCTTCTTGCGCTGACTTCTGCGCAGACGCACTATCCCGGCCGCTCGCAGCGCTATGTCGGTGAGCGAGGCTCGTTTCTGAGCAGCGAGCTTAAGTCTCGCAATATTGCATCCATAGCTACGGTGGACGTGGTGCGTAAATTCCAGAAGTGTAGAGGAACGCAGTCGAATTCTAAAGCTTGCCGCCGGGCGAGGCAGGAGTTCCACGGTGAAATCTTCTCCGGCTTGTGACGAACTTGGGCGAATGATGGGTACTGGCTTCGAGTTCGTCTTGCCCGGAGGGCGGTGTAGCTCTTTTTTCTTTCCTTCACGTGGGGCGCATCCAAGAGGCTGTTTGCTCCAGGCGAGTTTTGCTTGTGTGTTTCCGGGCTCCTCTTGTTTTGGATGGTGCATTTTTCCGGGTGGTGCTCAACGATAATTTGTGGTTTCCTGAGGAAGTGGTTGGATTGATTTCACCGGCGTCCTCTTTCCTTTGGGTCATTTTTGCTCTTTTCTGGTGATTTCCCCTCATTGGTGTCCAAAAGAAAGCCCGAAGTGGAAGCAGACAAGACGGAGCAAAACAAGTTGCTGGTGGTGCAGGCTGGGTGTGCGAGGCTGGGGGGATGGCCGTGTTGGGGCGCTCGGTGTAAGGCTGGCTGGAGGAACGGCTGTGTGGTGCAGGGTGGCGCAGATTTGCTGTGTGGCGCAGATTGGGCTATGCGGTTTGCGCGAGCAAGGTTAAGGGGGCAGCTGTGTGACCGTGCGCGAGGCTGGTTGGGTGTGCGAGGTTGGCTGGATGGCCGTGCTCAGACTGCTGGGGTGTGCGACGCTGGCAGGCAGTGGGTGAGCAAGGTTGGCAGACTTCGTGTGTGATGCTGCTGTGCTGGGGGTCCAGGGGTGAGCCTCATGTTGGTTAGCTGGTGCTCGGAGTCCCTCAAAAAAGGACACACCCAAATGCGTGGGGTTTCTGGGTCAATGTTCAGAAAACGTAGGATCTTTGTCCATAATTTTACGCAATCTTTGTCCATCATTTTGGCGACGGCCAAAATTGAGATAAGACCGAATGTTGACCCAGCACTTTCCCTTTTGTTTGCCTTCAACCAAAAGGGGGCCTAGCCCAATCAAAGCCGAGCCACGCCTATGTAAACGCGGCGTGGAAGATGTGGAAAGGGTTGGCCGCTTTCCGTGCATTTGGGCCCTTGCTGAGGCCTTAATCAAAATGGAGTGCTCGCCTCCTTTTGGAAAACCACTACAAAGAGGACAATTGTTCATAATCAAGCAGTGCCTTTGACTTGAAAAAGCCCACCTGCCCTGCCCATCATGCTCGATTGCAAAGCCCACCTGCTCCCTGCCTGACACCTTGACGGCGGAATGCACCACGAATTGAGCCAACACCGGGTGAGGGTTCCCATTTTCCCTGGTGGCTTTAAAGGGAAGCCACAAGGAAAACAGAAATCCATTTTTGAGGGTCCCGGCTCCCAAAAGAACGAGCCCCCATTTCCGGGCTGGGGCCCCCAATGAGGCTGTGCAAGAGCTGCTCTTCAAGGCGGTTTGCGCCGATTTCGGCGCGGACGCTGTGGTTTCCCTACAAATCAACGGAAGGAACCCCAAAAACAGGTCCCCCAAAAGGAGATTCCAATAAAATGGTGGGTTTTCTTCCGTTAAAATGTTGCCTGGAGATTCATTCTCCGGCCTTTTCCTAGGCGTTTTAGTTTCCTGGTGTTTTTGGGAGTGCTGGGCGTTCTAAGTGGTTTCTAGGAGTTTTGCGCGACCCCAGAGCCCAAAAAGCGTCCTTTTCTGATTTGCGGGCGTTTGCGGGCGTTTGCGGGCGTTTTGCCGGTAATTCTGGGCGGGGAAAACGTGAAACGTACCAATTCTGAAATTTCACAAAAATATAGGAGCTTTAGTAGTTTTAGGCGACTTCACTAAAAAAACCATCGAGATTTACGAAAAGCAAGTCAAAGCCGAGAACTACCAGGAAATTCATTTAGAGTGAATCTCCAGGTGGGGAATACAGTTTAGGATTGATCGGAGCACCTATAGTTTCCCTCAAAGGGGAACCACCCCTGAGTACAGTCCTGCTGAATCTGAAGCTAACAGTAGGGAATCCCTTAAAAGTGATGGGATTATTACAGAGCTCCCGTGAGAGGGCCCACGTTCCGTGATGCCAAGGGACTGCCTTAACTGAGAAAGTAGGCATGGGAACGACTCAATGACCCGTTGTGGTATCACAGATTTCACGTGACTTTCCACAGCCAGCCACAACGGTGGCGAAAGCTTCCTGCTTGAGCCTTCCGCAAACTTTGCCTTAGCGGTCATACGCCTGGTCAGTTCCAGTCAGACCTCACACAAACCCCAAAGGCGTGGTTCGAGGGTAGTGGAAACCCTCTCAGACAGTACTCGGGTTTCCTTTGTAAGAGCCAGGACCATGACGAACACGAGGATTTTTGACCATGACACAAGCAAACACTGGTTTTGGCGCGACGGACCTGAATGGGGTGGTATGGCGTCGTTGAAAGACAGATTGCGTATATCAATCCACATCTTGTGGTGTTTCAGCTCTTTGCGTTTTTTGGTTCTGCCTGTTTCGCGTAGGCTGCAACATGCACAGTTGTTTGCTAACGCACCAGAGGTAGGGAAGTGACCCGACCATGTCCAAGTGCCCTTTTCGGACGGCTCTGCGGTCGGACGGCTCCGCGAGGGCGAGAAGATGAGGGGCCGCAACGGCAACAGCATGAAGGTTCTCCTTCCGAGGCTGGGTCCTTGCGAGCGCATTGCTCAAGCAAGCCTTTGGCTTGGATTGGCTGGGGGATTTGAACCCTTCACAACAACAAGCCCACCAGGCTCCAAACCACCAAAAATCCAAGCATGCATTTCGGTCCGCCAAACGCTCCCTTATCAACATTGTATCCTACCCATTCGCCCGTGTTCTTCGAACTCACCAAAGCCTGCTTGCTCGATCAGGATTTAATCGCACACCTTTTTAGTTTCTTGGACTGTTCCCAAAACCTCCCTCCATGAACATTTCTCGAGTTTCGGGCCAAGTTCCGGCGAGCTGTTGTTGGTAGGGTGATACTTTAGGCTGGACACCTAGCAATTATATCCACCAACCATGTTGGACGCTGGCCCCCTTTAAATCTTCCATGCCACTTTGCGCCTTTTGACTGAATGTACCTAAGAAGATGAGTCGAGGCATTTGCGCCAGTCGAACATGACGGCTTCGAAGCGTTTTCCACGGTCAAAGCGAACACCCTACCTTGCAACTGCCGAATGTGTTGTTGATGCCAAAACCAGCTCATTGACAACAAGCTGTGCCAAAAACATAACAATCAAATTCCTGCCATGCAGGGACCCGTTTTGGCCCCCATCCCTCGCTCGCTTCTTTGTTTGGATCGGTATTTCCGGGCTTCTGGTTGGACATTAAAGAAGGACACCAGAAGGACGCCAACCATTTTCGGGGACCACTATTCTGAGAATCCCCCCATACATCCTTGGCTAGGGGGAGCCTGTGCCATCATATTATCTTGTTTCTTCTTTACGACCGACATTCCTGCTTGGTGCCCTTAGTTTTTTAGGCTGTTAGGGTTTAGTGGTAGTTTCCGTTTAACCCACTAAAATATACACATTTTTTTTACGGGGGATCTGAGGACAGCCCAGTTTCGAGAGGAAGTTACAAGTGAAACTTCGAGGCTTCCAAGTATTCAGTTTCAGTTTTTCGGCATGCGAGGGGATGCTGAGTGTGAGTGTGTGTGTGTGTGTGTGTGTGTGTGTGTGTCAGCCATACATGTATCATTTATATATATATATATTGATATATGCCACGAGCCTTCAACTAGTCAATGGGGCCCATAGTCAACGATGAACTAGCCCATAAACTATTGGGTTCGCACTGGTTCGTACCATGGGTTTATGTACAGATTTACCGTTCAAGCTGGTCGACAAGCGTACCAGGAAAAGAAAAAACACGCCCAGCCAAAGCGGGGGGTCCCTTTCCTTATGAGGTTCTTGGCCTCAGTGGTGATCGGCAAGCGCGGCGCCAACATCAAGGAGAGAATTGGAGCCAGCATCCATTTGCTTGAGAGGAATCCCCACGGGCCCTGAATAATGACTGTTTTTTTTGTTTTAAATAAAACAGGGGGCAGCATTACATCGGCTTCCATCTGCGTTTCAGCGCCTGTTTTTCAATGTCTCCTGGTTTCCATGGCATTCTGTCGCTGGAGATCTGTTGCAGGTACCTTTTTTTCAATCGGACTTGTGGAGGAAGCCCGGGGAAGTGAAGCTTAGTCTCGCCACAAATTTTCTCCTGTTGTCGTCCGCTGGGGGAAACCATCTCCCGTAACGTACGAACACAAACGACAAACGACCCATGAATAGATGAGACCGCTCTTCTGATTAATGATTTCTTGAATATGGGTATGCCCCTTGAATACCCAGCTTAGATGGCTCAGTGGGAGGTCCGAAGCTTTGCGGGGAATGGGAACGGGGTGCCGCCGGCTCTTGTTGGAACATGTTTCTCCCCAACAGCTGAAACCTACTGCTGGGGTTCCAGAATCGGGGGGTTGCAGGTCGGGGATAACCAAGCATAACTGTTGTTTAAAGGGGCGAACTCATCACACATGATTCTCTCCCATGAGGTGAGTCGGTCGGACAGTCGACCCCATTCTAATCCTTTCGGCCCTATAGTATGCCACTATTGTTCAACCCCACTTTTGGTCTTTTTGCAGAAAAACAGGCAGTTCGCGGAGGTAAGAGACCCTGATTGTCACGTGGGTTGTGTCAAGGCATCCCCGAAAATGGCTTCGGCTTTGCAAGGGTCTCCCTTGAAACATAGGGTGAAACGGGCAGCCCACAACACACACCCCTTAATAAGGCCGTTTCCGTTTCTTGGCCCCCGGCCATCCGATTCCTGAGTTGTTTTTGGCTTTTTGGTGCTTAGTGGTTGGATTTCCATTTGATCCACAAAAAGTGAAGCTTTTAGAGGAAGATCTGAGGGCAGCCCAGTTTTCTCCTCGAAATCCACAGGTCTGGATTTGCTTGTGTCAGCCCAGATTTGACTCTCGTCGGGTTTCTGGTGGCAAAGGTGGTGTGACCCGGGCATTAGTTGGAAGACCAGCACATGGGAGCTGGGGACAATCTGTAACCCCACCTCATAGAACGCTACAGCAGACACTGTTTCGTCGCAGGTACAGGGGCCCGTTTCGTCAACTATCTATGCTTTGGGCTTTGAAATTCATGCTGCAGGGAGCCGCATTGGCCTGTTCCCCTTGTTAAGGACCCTTGTGGGAAATCTGCTGGTGCTCTGTAGGAAATGACCCAGGGTTTTGGGAATGAACCTAGGGATTCCCGAAGAAAGCCGTATGGGATTGTTTATAATGTGGGGTCATTTGCTCATTTCCTGCTGAGAACCAGCAAGGAAATGTTTGGCGACGTTTTAACCTGGGCATGAACTAGTTTTTCTCATGGGCTTCACGAGATTTAGGTTGGTGAAGTACCTCATTTGTCCACCAAAGTTGGGCGTTTGGGCGTATGTCCATGCTGCAACTTGACGACTTGAGCCACACTGTCAACCCCTTCAGTTTCCATTATTACACCCCTGATTTTTGGAGAACACCTGGGTTTTACACCCTTTTAACCCAAAAGGGTTCCAGAAAGCACTAAGGTTATATAGTGCCTTTTGGAGCCCTTTTGCGTTACTCAGGGAAACGTCCTGTGAATCCTTCACTTTCTTTTTGACCACAAAGCTCAGCCTACAGAGACGCATGTCCTGTTTGTTCCACCGACAACCATGGCTCCATCTCTCTTGCGGCGAGAGGAAAATTGGAATTCCTCCGTCTGTTTCTTATGGCCTTCCCCCCAAACCAGCTGCCTTCCCTTTGATTCGCTCCTTTCGCAGCCCCAAAAAAAAAGAGAGAATCGGCCCAAAAGAGCGACACCCACCAAATGGCTGAGGAGCTCCAACGGGACACCAGCACTCACGTCCAGGCAGGTTCAAAGCGATGCGGGCCTCAGGATCCGATCTTCGAAGCCTCGGGTAGAAATCCATACCCATCAGATTTCTTTGGACTTCTGGGGCGTGGCCTTGCTTGTTGTTTGACATAGTGGTGTGGCGTTCTCGCTTAAAGAATAAATATGTGCTCCAAAAAAAAAGCGCACCAAGGGGTGTCTGGGAACGAAAACCAACAGTCAGCGTAAGGTGAGCTGTTTCAGTTGGAGCCATACCCATCTACAAAAAGCCGAACTCGTAGAAAGGGATCCACGAGCTTCAACCCGACCATTCGGGTGGCCCTTGGGTTTGGACTGGCGACTTTGGGGGATTTGAAGCGATTCTTGTAGAGGCCACCAGCCACCAAGCCAGCAATCCAAGCCTCTTTTCAACGCCCCTTTCCCAGAGTTGTCAATGCTTTCTCTCTGGAAAGATGGACAAAATAGGAAGTGATCACTAGAAAAAGGATGGTCAATTTAGCACTCAGCTGATACGTGGGCTTATTCATATGGGTGGTTTCCCTTTAAAACTAGCCAAAAGGGGGTACCATCAAAAAATGCCACCCGCATATTTTCAGGACAAAATGCGTCGTATTCCCTCAGCAAGGGGGATCATTCATTGGTTCAAATGCCTCAATGAGAGATATAGTTTCCTGGTTTGGTTCGTCTATTTGGGAGCAACATGGATGATCAAAACACTGCTTGGGGTTGCTGGGGATGGTCATCAATTTCTTGATAGGGGTTCAGACAACCAATAGGCGTGTCTAATGTTTATCGAGGCCACAGAACACATCCACGGCTTGTTAGTTTTTTCAGTGGCCAATTGAAAACAAAGGTGCCAACCGAAATTGTTTTCAGGGTACCCCTTCTGCATTTCTCAAAGTGGAGCTACACTGACAATGCGCTTCACCATGGTTTCCTGTCGGGTTTTTGTTGAGGCCCGTCTTTTAGGCCAAGAGCCAGGTATCCTTTTTCTCCCACGAAAACTTCGCTGCAGGTCTAGCCCGAAAAACACCATCCGGATTTCCCAGTTTAAGATAGAAGGCTGTCCGGTGGTTTTCGGGGCGATTTGGAGCATCGTTCGTTGTTGGTTGCAGAGTTCCGGCTTTTGTTTACCCCTATGGCTGAAAGCATGGATGTCTTTGGCCTCGTATTCAGTTCTGCCACCCAAACAAAACGAACACCTAGTTTGTTGCCACTTGAAAGTGAGATTTCCTGTTGGTGGGGTGATGGGTTGGTTCCACACCAATTGGGCCAACCACAGCTATGGTTCAACCACCCTTCAGATTGCTATGGGAAGCTCACGCACTGTTTTAGCATTCTTTGGTTGTTTTTTGATGGGTAAAGCCAATGTTGCAAGCAACCCGCAGGTTACTTTCCCGAATCAGCATGGATTCGTTTCAACACCCTCTTTCAGATTCCCCCGAAGGCCTAAAAAAACATACTGAAGCACCCCCCCTACTTCCCGGCAATCAGCATGACACCCAAAAGGCCCCTGCCTGCGAAAGGAGACTCCTCTAAAGGGTGGAGCGGTTTGGGGTGTATTCGGTTGTGCTAAACCTAAACCCTAAACCTGAACCTTAAATTCTAAGCCATTAATCTTTACCCTAAGGATTGGGGAGGGCCGGCAATTTTCGGGGGCTGTGCTGGAGAGTGCTTCCGTTTTGCGCCTCCCGGGACTTTCTGCAGTCCATCTGAAATACGTTTCGGGGGCCCCCAGGTCCTGGACACAAGCAACTCGAGTGAACCTGCGACATCCGAATCGCCCCTTTGGAACAAATGGCTTTTCCAGTACACCTACACAAGGTCTAGCTGACGACCATTTCTTTCTCAGGGCTTGAAGCAACCCAGTATCCTCCAAGACAACGTTGGAGTCCACAAGCCCTGTCCTGTGTCTTTGCTGCAAAGCGGAAAAGCAGAAACGGCTGAATCGAAACAGGATAGGCAGCAGCAACCAAACCAGTTTTTTTGTGACTCCCAACAAGGTGAAACCCAAATCAGGCCTCATAGCAAACCCATCTGCTCAATCAGCTGAATTGTATGAAACCTAAACAACAGGCAGAAGTCCCTATATTTCACCTTTTGGTTGTTACTATCACCTTTTTTGCCCATTTGTGATGTCATTTGGCTGGAGCCCTGGTGTGATGCCAGGCAGATGATCAGGGGATCCCATGAAATGTGCCTTTTCAAACAGAAGCCAACCCAAACAACTTAAGGAAGAGAGTATTGATTTGTTTATGGGCTACGTGTCAACCAATCTCCCCAAACCTGTGCGGCTTTTCCCCAGCAGCTGAAAGCTAAGGGGGTCTCTGGGGTGGTTTGGGGCAGATTTCAGGGAGGCTTCCGGAGGGTTCCAGTTTTGAGGCTTGGAATCATATATTTATCCCATTTAAAAGCGTGTGGTTCATCACTGGTGTCAAACATCCATTTTAAATGGGAGAAGTTTTAAAACCACAAACCACCTTAAGTAAAATTTCTCCCATTTTGGTTCGTCACCGCTGGGTTTTTTCCTTGTGGTTCCCAGCCCCCCGGAGAAAACCGGCCACCGGGCCTCGGAGAAAAGAGGTGGAGGCCGGGTCTATGGGCATGGACCGCGCCGGGAAGCCAACGGATTCGGAGCGTATTGTTTTTGTTTCCCCCCCTTTTTTTCTTTTTTGTTTTTTTTAAACGTATCATATATATATATATATCATATCAATATATATATATATATATGCACATATTTCGGGGAGACCAAAGGGCACCAACCGAAATGGGTACTTTTTGTTAAGGGAACCCTTTAAAGAGCCCTAGGAATCCTTAGGGAGCCCTCGAAGGAACCCTTAGAGAGCCCGTAACCGAGTGTGTCTTGTTGTAGGAATCCGACCCCCGAAACCCGAAACGGCCTGTGATGGTTTCCCTGTTGGTGGTCCTTCACCATAAAAAGGGGGTACCCACCAAACAAGGATGCACACCCAAGTGGGGTTGGTTGAAAGGGAAGCCACAAGGAAACAAAGTCTTCACTTTAGAGGCCATAGCAAGGACGCCACCTTTTTTTTAATCTTTGGGCAGAAGGGGTGGGAACCTTCAGGTGGATGTAAGAGCACTTGATAAAAGACATGAGCAACTGACAAAATTGCTCAGAGTCTGTTCTTAGTTCAGGGGGGATGAGAAGGGGGCACCGAACGGTGGCCGCAAATGTCCCTTGTCTTCTTCGGGAAACAAGCAAGCAATTTTGTCAAGGGCTCACATGGGTGGCTCGTTTGTTTTGGAGGGTGCCTTTCTTTGGTGGCTTTAGAGGAAAGCCAAAGGGACACTATCTTGGGTTTCCCTGACAATGAATAAATATGACGGATACTTTGCCTGAAAGCGGGGAAAGAAAGCCACCTGGGAGATACGGCTAAATGTTGCAAGTAAGGGAGCAAGCAACCCCTCTACTTCAGTGTAATTTACCATGGTTTTGTGATTACTTGCAATATTAGGGCATCCACCATACTAATTGGAAAGCCCGCCAAAAAAACATGGGGGGGTCTGAATTGTGAAACTCACCGACCGGTTTCCCCCCATGCAGCTTCCTTTGGGTTTCTTTTAGTGACTCAGATTTGTAAACTACGAGAATTTTCCCAGTCATACTAGGTTGTTCAAAACACAATCATTAATCATTATGTGTCGTGCTTCCCTTTGCTGCAACACGTGCCTTGCAGCAGTTTGTGCGGGAGCGCCCGAACTTTGTGTTCGTTCCCAGACGATGAACGAGGCAGGGTGGCAACCTCCGTAAAAGAGTGGCTACAAGCTGTTATAGATCTCGAAAGCAATGCTTTCAAGCCAGAGGCGAGCAGCTGGACAGCGTGCGGGCATCTGGCGCGCGCTTGCGTGAGAGGATGAGGAATTTTATATAATTTGGCTCTAACTGCAAGGAGCCATAAATTGGTTGGTTCCCGTCTTGGCTTTCCTACCAAACCCCAAAAACTTTAGGCTTTGAAGAAGAGATACCCTGGCTTCAATGCCCAGGTGCAAACCCCCGACCAAGGACCCAAACATCCATGGGTTGAATGCACGCGTCCATAAGCGTGGCCATGTTTGGCCATTTTGGCCTTTTGGCTGGTGTCCAATGAGTAAGCTGCAAGAAAAGTAAGGAACTATTGAACATCCGGAGGGGTACGCCTTTAAGCATCAACAAACAAAGGTGCCCTTGCTAGTTGTGGAAATCCACGGGGGGTCTGGGGGATGGTTTCACAGTCCCAGGTCACCACTGTGAGCGGCTCCTCTTTGGCAATCGCCAACGCCCTCGGGAGGCGAGTCCGAGCGCGGTCGAGCTGTGCGGTCGGCGAGTCGAATTTTAGACGTGAGAAGATTTGTATGGACCTTGGTTTAGGTTCTAATATTTGGGGGTTTTAGGGTTTGGGGAGGGGTTGAGGCAGCAAAATTGCATGCGCCTTTTGCAGTCGGCAGGGCTTGTGGCCTGCCAGGTGCCATGGTTTGTGCGGGAGATGGGGGGGGGACCTTTCCAACTAGGAGGTTCCGCTTTGTGCACATCAAGCGAGTACAATGGGAGTAACACATGGAAGTGGGGGGCACACTTTTTATCAGCCATGTGTGAAATGAATCACGTTTTTTCGTGCTTTAAAAGAGGGCTTCGTTGGTCACCCACCATACCTCGACACGAAAGGACTGAGAGGGCTTTTGCTTACATCTGCTTAAGGGTTGTGTTGTCGTTTTACGTTTCGGTTTTGCCAAAGGGACGTAATCATGCCACATCTTGACATCCCTCTTGGTTTCCGAATGGAGAGTCAGCCAAGCGCCTTTGTTTCAGGGTCCTGGAAGATCCAGGGGTATCGTCGCTTTCCGATTGGATTGGCCAGGCAGCTCTGAACTTTGTGTGTGTGCCGCTAGCGCGAGGAAATCGGTATGTTTCTTTTGGTGGCAACCTCTGCCAAGGAGAGTAGTGTATTTGCCATCGGCGGGACCCAGAACAAGAGGTCGATTGTTTTCCCCAAATATGATAGGCAAGCTGTGGAGGCGAATCGCAGGGTTTGGATTTTGGTCAATCGAGAAGAAAGTGCCCATAGCCCGTCCATCAACGGAAAGGCTGGACAGCTAGGGCGTTGTTCAATGCTTTGCCGTTTGTGACTCGCATATTTCCACGACTTCCCATGAAACTACATATGCCAACTTGCGACCTTACTTTTGCAGGATTCTCACGCATCAACAACTCCAGACGCCGTGACCTCGTGCATTTTACTCCCTTCAAAGCTAACCTGTAGCGGCTGCCCGCGGGCTCTCTTAGGAAACCTGCTAGCCCGTAGCTTCCCTTTTTAAAGGAAGTGGTTGACCGAAAGGGCTCGGTTTTTCCAGGAAGCCGTCTTGAAATTGGGCCGGTGCTTGGGAGTTCCTTTAGTTTTCAGAGGGCGGTGTCCAAATTTACGACCTATTGCGTTCTTCAATGTTATTGGTGCATTTGTTTAGTTTGTTCCTGGGATTTTCGAGTTCTTCATTTTCTTCATTGTTCTTCTATGATGTTGTTTCTAGTTGTTTTCGTTGATTGTTGGTTGTGCTCCCTTCATCTTTGATAAGGGCAGCAGAGAACGCCGCCAGCAAAGCCCCTTATTCCCTGTTTCAGAAGGCCACGGGGAGCGCACGACACATGGAAGTTTACAAGGCTTCTTTCAGGTTGGGGCTTTATCGCCCTAAAGAATCAGCTTTGGGTGTGCCTTTTCTTAAGGGACCCCATAAACTCGCTTTTGTTTCCTTTTGGTTTTCCTGTTAACGAAAACAACATGTACCCTTAAAAATACGAGCCACACCCAGTTGGAGTCTTGCTTTGGGTGTCACCTCTTGTCGATCGGAAAGGCCCAACAGGACTTGCTCAATCGGGCCCCGAAAGTCCGTTGAACATGATGCAGGCGCTCAAACATCTGACCGTTGCTTCCACTCAAAGAATTAGTCAGTACGCCTTTCTGTCGCTCTTCAAAAAATGAGTGGTTTTGAGGCCCGAAGCATTTTGGACCCTGGAAAAGGCCCTTTTTGCGGTGAGGTCCCAGCCCTTCAATGGAGGGTCCAATCACGCTTGTGGGGGTATTTGTTTCACCTTGGCTTCAATTGGAACCGAGGAAGACCGAAATCCATGTTGGGTCCCGGATCTCGTCCGCTCAGAATTCATGGCCTGGGGAACGAGGACGCTGAGGCGCCGCGGGCCTTGCGCGGTCTTGGGGGAGCTGAAACGGGTCTGCAGGTCGGGGGTGTCTCAGAATTGGGTCTCCAACATAGATTTCGGTTTTCTATTTGGTTTCCCTTCCAAACCAACCAAAAAGGTTTCCCCTAAACACCAACACACCCACTTGCTCCTTTTGTAAGCTTTTTGCAGCCTTACCAGTCTCAGGAGTCTAGAGATGGGGAGGCGGTCTCGTGTTTTTGGAATGGCCAACATGAATCAAACTTTTGGCCTTTTGGTATCCCGCCCACCTCCCTAATGTTTGCAGAATGTTGACCTCAGATTTATAGACCCGTGCTACGTGAATGCCCACTACAAAAGGGGATCCATTTGAAGAAGGCTTTACTCAGGCCAGAAGGTAAAGCATAGGTTCCCACCAACCAGTCCAAATCAAAGCACCCGACGACCGGTCCATGTAAGTCCTTTACCCGGAGGTTGCGCCTTGTTTTAGGTCTCGAAGTTATGGTTAACTTTGCAATTTTCACGGGGGTACTTAGGAGTTTCTCAACTGGTTGATTGAAACTTTGCGATTTTCATACTTACTTTTTGTTTCAATCAACCAGTTGAGCATGTAGGAGACAGGACAGGGGCTTTGAGTTTGAACCACGATCAACACCCACGCGAACCTTGCAGTCCTACCCAAGAAAAGGTGCGGCCGATTGAATCTTGACACTGGTATTGGATCCTTTTTCAGCGCCACCCTTTCTGGGTCCGTACCACATCCCTTTCGTTGCAGAGGGGTGTCCAAAGGTGAGCCATTTTTCGGGCTTCACATTTTATCCATCAGCTGTAGACCTACAGCTTGCAAGGCTCCGGAGGAGAGGACGCCAAAGGAGAGGGGGACTGGGAGACCGGGGCCGGACACACTAGGCTTTGCTACGGATTTGAGTGGAACAAAGCAGCTCATCAAGGAAGGAATGAATTTTAACTTCGATACACGCCCCTTCAGGAGGTCTAACTGAGATGAGTCGAGAAATCCGGTTCTTCTTCGGCCACATTTAGCTTGACTACTGGGTTTTCCTCTTCTCACTAGTGGACATTCAGGCAATCCTTGAAGCACAAGATGTATTGGGGCATGCAAGTGAAGGCAACAAGGAAGTGAAAGCAACAAGGCACAAATTGGGTTTGCTTGCTTGCTTGCTTGCTCGCTTGCTTGCCTGCCTGCCTGCCTGCCTGCCTGCCTGCCTGCCTGCCTGCTTGCTTGCTTGCTTGCTTGCTTGCTTGCTGGCTTGCTTTGTGTTTGTTTTTTGCTTCCTTCCTTCGTTTGTTCGCTCCTTACTATTTTTTGCGAAGGGTCTGTGACGACAAACAAACATCGCTGCAGCCGTTTGAGTTGTCTTTGACGTCTCCGGTGCCAAGCCCCTCATGGCGGAGCGGGTGGTTGTGATCGAGAGGAATACCTTCCTCGACGTCGATGTGTTCCTCGGTCCGGAGTCCAGAGTTGTCCAGAGTTGCGCTCTTTTGCAAGGGTCCACCCTTTTTTGTGGAGCGGGAACCTTTCTCAAATCAACCACCAAAGAAAAAGGAGCGGGCAGCGATGCCTTTTGTGCCTGCTTGTTGGTGAGTTTTCCTCAAACTCTGAAAGCGCAAGGTCCGTTTGCCCTTCGTGATTCCCTTTGAACCAGCAAACAGGCCAATAGTGTGTCCTGTCCTGTTTTTGGGAACTCCCAACATGTCACTGTTTTCCTTTTTGGTTTATTTTGAGAACCATTCCTGAACATGTTGGTTTTCCCGTTGCTTTCCCTTTAAATCCACGAAAAAAGGGGCGTCTTCCCTCTTTGGCTGCGTTCGTTTTGTGCGCCAAAAAGGCGGCGCTCTGAACCTTGCCGGAGCGGCAGCTGGGGTCCCGGCGACCGGACCCCGAAGCATGCGCCAGTTCTTTTCGACCTCAGCGGCTCGGTGAAAACGGATCCCCCCGAGCCTCGCTCCCTGACTTTCGGTTTGGGGGACTAAAGCTGGCTGGCTCCCAGCTTTATCCGGTTCCTTAGCTTTTTAGCATTTTAGCTGTTTAGTGCTTAGTGGTTGGATTTCTATTTAATCCACGAAAAGCCAAGCTTTTGGCGGGGGATCAGGCCAGTTTAGTCAGTTCTTGGGTTTGGACCATTTTAGTGCTAAAGGAAACGTTTAGACTTCTTCTGGCCAATCCACTCAAGTGAGGATCCCCTCAGGGTCGAGAACCCCAAACAGATCGACTGGCGAGACGGCCGTTATCACCTTCAAGAATGGGTGCTTGTTCAATTCGCGTGGGATGCGCCTGGTGTTCATCCGTGGAAGCCCACCTAGTTTTCCAGGCTTGCTTTTTGGGGGCACCGATTTTGCCGGCTGGTTTTCGGTGGGAGTATGGTGATGACCATCCAGAAGGGGTTGATGGCCTGAATCCTAATCGACCCCGAGTAAAGGGTTCATACCGGGGTTTGGCGGGAGGGAGGTCACACGGTTGTCCTGTTTCTTCTTGTTTTTTTTGGAGGGCCTTCACGAGGGACCTTTTTGTTGGACCTTTTTGTTGGGGTGAGGTCCCTCGTTTTTTTGTTTCTCTCTCTCTTTCTCTCTCTTTCTGTTTTTTGGGGTAGGGGAAGTCTGGTCCGGGTCGGTTCCATTGCGGCAGAGGATACTTGGGCATTTTAAGGGGTGCGGTTTGATTGTTTTTGCATCCTGGGTGAGTCACCAAGAACAGCAGGACACACGTTGGTTCCCGGCAACGTAGCTCAGGTGCCACGTGTGCGAGCCGCAAGCTGGACATGTCTGGCCCGATGACCTACGACATGAGTGAGCCACTCGACTGGGTGCCCGGCACATGGAAAACTTGGGCCGTAAACGGCGCGTGTTCCTGGGCCCAAGCTGGTTGCACCGGGTTCTCATTAAAAAATGGGGGGGTTCACCTAGAACCGATCCATTTGATTAATTCAGGGTTTTACTGTAGCGGCGAGAAAAAGGATCTCCTGTTGGGTTAGCAAATGGACAGCGTGTTTTTTTGCCCATATGCTTCTTCATTTCAGTTCACTCATAGAAGTCAGCTAGTTACACGCATGTCTACTGGAAGTTAGCCAAACACCCGGAAGGGTTTCGGTTCATTTCCTGCAGAATCTCCTCTAGCCGGTTTCTTCGATTTGAAAGCGGAAGGGTGTCGCTCTCCATCAAGATATGCTTGACGGACGTCCGCAGGTCGTGTCCGGCACACACTCCGACCAGCCCTTCGGCCTCCGGCTTTTGCCATGACCCATCAGGTGTAGGTGAAACCTTGCCGGGTTCGACCCAAACTTCGACCAACCCTTGCGTCTTCTTCTCCTCCAAGCGGGGCTGCGCGCTCGGCGCGGCCTGTGGCTTTCGCCATGACCCAACGTTGGGCGCTGGTAAAGCGGTCGTACAACGGCCTCGGAAGCTCACGAGGCAGAAGTTGAAGGCGGGGAATCGGGGATCTGCGAATTGGACCATGTCTTCAAGAGGCTTTCGACACTTGGGGGTATTGCAGCTTTAATATTCGATGTCCAAAGCGAATGGACTTTTGACCTTGTGGTTTTCCCCTTTTTGGTCCACTTGTAGTCATGGCCTCAAATTATGATCCTTTTGTTTCTGTGGGTCATCTGGCAACCGAGACACAAGATGCGTGTTAGTATAAGACTTATTCCCAGTACTCAAGACGTGTGATCCGCACGCTGGAAACTAAGCCTTCGAAGTGAGGTTAAAGTCCTCGTGATATGTTTGTTGATCCCACCGAGTGTGGCTTCTTGTATTTTACTTACTCCCTGAGTTCCTGGACTTCAAACTTTTGGGGAAGACAATTTTGGCGGCAAATGAAAAGTTCAGACTCCTTTTGGCCACTCCATCCAGGAAGTGAGCTTCAAAAGTGTCAATGTTTTTTGGATTATTTTTTTTGTGTGTCGGTACCTTTTGGTGACAACTGCCACAATCGTAGCCAGAACGAGCTTCCCTATGAAGCTGGCTTTCTCGCGGATGTCCTTCCGGGCTTGTGAATGTAACGCGTGTCTGAAATAGGGACCCTTTTCCTTTGATTCCAGTGGCTTCCCTTTCAAACAGCCCCAATGGCACTCTCAATCAGAAATGCAGATCCATGTGGCTGTGGCTCAAACAACCGGTGTCCAAATGGAACCCTGTAAGTGGATGGACCAAAATCCGCGGTTTGCCCCTCCTGCTTAATTTTGAGCCACCCCCATTTCTGCAAGCTGGAGGCAATGTGTAGCAAAGTGAAGCGCAGGCGGTCATTGCGCGAGCCTTTGAAAGCCTCGAAGACCCGACCACCCAGCACGCGAAATTCCAGATGCTGGCCGCCCGCTGCCAGTACCTGTGCCTCAGCCGCCTAGGAATCGCTGAAGAATGGACTCCCTTTTTCGGGCTTCCATTCTTGCCTCACAGTCTCAAAGGAGAAAACCATCTAGCACTTTGCAGTGATCTCATCTTCTTCCATTTGCTTACGTTTTGTTTTTCTAAAAACAAAAAGCAAAACAAACAAGAAGCACTGCTGGTGTTAAGGGGAATCTATCACTACTGGACTGTTTTTTTCCGGTGGACTTCAGCAAATAGCTCCAATTTCAATCGAGAACCACGGAGCTGCCCACCTGACGATGTCACCGTCAGCCTGTGAGGCCCCAGGGGCCCTTGGGTCTTTCCGGAAATGAGCGCGGGTGATGATGAGCGGTGTGATTCCTATGGGTCTTTTTCTTCGGAGGTTGGTACCCCTTGCTTGTGGTTTGAAAAGGGACACCAGGAAAACCATAATTTTGCGGGGTCCCCAAGAAACATGTGCCAAGATATAAATAGGCAAACAATGCAAGGAACCCCGTTCTTTGGACAAGGCGCTCCTTGATCATTGGCAAGCTCGATGCGAGTGCGAGGGCAGCCTCCATGGATGGTGAGACGGTGAGACGGTGAATCAGGGACAAGGGGGTCTAGGGTCCGTGGCCTTGCTGATCCCTTGCAAATCTCCCGAGTGAAGTCTTTGGGGGGCCCTGTTTTCCAAGTCACCTGGTGTTTTCACTGCCCATCTTATCTCTTTTTGCGGGTCAACCAAAACAGACAAAAAACAGGGTCTCCATTTGCTGATCACTTGGCCCCAAACACAGGGGCCAGCACATTGGCTGTTGCCCAAGAGGATGCGCCAGGCGGGGGGGCCCTGTGCCTCAGTCTGTAAGCGCATGAGTCAAATATTCTTGCCATAAGGGCAGCCGGATATTTCAGACAAGAGGCGTCCCGGCTGAGTTCGCAAACGTGAAAGTGTGACTTTGAGCCAGTTGAAACTAGTTGAACAGTGAACTCAGTGAAGCAACCGGTGAAACTTGCTGAGTTGAACAAAGTGCGACTAGTTGGTCGGTTTGTGTCTAGTTGCCACTGCACTCAGCAAGAGTTGGCGCAATGGGCCATCTGCGAAGGGTGTTCAAGAAGCGCCAATTTGGTGCTGGGATGACGCCAACTTTTTTATATCCTTGCTTTACAAGGAGTGGGAGGACCACTCCAAGGGGACCATGCGAAGGATGCTTTAATTCTCCATTTTCCATGTGTTTTCCTACTTACTGTGCCTGTGCAAAATAGGGCGTGATGCCGGTGGATGTTTTGGGGCAAACGGGCAGCCCCAGCACAACAAATGCCCTCAGCCACGACCGCCCTTCTCGCTCCCAGGGCGACCCCACCAACTTCCAAGTTGAATCGTAGGCGAGCTTCTCCTTTCGTTTTGTTGTTTTTTGAGGAGTACGCCCCATTTTGTGGTGGTGTTGGAGGGAGACCACAGCGGGTTTGAAGGGGTTTGCTTGACGGACACCACGCACACATTTCAACAGAGGAAGAAGCTGCTCGCGGCGCACCCCCTCGGCTGAAATGATGGATTCTGAGGCTGCGGTGGAAAGAAGGCAAGCCGCAAGGCGATTGCTCTCTTGGTTATACTGTGGATGGTTGCGAAATCCATTTCGCACCGCCTAAGAATCCGTGGAATGACTCCCCCGCAAATACCAAGAAATACTGGTTTTAGCCGTGGTTTCGAAGTGGTGCAGGATTTTTTGTCCATCCACAGCAGACATGAGCATCTCCGCGTACATCAGGGGCGGAGCCTTGTCGAAAGCTTTTACCGCCCTGGGCGGTGCGCCGTGCGGCGTTGCAAGGATCACTTGGGTATGGATCAAAATGAAACCACCGGGAATTGGACCGCAGGTCTTAGCCCTTTCCATTTAATTCCCAGGGTTCCATTTTGGGGTTACCCCATTTTTGACCCACGTTCCACGTGTTCGTCCTTTGCATTCAGCGGGGTTCCATTTTGGGGTTACCCTATTTTTGACCCGCACCCACTTTTCCCTCAGCAGCAGCCCTGTGGCAAGAGCGAGCTGGCGGACCTGCCGTGGACGAGCGGATGCTGGTGACGAACAGATGGCCATGTTCCCTGGGGTTCAAGCCCCAGTAAAGTACAGGTTGACCCAGTTTAGATGATGACAACCCTCAGGTAAACAATGGCGGTTATTGTAAACGCTTCGCGTTGCCCGCCTCGGCCCAGCCTAGTTTGAGGGAAGGGTCAGGAACACCGAAATCCAGTGTTGGGAAGGT
Source organism: Effrenium voratum (assembly GCA_963377175.1). NCBI lineage: Eukaryota > Dinophyceae > Suessiales > Symbiodiniaceae > Effrenium > Effrenium voratum. Next base: position 799,247 of record CAUJNA010001391.1, on the reverse strand, counting down.
CCGAATCCTACTGAAAGCTTGTGACCGCACCAGTTCGCCCGTGCTAGTTCGATGTTCGGAAGCCGTCCTGCTCGGAAGGTTTGAAATCCAAAACCAAGACTATCTCAGCTGCTCAGTGCCCTTGGAAAGAAAAGGACCTCTTTCTGGGGATGAGCATTTTTAGTGGGGCTTGGCCTCCATAAAAAGGGGAACAATAATTGGTGTCACTGAACAACCAAGACCAACTTTTGGGTGTTTGGGCACCTCCATTTCACGTGGCTGGCGGCTTGCCATGACATACATTTCTTGCTCGGTTGCTCAGCCCAAGACAGGTACATGGTGGGAATACAAACCTCCATTTGCTTGACTGGGTGGCGAGTTGCTGGCTGGGCTGGGCCTGAGGCCAGTCGCAGACACGTAAGACACGCCAGCAGGCGGGCTGAGGGACTGGGCCTGAGGCTAGTCTCGAGACCAGTGTCAGACTGCGCCGAAGGGGCACGTCAGACAGGCTTAGTAGCTGGCGTAGCTTGAGCCAGTCTCAGACACGTGAGACTGGTCGTTGGCCTGAGGCCAGTCTCAGACACGTTAGACAAACCGACCTTGCCACGCTGGGCTGAGGTCTGGGAGCTGGGGGCCGGCCTAGTGGGCCTGGGCTGGGCTGGGCTTGCTGGATGACTTGGGGCCGTGCTTGGGCGGGTTGCTGGTTGGGCTAGGCCTGTTTCAACCATTCCAAGATCAAGAAGATCAAGGGAACCAGAACCCAAAGGGCGAAGTCAGTTGACATCTAGCCTAACTTATTGAAAGCAAGCCTTATGAAGCGGTTCTCCGCTGCATCGAAAGAGGCAGATCATCCGAGCTTTTAGAGCTAATGCCATTCTGTCGCCTTCCAAAATCCTTTGAAGGAACCGGTCCAGATTCGAAGATTATCTTTTTTCTTAAACACACACACATACACATACTTCTGTTTTTTGTTGTCGGGAGGTGGGGAACTTGGAGTGTAGAAAGTCAAGACACTTTTCATGTCGACCCCACAGTCTATGATCGCAAAGTGATCGCCAAAAAGCCTGGGATCAGGTCCATGAGGGCATCCCCTTCCACTTAACGCTTCCTTGACACCGGTTTCCATTATCAATTTTGGGCTGTGAGCTAGAACATAAGGGATCCTCGGCCCCCTGTCTAGCCACACCAACGGCACGTCTCAAAACAAGGGGACCCCCAACATCAAGGTGTTCCCGTCTGGTTTCCGATTGAAACCCACCTTGGTACCAAATACGGACACCACACCCGCATTTGATTCTTTGGTTGGGGACCTCAAACAAGCCGTTGCGGCAAACCAGCCCTAAACCTGGGGTCACTGGATTTCCCCTTCCAAAGTTGATCAATTCACGAGTTCCATTGAAACGATCGCCACTTTTGGAGGTTCCACTTTTGGGTGAACTGGCTCGGAATCGTCGGAAGCCCTCTTCTCACCAACTCAGAAGTCCCAAGTAGAGTTATCTTCTGAAGGGTTGGCGAGTGGCCACTTGCCAACTTGGCAACGAGCATCCAAGTGGGTCGTGGGCAAACAGCTGGTTGCCCCGTTGCGAGGACCGGGACCGGAACCCTTCGCAGCCAGCGCCGCCCCCGGCGCCCTGGGAGTTGAAGGAGCACCCGGAGGCGAAAGAAGCGTTTTGTGTTTTCCCTTTATTTGTCCCCCCGTTTTCTTTTCTTCCTTCTTTTGTGTTTAATGTTTTTTTGGTTTGTTTCCGGACGTCATATGTGGAAAACTCACTCCCTGAGCTCCGTTTCGGGACTTTAAGGGCACTTTTTTGGGCTCGGGTGCCATTTTAGTAAGCAACAAGTTGGGGAGCTGTGTTTTGGCCAATCCACGCAGGTGAGACAACTGGGCGCTAAGAAGGGCCATATTTTTTTGAAAGGAAACCAGTTGGTTGGAAGGTTGGCCTTTTTCCGGTCTCCTCCAAAACTATGTTCTAGCATGAAGCAGAAGCGGACAGGATTGCTCACTGTGTACCCCAGATGTGCGCCGAGCTTTGGGCAAGAAAACAACTCTTCAACTTTTGGGGAATAGTTCAAACTACAAGTGGGGGCAAAGTTGAAGGTTTTAGCTCAGCCAGTGACCACAACATTAGACATTAGGGTATGAGCATTGGAGAAGACTGGTGCTGGTAGATTTGGTTTGGATAAAATGGGGGGCCCAACCAAATTTCCAACCCACAACAAAGGCTTACCCAATCTTGCCATGTACACTTGGGGAGGCGACTAGTTTTATCTGTTTGATCCTGCTTAGCTCTGCAATCGTCAGTGGGTGTTGCAAGGGAACCCTTCCAACCCCTAGGGCGCCAAGAAGGCATTTGGTCTGGGGGCATTCCCTCCAAAACTGGATCCCAGCATCTATTTCTGAGCCATATTACCCCGACCTGCTTTACACCCAGCGGTCGCCAAAAACCGGAAGGAACCGATGGCCAAAACGCCAGGCGCCAGGCGAGTACTACTACCTCAACACGGCCGCGGCGCTCAGTCGGAGGGCGGTCCAAGGGCGTTCCCCAAGGCTCAAGCAAGCCGAAGGAACCTCAGAGCCCCTGACCTTTGCGGCTCTCCACTACTCCCTTGGGGAATGCCAAGGACATTTCGGAAGCCGAAGGACATGTAGGAAGTTCAGGGAATACCCTCTCCCTAAGGAAGACTAAGGAAACTAGGGAATGCCAAGGAAGCTTGGGGCTCTTTTATCTACCCCCCTTGCGGATTCCGTAAGACCAAGGCTCCTGTCAAAAGGATCTTGCGGGAGCCATGGGTTGTTGAAATATGGTTAAAACCAGGTCGCAGGGGTGTGTCCCGACTGTGGGAAGATGATCTTGCTTAATTTGGTGGTGCGATAGGTATGGAATGACCGAGTCCGTGTGTTGGGAATGAACCGGATTTGGGGATTCCCTGAAAGAAAATCATACGGGATGGTTTTTTGGGGGTCATCGCCTCATTCTTTGCTGAGAGCCAGAACGTTGAGCCAGGGGATGAAACTGTTTTTTTACATTGGCCGGACCCAGATCTGACCTTATGGAGTCGCTTCTTGCGCAAAAACAACACATGAGCTTCAGAGCCCAACTGTGGGGTGGGACGGATGTGGGCCCCAAGCATAGGTCCTTTAATTAAAGCGATTTAGGGTGTGGTAATTAAAAGTTCTTTCATACGCGACCCCATGACCAAGGGAAGCCCGGCGGAAAATCAGGTCAAGTTCCCCGTTTTTGTTTGGTTTGGTTCGGGAGTTCGGGTCCAGAATCAATCCAGTCCTTGTGGCGGCGCCCCACTGCGGACTCTGGATTCTGCTTGGGGTATCTGGTATCTCCCCCCCCCTCCCCATATTTCCAACAATGGGTCTGGCTCCAACTGGCACCTCCAAATCGCTTCACCCCGGTTTGTTTTCCAACCCTCAAGTATCCACGGAATTGGTTTCTTCTGGGTCAGTTTTCGCGGTCCTCGCACCTATATATATATATATATTTGAGAGCCCTTCTCCACTACAAGGCCTCCTGGAGCCGGCCTCAGGAGCCTCAAAGTGAACCCCGGTTTCATGTTTTTTGGGTTGGAACCCTGGATGAATTGGGCTGAGCAAGGGGTATGAGACCTTTCGTTTCGCGGAGATTCAGATCATATTGTTTACTTAAAGGTCACTTACATCCAAGAGCCACTCTAGAAAACGGTTTGGATGCGCTTTTTGTGGAAGTTTCACCTGTTCTTCCCCCTGTAGGTTCTATTTGCTCTTTTAGTACTCTTTTCATGTGCTACAGGGGTAGATCCACCAAATCTGCATCCAGGCCGTTTCCTAGACCAACTACTCCGCATAGCTTCCGATCCAGGACACGGGTGAGACCACCTGGGACAGACCGGAACCGCAAGGGCAGGCCTGCCACGGGGTACGAGGGTTGGGGCTCGGGGAGCTGGGGTCGCACCAGAAAACGAAATGGAGTCACCGTGGGAGTGTCGCCAAGGATTCAGGCCCTTGTGTTCCCGTTTCAAAGATGTGAACCCAGGGGTGGTTCATGTATCCGGAGGAGTTTCTGGGTTTCATCTTGTAGGTGGAATCCTGAACGAGACCGTGCCGGTAGAATAAAAGGCCGATGGGTTTTGGGTATTGTTCGGAAGTGCAAATGGGCCAGCTCGACCCTGTGTATTTCACAAGGCCGCTTCGGATCAATGAAGGAACTCTTCTCGGGAACGCTTGAAGCGCTCCTTCTTGCGAAGGGAACAACTCAACTTTGTTATCGGGCCAAATCCGAGATGGGCATGCATCCGAGGGGTGGTTCTTCATCCAACCTGCTCACATCAAATGAGGCACAACCAAAACCCGGGAACGCGAAGGTTAGTACGGGGCCATCCCACCCAAACATGGGTGCGGCGGCTCTTTTAATTGCTTACCTAGTCTTGGGTAGAATCATTTTCGTATCAGGTTTTGGTTATGACTCAAACCGACACAAGAAAGAAGCGTCTTCGTGGCAAGGCTCCAAGAGGTTGTGCCAGGAGCCCGCGTTTTGTGCTCATTCGTGTTGACTGCAAACTGTAACACTCACATGCATGCATGTCAATGCATGTGTTTCTCTTTGTTCCTTTTTTGTTGAAAGCAACAAGTTTTCTCTCTCTGATCTCTTTTTTTAAGGGACCCTTTGGTGCACATCAATGTATGTCAATGCATGATTGTTTTTTGATTAGGGACCCTTTGGTGGACATCATTTTGGTGGGGATTTATATGTCCACTGACCACTCTTGAGGAGGTTCCAACCATTAGAATTCACGGCCGTGTCAACTGTCATGCAATGCAAACTGCTTTCAGGGTGCCCGTGTTTGGGGAAAACCAAACGGACACCCACGTCTTTCCTTCATTTGTTTTTTGTTTAAATACATAAATAACTAGATAAATAAATAACATACATATATATATATATATATATTTATATACATCATATGGTCGGTATGTAGCCAGGGCGCCATGCTTTCCCAGTTGGTCCCCAACCCCAGGCGTGCATCGCATCCAATAGGAAGGGCAGCAGCCATCAGAGTCTTGAAGCCCAATTGACGCATAGATCCGCCATGTAGCCATTGATGAATTCTTGAAGTACTTAGTTGGGTGTATTCAAGGGCTTACGCCTGACAGCCGGGCGCCGGGAGATGCGAAGTTTTCATCCCGGACCCCTCGTCAAGGCCCAAAACCACATAAAAACCACGTGTTTTTAACGTCGCGGATCTCCCAAGGCCATTTGGCAAGAGACCGGTGAAGGCCGACTGTTAAGCAGGTGTCCACATCTTCTGCGTTCGCGCCCACCAAAAAGCATGGGAAAACGCAGGGTTTGCCAGCAAGTTCGAAGCACCTTCCAGAAACGCCACTAAAAGCATGAATGTTCCACGTGTTTTCATGATTTTCGCAACAACACATCCTTGAATCCATACAAAGCCATCAAAAACACGTGGGTTTTTCTCCTTGTTCACCGAAAACCCTGCCAGGCTTCGGGTCAGAGTTGAGCCCTGCCTGCTAAGCAGGTTTCCACATTTTCCACGTGCGCGCCCGGCCCAGAATCCATACAAAACTAGGACCGTTGAGGCCTGCCTGCTAAGCAGGTTACCATATTTTCCACTCTTGCGCCCGCCCAATGGGACAACATCCCCAGCATCCCCCGCATCACCGGCATTATCCACGTCAATAACGAAGCGCATGACATGCCAAGCAGCTTACAGACCCTGGTTGTTCAGTTGGGCGCTTGTGTGGCATGGGTGACTGCCATGGGCAATGGTGGCCTCAACAGCGAAGCTGCATTGCCGCGCTTCTTGGAAGAGTTTGGCTCCCTAGCTCAGAAGATGAGAGGCTGAGCCATTCAGCGGCTCTTTGAGGTTCTTGTCAGCACCTGCGCCTCCAGTACGCGGTTCTTCGAGGTTCTTTGAGGCTTCCAAATCACACGCCCCGAGTTTCCGAATCACACCCTGGCCGCGAGCGCACGGCCCACAAGACGGCTAGCTCAAAGTTCAAATGCTAGACCAGGCCAAAAGCAAAAATGCTCGGATCACCACGGATCTTTGCACACCCGACTTTTGAGCCATAGCCAGCTTGCTCTTGGGAGATGCATCTAATTGCAGCATCCCCGCTTTTACTTAATTAGCGCGGCTCTCTAAGGGCATGGGGGCGCAAAACGGCCGCAAGGCCACTTGAGCGACGAAGCAAGAAAAGGCCGCGAGCTGGTTAGCTGTTCGCAAGGCGGCCCGGAGCACCAAGACGCCGTGTCGCGGCCTCGCGCAGCCAGTGTAAACTTTTTTCCCTTGGGCAATTGCTGGGCAGCATTTCGGGTGCATGTCAAGGAAGCCTGGGGCTGATTATCTTCTGGCGAATGCTTGACACGCAGGCGCAGAGCTCCAAATGGCGGATGCGGACATCGCGGCTATGCTAATTCCTTTTTCTTGAAAAATGCGCCCGAACACGTTTCCCCCCCTGGCAGCGAGGTTTCGACACAGAGTGAACCGGGGTGAACCAGAATCGACCGGGGGTGAACCGGGGTGGGGGGGCGCGGCCGCCAACGGGCCGAACTGTGTCGGATCCTCCCCCTTGGTCCTTTGGAGCAAGGCTCTAGAGCGAAGCTCTATGGGGCTGCCGCCCTCTGCCGCCGAACCATGCCGACGCGGCCGGGGGTCCGCGAAAAGGAAAGTGATGAGCATTTTGCGCTGCGCCCGCCCTACTAAGGGGCGAAGGATTGGCGGGCGTGTCTGGGCGAGAATTCTGCGGATTTTTGCGCTGCTTCTGGGGGTGCGCTTTCTGGCATGTTTGGGGCCGGCTTTTAATCTTCAGGCTTGGGCTTGTGGGTCTGCAGGCCCGTGCCGGTGATGCAGATGATGCTGGGGATGCTGGGGATGCTGGGATGCCGGCCTTTGTTAATGAAATCTCAAAGTCTTAAATTAAAGTCTGAGAAAAACAGAATCATCAAATTACAATCTTAGAACACTTTAAACGTAAAACTTTAAATCCGCAAATTTTAGAATCTTAAGCGCTTAACCTCGCAAAACCGTAAACTAGTACAATCTTAAGATTTTAAGATTGTACTAGTTTATGGTTTTTTGGAGGAAAAGCGAAATTTGAGGATTTAAAGATCTTACGATTAAAGTGTTCTAAGATTGTAAAACTGTAAGATTGTATGATTCTATTATTCTCAGACTTTATATGTAAAAGCATAATTTCTTACAATCTAAAAAGCTGCAAACCTGCAGAGACTGAACATAGTCGAATCTTAAGATCTTACAATCGTAAGATCTGTCAATTTTAACATCTTTAAAAACTTGAAACTTAGAAGTACAACCTTAAACCCTTGAAACCTTAAAATCTTAAAGCCGTAGAATGTTTATTCTCTTTCCATCTTATGTGGAATTCAGCGTCGCGCTGCTGCCGCGGCCGGTTGTGCGCCATCAACGTAAATAAACCTTCGGATTGAAAAAAACCGAAGGCCTCTGGGGAAAGCACGGGCTCGCCTGCCCGGCGCCCGGATTTCTTTGGGACCCTCCCCCGCCGCCCCCCGCCCCCCCCCCCCCAGAAGAGAGAATACAAAGACTGGTTTGCCTGGTGGTGTTTTCCTTGAAAGCCGCAAAACCCCTTTAACATGATAACCCATCTCGGACGGTCAAGTGCCCGAGCATTGGAATGTCCTGCATGGTAGAACATGGGTATGATTTATCGGGGTAGCCCTTCAAAATTTGCAAAATTTGTTGTTTCCGTATGGCCTCCTTTTGGGTACCCGAACAAAAGACTGGTTGACCTTGTTTCAGAACCTACCAGGGCCATCTATTTTCCCATCTATGGGCATGCTTGTGGAAAGTTGGTGTGGGCCATGTTTTGTGACACCCGAGGAATCTCTTCAGAGTGATAACATAGGTATGGACGGCCCGCTTTGGTGCCATCGAAACGGGGCCACTGTCCAGCTGCATTCGCCCGCTCAATTTTCTTTCGAATGGAGCGCAAAGCTCGAAAATCAAAGCTGGGGTTTGTCATGACAAGTACTTCCGCAGGTGTTTAGTGCCACCCTCCGAACCCCTCTTTGCATGTTGAATTGTCACCAAGACATATTTCAGCCAATAAAGAAGGGTTCCAGCGATGTTTCAACCTTGCGGGTTACTGGTGTTCCCAAAACTGATCCAGTGTTAGGACAATATACCCTTCCTTGGTGACCGCTTGAAGGGCAAGGGTACTTAGACAGCGGTTGGCAACCCCGGTGATACCTTTTCTGCCAAGGTGACCAACCAGTTGCCCTTGCTAAATTCCAAACCCATCCAACCCAAGGATTCCCGTTTTCCTGGGTCCACCATCAAAATCCGGGTAGAGGAAGGTTGGGGACAATCCCAACCATAAAAATTGACTACAGAAAAAAAACAAAAAAACGGGTACCCTTATTGTAACCTCTCTACTGGAGGACCTAGTTTTACAGTGCATCAGTGCATGTACAGACACACTGACTTGTTTGTTTTTGGGGCCTTCTCCCTTCTTTCTCCCCCCAATAAGTCGCTGCGTCGAACAGACACTGTGCGCTATTGCAAAGGACCTAGTTTTACTACCGGGTTTTGATTGTGAGTCCGGTAAGTCAGCCCAAAGCGTGGGACTTTCCCCGGCCAGGAAGCCAGCCGGTCGGGCCGGTCGAAGCCAGCACCGCCTTGGAGCCTCGTGGAGCATCCCCAGGCCCCCGGGGAGTTCTACTACCTCAACGAGGAGCGAGCCGGCGAGCGAGCGAACCGCAGAGAAAGATGGGGTTCCCAGTGGGTATAAAATCAATCCACCAGGGACCGCAGGTTTTGGTCCATGCTTCCATTCACCTGGATTCCTTGTTGGTACCGGTTTCTTGACCCACAGCCAAGTGGGGAATCCACAACAGCTCCGTTTTCCAGTGAAATGAAACGGCCCCACAAGATGGCTCGCCAAAAGAAAAGGAGTCACTGGTCGTGTGATTGGTTGTTCCCCCCCTTTTGTCCTTGCGGAGTTCGGGTCCGGATTGGGTTCGGCGAAAAGCTGGCAGAGTGTGCTACGATGCTAAGAGGACCCCACCCCTTTGGCATGATTTTAGAAGCCAAAAGGAAATCCTGTTCTAATCTATACGAGGTGATAGGTCATTTTTTTGCGGAAGCCTTTTCGGAAACCTCAGGAGCCTGATACCTTGGGCTTCAGCACATTGTCATTGGGAAGGCGTTTTCACCCAGCATCCCAGTCAGGCAACTTCCTGGGCATCCTTTCAGATCAGGTTGTCTGAAGATCGAGGTGGAGTTTAGCCATAGGCGTCCTGCTTTAAAAGCAGCAATCAATGGCTTGCGCCGATTTGACCTTTTTTTTGGTTCTCTGCCAGAATGTGCCAGAATCCATGGATTGCCAGAGAGGGCCCTCGGTGCTTCTGCCAGGATACTGGCGAGACGTGCTGGGAGTTGCCAGATTAGTTTCACCTGGCGTCTAAATCGAGCGGAAGAAAATTGTCGCGCCACGCGCTCGCGAGGCACACGGGTTGGGCACGCTCTTTCTTTCTGGTTGTCTTGTGCACAAGGGGAGCTCTGAGGCGTGAAAAGAGACCAACACACGAGGGTGTCTTTTTCTCCATTCGGTCGGTTTCTCGTTCAATCAACCTCAAAAAGGGTACCGACCTCAACAAGGCAGACACCCACAAGGGTCAGATTGGCTTGGGTTCCTTTGGCGTCCCTTCCAACGCTCCAGAGTTTGAGCTCTGAGCAGGAGCCCTGACCAGCACCCGAGGGTGCACTCGTGTGTGTTTTTTGTCTTAAAGTCCCCTTCTTGGAGTGGATTCCCTAGAAGTGGAATGAACTAGCAATCTCGTGTCACCTTTCGGGCCACTGGGCAACTAGAGCCCTTTCAAAAAAGACATGCCTTTGAGATGCATGGTGTTAGGCGTCACTCACGAGTTGGTTAGCTGCACAGTAAACCTTGTCTCTTTCATTTCAGCCGGTTTTTGCAGGGACCAAGCTATGACGGAGCGATCCAGCCAACACAGGTTGTCGCTTTCTGACTCCAGCGTGTTGTGTTCAGGAACGATAATACATGTAGCCTGCTATTGCTGACGAGACCCCCCCCCAAGTAATTGATCAGGGGCTCCTCCTGGAAGAGAGGAATCCAGCCACTAAGAAGGGGTCCCCTTGATAACAAGAGGAGGGTTTGTTAATCAGGGGTTGACTTTACAGTCGACCAGCATCCACAAGGGACTGCCTGCCTCGATCATTTGCATAGGACAGCGGATGCTCGGATGCCGACATTGTCCAACAATGCATGGGTATAGCTCAAAATCAAACCACCAGGGACCGCAGGTTTTTTAGTCCATGCTTCCAATTTACCAGGGTTCCATTTTGGATACCCATTTTTGTCCCATAGCCGATTCAGCGAAGGTGGCATGTTGCCTCCGCGGCATGACCCAACACAGGATTGCTCTGACCCCCCCTTTCAAGAAAGAGGGACTGCTGAAAGTCGAGTTTCAGGGGTGGAAGGGATGTGAAAAAGGCACACCCGAAAACGCAAGCCGCTTTTTTTTCGGCTGTTGAAAATCCATACCAAAAGAGGGCCGCAGCCCCTTTGCTGATGCTTTCTTGGGCATCCATGAGGCCTGGGTTGACATGGCCCAGTTCAGAACGCCGGAACCCCGCAGCCATTAGGCACCAATTGGAATTGGGCGGCTACAAAGACATGCAACTTTTCAAGGGGAAATCCAGTGACCCTGTTTCCTGTCCTTGGATTGCCAACCGTTCCGGGCTGGCATTTAGATGGGCGAGCCCACAAGCAAAGGATAGCTGGTGAGACTTTAGAATTCGATAGCTGGTGACAGATACGAGAAGATCAGCTCAGATAGTAAGACATTTCCATGACGGCATGAAGCGACCGGAGACAGCGAGCGAGAAGCCACCGCCTTGGGAAGCGCGCGTTGCTCGCGCTGGGCGATGCGGTGCAAGGGACCGCCCAGGTGCAGGCGCCGGAAGGTCGAAGCGTGATGTTTGGCGCTTTGCAGCTTTTGCCCGGGACAATTCCTTCCCAAGTTGCCCGGGACTTTAGAAATCCGTGCAAGTTAACATGGAACCCAGGGGGGGATATCAAGCCAAAAGAGAGTCGCGCAAGAAAGGGTTGTTGCAGGACTTTACCCTCGATCCAACAATCATGGAAGTGGAAAGCAGAACGAAGGGGGACTCACCAAAGTTTGTTTCAAGCTCTTGGTTTGACAGTGGCTTCAGACAAATAAACACCATAACTACACATTTTGTATAGCTTGACATGCAACTTTGGATGCATCGAGTGACCAACAGGTCCTTGGGTCATCTGAGTCGAGTCCCAGGCATGGCAGGCGTGGGCTCCCGCATCCCGCCCCCCTGGGCTGAGGCGGGCGCGCGCACGCTGAAAGAAGGCGGCAAGCCACGGGTCCAAGAAAAACCATCAGGGCGGTCTGGAGGAGGTTCGCCAAAGACCCTCAGGGCTTTTTCGGGGGGCAGTTGGCAGACTGGTGGTTTTTGATTTTCTGCTTTTAGGGGCTGGTTGGAAGGCTTTGGTGGAGTGGAAGGTATTGGGAGGAAGGACTTGTTTTGGTGGCTGGCCATATCCCGATCGCACGCCCATGCAACCCACAGGGGACTTGTTCCATTTTTTGGCATGTGAAACGCCGAAGATTTCGGGAATCCCTTCTGAACTTGCTTGGACAGAAGGTGGCAACCAGTTGGGTGAGTTGTTTTTTCTTTTACTTTTCTGTGGTTTTCAAGGACGCCAACAGGAAAGCCATCATTTCTTTTGGGGAAAACGGCACACCCAGGTATTGGCCTTGATGATTTTTGCTAGGCGCGGATTATCCAGGTTTCGGGCCGAAGCGACAGGTGGCCCTGACGATCTATGAGCTCCATGGCACCTCGGCCCTGAACTTGCTCACCCGCGCCGCTGACATGGGAGGCGCTGACAGTGGCCTTGGGCTGAGGCTGCTTAAACAATGCTCTGCAGATTAACACGGAACCCGAACAGAGGGTGGTTGGCGTTCCATGTGGCTATGAATTACAGAACCACCTCTACAGTAGTTATCCCCGCCCCAAGTGATCTCCACTATTTCGGGTCTCCTATTCAGATTCACACCGATTTCAATCTGCGGGAGGGCAGGTTTAAACCAAGGGACGAATCGCGCGACCCGGCTAGCTGACTCCCGCGAGATGGGAGATCCATTCTTGGTATACACGGGCATTTGTGTTTCGGGTGGGGATTCACTCCCTCCACAGATTAGCATGAAAGCCAAAAAAGGGGGGTTCCCAAAAGGATAATTCTTGAGAAAGGTTATATTGAATGTCGTGCCATGATTATCTCCCAAACAAGCGTTCCGGGTTCCATCAACAGGGGTGTATTCATCCGGGGCCGACATTTTACGAGGTTTCCAACTTGTACCCTAGTTGCAACATATAGGAAATCTACCATTTTGTGTTTTAGTCGTTTGAGCGGTTTGGTTCTGTAGTATTGTTTGGGTGCAAACAAGCAACACCTGGGTCCAAGTGTGTCGTTCAGCCCTAAAAACCACTTGGGGGCGCTTTCAGTTGAACCCCGAGCGGTCTAGGGGTCAGGGGGAGGTTCCGGGGCTGTTGACGGTCGCTAAGGAAGCCAAAGAATTCTTATGCTTTTTCAAATCGATTCTCACTTTTGCCGAACCCAAAAGCACAAGGACCCATTGCCAGACTTTGCTTTCCATTTTCTAACCTTTTACCTTTTTGAGTTTGCATCTTCCTTTGCAGGGGGCTTCTGGTCTCGTTTTCGAAGTGGGGGCAAGGGGGCTTTGCTTCCCCCCCCCCCCCCCCCCCTTGACCCAGAAAGCCACAGCCAGGCGCGTACCACGTGGGTGTGGAGGCCAGACGTTTCCGGGTTTCGACTTTCGACCCTCTGCCGCACCTTGGGGACCCCGACGGGGGGTCCAACATGTTAAGCCCATTTGGGTAGCCCAAGTCTCGCCCACTTCCATGAGGGCATTCGACCCACAAAATGTTTGTGGGAAGCTCATTTTGGAGCTAGGGTCAGATTCCCTGCATTGTAGACTTCAAAAGGAGTGGCCAGTGCAGGGCATTCGGACAGGTGTACTCCAAGATACTCCAAGACTTCAGGAACCTAAGGAGCTCATTTCTGTTGACAAGTGTCTGCGATGCCCCTTTTCGTTGCAACGCTCAGGAGGCCCTTTCCGGTCCACGCAGGACGGTCATGTTTTGACAGAATGAATTGCAAAGGGATTCGAGTCGACTTAGAAAGCAGATGGCAGAGCTCCCCTCCCCTTTGAGGTTCAACAGCTTTACTTAGCGACACAAAGGCAAGTGCGCCATCCACTAAACTGTATGAGAAGCTGGAGCTCCGCCGAGATCGCCGACATACAAGACCAATAGGAACTAGACGAATATAAAGACTTAACGAATTAGAAAAGGGGTATTACAAGCAGTTGCTAGACAGATAATTAGAAAGGGGTGAGTACTTCACAAAAAACAGGTCGAGCTATGATCATAGATCAACTGCTGATTTAAAAAATATTCAACCCCGTGAGGTCTACTGGCTGGAGTGGTCCTTCGGCTGGTGCGAGGAGGGCAGTGGCGTGTACATGGCCAGGGCCTCGTCGCCGCCGGGGTGGGTGTAGGGAGCTTTGGTGCATGTTGCCAAGGGATGTTAAGACTTTAACTCTTTTTGTTTTGCCAACTAATGGGTTTTCCAAAAAAGCATTAAAAGTTAAGCACTTTTAGCAGGGGAGCAGAAAGCAACCCAGGGAAGCTCCCAAACTGAGTGTGTTCTTTGTGGTTTCCTTTTTTTACACCCACACATGGGCTTGAAACAAACAAGGAGCCGCACGAAGGTGTTTCCCAAGGGCTCCTAATTTTCGGAAACGCCGAATTTCTACACGCTCGGGTCTTGCCAGGGGGGGTCAGCCCTTGCCCTGTCATCCCCGGGCGTGGCTTCTCCAAGGCAGACACACCCAGGGTGGGTGAGAGTTGATGTCAGCCTGGGAGGGGAACCAAGTGCGAGACTATTCAAGCCACGCTTAGGGGGCATCCCGGTATCAGCAAGGAAACCGATCGGCTTGAAGTCTATCTAGGAGAGATACGGATTTTATGGATGTTGTGGGGCACTTAAAAGCCGAATTATTTCCCTCATGTTGGGAGACCTACCTCAAGAGATCATCAAGGAATCAACAAGGAGGTTCATTCCTGAAGGGCAACCAGCTCTATCCCTGCAAATCTTGAAGCTAGACACACTCCCTGCCTTTTTTGAAGCGTGGCTTTTTCGCTTTGGACCCAAACAGCACAGCCGCCGACCAGTTTCCCGCGCCGCGCATTCGCTCGCTTGCGCTCCTTCGCGCCTGCCGCCTTCGGGAGGTCTTCCCGGGGACCAGCAGCCTCGGCAGCCTCCGGGAGCGCGTGCCCTTGGGCCGCACCCCTTTGACCCCCGAGGAGGCGAGCGCTTACTGCTGGAGACCAACACCTCGCGCCGAGAGTCGGGTTTTGGTCGGCTTTCGAGGTTTTCGAGGTTTTCGAGAACGGATGGGGAGCAGCGGCTGGCGGATTTTTGGTTTAGCAAGATGTGGATGGGGTGAAAAGGACATGGCGAAGCGCAGAATCCACTTGAGGGCCGGGCCCCAAGAAGTTTTAGACATGCGCCATTTTTATAGGCGTCCGATCTTTTTGCAATTTTAGTCCTGGCAAGTGTTTTTTTTGGGGGGGCAGGTTCTTCAGGGAGTTTCCAGACTCGACATCTATTTTGAGGGATTGGTTCGCAGGCAACCCCCAAATATCCGCGTCATGGCCGCTGCACTTCCCACGCGCAGCCAGGCGCTTTCAAGCCGAGCAACCTAGAACCGGTTGGGGTTTCTCAAAGTCTCCGAAAAAGGGAAGGGTTCCCTGTTTACAAGTCAAATTTGCCCCGGACAGTGGGCATTTGCCACACAAGTTGCTTTGCCGAGGACACGAAATCCCTGCATGGGAATCTTCAAATTGCGCCCAGGAAGGTACCCGTTTTGAAAGCCTTTCAAAGATTGCAAGGCAGCCTGGGGCTTTTGGGGAGAGCCATAGAAGCTAGCAAGGGGTTGCAGAACTGAAAGTTTCCTGGATAAACAAGGAACCCTTTGTAACTCGCTCCCCAGGGCCTAACTCTCTAACCGAAAGGTGCCTGTGCAGCAAGGCGCTTCCATGTTTTCGAGGATACCTCCAGGTCTGCCAAGACTCTTTGCCAAGAGGCTTGCAGCTCTTGGGCATGAAAAATATCTTAAACAAAAACACCACGCAAAATCAGCTACCAACCACAAGGCATGATAAAGGCTCTTAGGTTTGGGCTGGGGAACAGACATCACATGTTTTTGGCGGTGAGCTCGCGGAGAGGACAGTTGTCGCTAAAACAACATGAGCCCTGGGCTCGCCCTGGCTCGACCTTCAATCTCTTGCTTTTGGAAAATGTGTGTTTTCTGAAAATTACATGTTTGCGAGGTCTCAGACTATGTGGTGCAAGTGACTTGCTGTTCGACCGAGTCCTTTTGACGTTTTGCAAGGGCTGAGTTTGACCAACCCGGAACTGAAGTGAGTTTAGGGTGGGGAACGGACCATTGGCAAAACAATTCGGTTTCGCCGATTGTACCAACGGAATCCCCTAAATGAATCAAGTGGTGGGGGGTATAGTCAGGTATCCCTTGGCTGGTGGTTTGGATTGGTGGCTTGGATTCGGACTTGACCCGCCTGGTAAATGGGAAACCATGGGAAACCAACCCCCGAACAAAGCAAACCACCAATCCGAACCACTAATTGGAGGGAAGCCGATACAATACTGCTACTTTGGTACTTGTTTTCCGCAGGCACGCTTTTGTCATAGCGTGCCTATGTTGATTACCGCCAAGCCTCCCTTGCCCAGAGCCGATCCCATGATTTGGTGTAAAGGGTTTTGTGGATACTGGATACTAAGGTGCCTGAAGAGCGTGTAAACTGGATACTCTATTGATGTGCTGTTGTTTTACCAACAATTGGCCGTTAATTGTTGAATCGTTGAGGTGTTCGTCAAGGTAAACATATGGTGCCCAACTGATTTGCTTGATTCTGGATACAAAGAAAATAAGCCGCATAGTGCAATCTGCCAGGTTTGCTTGGGTCACCTTGACGGCTTCTGTAACAAGGGCCCCTTTTCATGCCTGTCTCGGAAGTGTTTTAGATTGGGAAGAACGAAACGAGGCCTTGTTCACCTTTACACACAACTCTGCCGCAAGATACCAACTTGAAGCTTTTCTAGGATATGCATTAGCAGGCTGACTTTTGTGGAAGGGCAAAATGAGCAAGGATTGGCTGTGACTGCGAGCAAATGTTTTGGGGAATGTTTTGTAGCAGCAGCCAGGTAGGATGTGCGCCGCTTCCTTCATACTTTGGGGAGGTATGAACAGTAGGCTTGTGAACATTTTGAGGGTCTCCCATCAATCAACATGGAACCTGCACGGGTCCCTTCCAAGGGACTTGTCTTCCGGGACCCCCTGTCAAGTTCCATGTTGATGGGAGGGAACCGACCATGCCAAGGGGTCAAACAACTGGCGCCAGAAAGAGAAACAGCTCGCCGCGCCGCTCTCAGCCAGGTTTTCCGAGTCCTCGACCTTATGAGGCGAGAGCCGGCAGGGCTTTTCAGAGCTGCGAGCGAGTTGGAGGGAGACAATTTACTAGGTCCCCAGTAGTGCCCTTTCACCGTTTCTCTTGGTAGGGGGGAGGGTTCCCCTACTAAAATCGACTACAGACAAAAGGGTATTTTTATTCCAACCTCTTTGCTGGAGGACCTAGTTTATGACGAATGGGAACCGACTTGGAGAGTCATTAAGACTCAAACCCACCCTGAACCCACCCTAAACCCCAAATCCGCCCACACACTCCAAAATCCAATCTATTGAAGGTGCCGAAAGCCATACCCGGGGAACTGGACGGAGCCATACACGCTTGTAAAGAGCGGGCACCTGTCATCGCGCTGAATGAATCTCTTAGTTGTCCGGTATGAGACTTCTTGGTGGCAGGTTAATGGTTTCGTAGACTTCTGCACCCGAGCTCGAGTTTGGCTGGTTTTGCATGAGCCAGGCACGATCTGCCCGGCTCGAACTACGACCTTTTGCGCTGGTGACTCAGATGGGGATTGCTGCGAGCTGAAGCCAAATCCCAAGCTGAGTCAACACGCCAATTTAGTCAAAACTAAAACCAAGACTCAACCACAGCCCCAAGGACTTTTGAGGAACTGATGAACCGATCTGGAAGCTGATGTTCAACAACCTGAGCTAAAGAAAGACGACTGAACTAGCACCAAAGAAACACGACACAGACAACTCAAGACTGGCCCATTCACATTGCACCCACAAACGTTAGCTTTGGATTAACTTGAAAGACCCCTATTGGTGTGGTCTTCCGAATACAAAAGATGTTAAGACTGCTCAAGATGCGCAGTTGTCTCGCGTGTTCAGGCTGTAACTGTGCCCACTTCAGCGTGAATTTTGTGAAGAAGCTGCGCGTGAGTGAGGCAGGGCATGGGGTATGAGATCTGGGTTGGCAGATTGCAGGCTCTTGGTTTGACGTTCAACCTGTTTGTCCTTGTGGATAATGACCGTCTCCCACTCACCAGCTGCAATCAAGTGTTTTCTTGCTTGCTTGTTTGTTTGTTGCGAGATGTCAGTTTGAGCAATCCAGTCTGACGAGCATGTTGGGAGCTTCCTGAGAGCTGCGCAAACCTGCGCAGTGTCACGTGACGCCTGGTTCTGGCTGTCTGGCTTCCCTGCGAATCCAAAGGTGAATCAGCTTTTCCGGCAAATGAGATTGCTACTAGACTTCCCGATTTTTGGGTTCTATGTACTGAAAAGTCCTTTCTACATCGCCCTTTTTTTAGTCACAGGGGATCCCAAGCTACTATAATGTAGGCAACCAGCCATGTTCCTTTCGGCGTTTCAATTGCGGTTCTTTTGGTTGCCTACACAGGAAAGTGGAATCACTGGCAACTTGGCGGCAACCCAAAACATGTGATGTTTGTATTCTCAGGCCCTTGGTGGGTGCAAGGGAGTTGGGGTTTTATGAACAGATATGATCTGCATAATTTATTGCGAGCTCACCGATTCGGGGGTAAAACGAGCTTAAGCAATGGTAAAGATCCTTGGGGATCCTTATTTCAGCTTTTGGAGATCTAACCCTGTTTGAAATTGGTAAAGTTCCCTTGCCTTTTAACTTGGTAAACTTTCAGATCTGGCCATGGGTCAAAATCCTGTACCCCCAGTGAACATCCCAATCCCCACTAAAATAGGTTCTAAAATGGGTGGTGAATTCACCTACCAACCAAAATGGGATCCCAAAACGGTTTTGACCACCACAGCCATCTGACCATCAACCGGGCGTTTGAGTTGGGAGAAGCTACGGGAGCCCGGGACCTGGCCCCGTCTCCCGAGGCACCGGCCTGGGTGAACTCGCTGGCCAACGTGGGGGAACACTTGGTGGCGCAGCTGGGTATGGCAGGCCGCTCGGGAGTCGTTGTTCTTCTTTTGGTTTTTCAGGCATCTCAGGTTAAAACTCGCGGAACATGGGCCAGAATCAACCCTTGGCGGTTCCCAGCCGTCCCCTTAGGTTCTAGTAAAGGTTTCCATCCACTCAAAGTCAATCTTTTAGCAGGGGATCTGAGCACAGCACAGAAGCATATGAGTCTTGGCACAAAGCTGAAGTTTATGAAGCCCAGACTCATTTGCAAGCAAAGGACCACAAGGTGATCACCTTTTGGGTCGCCGTGCCCCAAAGATTCTATTTCCCTCAGGTGAAAGCCGAAGGGAACATGGCTAGTTGCAGAGTTCCATTTTTTGGGCTAGGCAGACACCCAGTGGTTCATTTCCCCATAAGGAGAACCCCTGAGTTCTGCTAGTCCAAATTGAGCCCCTGGCTGTTTGCCCATGGCTTGTGCGGGTCACCAATGTTTTGCCTGCGTTTCTCTTGAGCGCACTGAAAGGCGACATACAATGAACTCTGTCATACCCGATTCATGGCCACTGGTTTTGTTTTGCCTTCTGGTTGAAGTGGTTGAAATAATGTGAATGTACGAACAATATTGGCACTTTTGGGGAGGCCAGTGAGTACAACGAGCTCACCAAACTTATTGTTTCCCGAGCCCATAGGAAGGGCCCTTGCTTGCGGATTTTCCAGTTTCAGGCTGGCGACTCAAGACTTGCACTAATTTGTGCAGATGTCAGGTTTGGTTTTGTTAGTTTTGAAAAGTCAGGGGCATCTCAGAATAACTTCCCTGGGAACACCCGGGGGGAGGTGGGGGATTAACAAACCATGCCCACACAGATGACAGCACGTTGCTCCCACGATGCCAGATATGGGTTTGGTTTTTTGTTGGGGGGTACCCCATGTTTGGTGGTTCTAACGGAAAACCACAGGAGAACCGCCATTTGTGCGCGGGGGGGCGGGAGGGTCCTTTAAAGAAAAGCCGCACCCATATGTGTGTGGGTCAAAATTAAACCACCAGGGATTGGACCGCAGGTTGCAGTCCATGCTTCCATTTACCAGGTCCATGTTGGGGTTACCACACCCACACCCATCTGCAGGATCCCATCTTTTTTTGACCTCGGGTTCCAGTTTGGTACCGGTTTTTTGAGCCACAGCCAGCTGCAGGATCCCATGATTTTATATATATATATATATATGGGAGTCGTTCTAAAGGTCCTTGTAAGGAGTTTAGTATTCGGTGACCATCGGTGTTGGTTGAGGTAGCTCCGCGAAAGATTCGCGATGGAGTTGCGAAAGTAACTTTTTTTCTCGCGAAAGTTTTGCGCAACTGTATCTGGGAAATCAATGATATGTGGAATCGTTCATCTTTTCTGCTGAGCCTTCCTTCTATTCTGATTGAAGCACTTTGTTGATGTTGCGCTGATAGAGCCTGGTGAGGCTACAGTTTGATACCCTGCTTGGCTGGTTAGTGCTCCAAGCCTGTGTATGTGTGTCTGTGGGTGTTAGTCGGTGGCTTTCCGCGCTGAAACGTGGGTGATTTTTCGCGAAAGTTCCGCGAAAGATCCGCGAAAGCCCGCGAAAGCGCAGGCTTCGATTGCAAGGGGAGGTATAGTCTGAGCGCCGACCTAGTCAGTATACTAGTTTGGTACTGGAAAGCTGCGACTTCAGGCTGGAGCTGCACGGCGGACGAAAAGCTGCGACTTTCCAGCCGGCGCACGTCATGTGCTACCCCTGTGATAAAAAGTTGCGACTTTACAGCTGGAGTTGGGAAATCGATATTTCGCTCACAACGCTGGCACTTAAAAGCTGCGATTCTCTGACTCGAGAAATGAAAAGAGCACGGCGATGAATCCGCGAAAGATTCGCGAAAGTAACTTTTTTATTCGCGAAGAATGGCCGTTTCGAGACAAAGGGATTTAGATCAACCACCATATATATATATATATATATATATATATTTTGGCCTTCGAAGGCGCGCAGGCCGCGGCAGATGCGGCCACACCCGCAGAGAGGTTCGGCTCCCAGGTGCCGCCTGTGTCACCCCCCCGGTTTTGGTGGCTGGGTACGATTTTCTTGTGGCTTGTTGCAAATGGAATCCAAGCAAAACCGAAGGGAAACCCTTTTTGAGTGGTAAAGCCCAGGCTTGGAGATGCTTGTTTGCGGGGACCTGGGGGTTGAGGCAAGCCAGGGGGAAACTGAAGCATTGTCTCTCTTTGGAAATGGCGGGGCCCGGGGCCATATCCAATTTGAGAAGCCATATCCAATTTAGAGTTTAGAGTTTGTTGGGGGTGGGTCGATTTGACATGGGTTGGGGTAGGACCCACCATAAACCCAACCCCACTTCAAACCTACACCAAACCTACCCTGAGCCAACCAACCCTAAACCAACCCGCAGTAAGACCACCCCGCAGAATAACTTATTAATAATCAATAAATAACTTGTTGCGCACCTTGTTGCCGCATAACCAGAAAAGCCTGGAACTGCGGCATGAAACAATAGCCTTCTAGGCATGAAGAAGCAAACTTGGCGAGCATGGCTGGGGTTGCTCTGTTTAGAGTTTGGATAAATGTTTAGTGTTTTTTTTTGAAGTTTCTGATTGTTTGATTCTTAGTACGTTTTTTTGGATGCCTCACCCCTCGTACTTGACCCACATTCTGTGGGCCAGTGGTTTCCTTCACGTACCAAGAAGCTAGGGTCAACCGCTGGCTTTTCGTGTGCGTGTTTCCAGAAAGGGTCCTCTTTTGTGTGGTGACTCGGCAAGCAGAATGGAAACCAACCATTTTTTAGGGAACCCCCAAAGCGAACAAGGACCACGCAGACCTGGATGGAAGGTACGGAAGAAACGATCCCTTTTGTTTTGCCGTGAATTTCCGAGAAGCATTGTGACAAATCCGATTGACCAACTCCATTTCGAGCAAGCCAAGTTTCTTGAGTTACTGCATGGTTCTGGCATTGCCGGCACTACATGAAGGGGGAAGTATTGTAACGCGACTCTTCTGTGCCCCAGTTAATTATACAATGTTTGTATATATTTACATTTTGTGCAACGCAGGGGGTGTTGCATAATCAGGTTCCCCTTGGTTGGTGGTTTGGATTAGTGGCCTGGTTTGGGGATTTGAGCCCCGGTTTGTTGAGAAGACAAATGGGAAAGGTACCCCCTAACTTTCGTCCACACCCACGAAACCAACCAACCAATAAGGGACAAGGAGACCCCCAAACCAAGAAACCTGCCAACCAGTCAGGGACAAGGTGACCCCCGTGCCGTCCAAACCACCAAACCAACCAACCTGTCAGGGACAAGGAGCTATGAGGGATGTACAGGGCGTAACCCTAGAAGCACAAGATGATGACCCTTGAGCTGTCGCTGCAGCCGCCCAACTTGAGGGACCGGGTGGCCCCGAAGTATCAGCACTTCGGCCTCGGCCTCAGTTGCCTTTCCAGCCTGAGGGCACTGAGGGCTGGCTGGGGGACCTTATCAGGTATTATGAGCGAACAGATTACCCCTCGTTCCAGGCATCGTAGAAGACAGGAAAGATTTGGCCACGACGAAGATTTAAACACGGCCAATCCACCTCCATTGTTGAAACATCCAGGTAGTGCCAGGTGAGTCAGTTTTTCAGCACGAAGGGAATGGACCCGAAGAGACCTCTGGGTTCCGACAGGAAAACTCGGACCTCTCAAAGGACATGAGTATCCGGTTCACTACTTGGATGTTCGATTCGCCAAGTTGGTAAGTGGTTTCCCAACCCACTAATAACGAGGTGAATTGCACTTTGGGGTACTTTTGAGTGGGTTATAACTTCCCTAGGTCACCAACAACTTACCAACTTGGCCGAACACCCAAGAAGATATGTCATACGATCCCACCCCCGGCCCCCCTCCCCCTGTAGTTTCCTAGTAAGGCCTCACTATGGCCTCATTACCATGCCCTTTTTGTTTTGGGAGAGAGGGGCTGAGGTGCAACCCTATGAATGTGGGCCAGAATCAACCCAATGTCAGTCTTAGTTGGGGCAAAAGCCGTCTTTGTTGGATTGAAGCATGTCAGTAACTGTGACAGGTTTTGAGTAACCTCGACAGACTGTGGAGTTTGTTCGTAATGCCCCTGTTATAGCGGCTATTCAGTGGCTGTATACCGCGCTCAACCACAGGGGGTAGGGCTTTGGGGTTCCTGTTTTCGCCGATTTCCCGCAGGACTTACACGATCTCATAGGGTCGCAGGAACTCCCACTTCGGAGACTGCCTTGGCTTGGTGCACTCTCTTGGAAGACTTTTCCCTTTCAAACGAAGTTGGAATCCAAAAGCCAGGTCCACGAGGCAATTCCTCCGGGGCTTTGCCAGCTTCCGTAGCCTGCTACGGAAAGGGAGGCTGGTCCACTTCCATGGTTTCCTTTTTCCGGTTTAATCAGACTTGGCAGGAAAGAGCAGTGGCTTGGTGGTAGACCATAGAAGCGCTTTCCGCGCTTCCTTATTTTTCCCCCATTTGTTTCTGAATATCGTTGCTCTTATGGCTTCCCTTTAGCACTACTCATATGACGGGGTTCACCCAAAAGGAGCTTCGTGGAAGAATGGATTTTGGTGCTCCATGTCAATCCGCGTTGGTGGAAAGCGGAATCCCCTAACCTGGGGGTGGTTTCCCTTTTGGTTTTTCTTCAGGCGATTTCAAGGAGGGTCGATTTTGAAAAGGGTGCCCTCCAAGAGTGCACATTTCTGCACAGTTCTGGTACACCTGCAGTGCTTGCCCCAAAAAAACAACGCAGACTGACGGACCGAGCAAGGCGACGACGACGAGTTAGAGGACTTGGCCGGCGACGGGGACGACGGAGCGATGCGGGAGCTGGCCTGGCGCAACGCGCAGGCGGGCAAAAGCTCGGCCCGGGGGCAGGGGGCCGGCAGGGGGGGATGGGTACATTCCCAAGTTTGGTGGGTGGCTGGGTGGCTGGGTGGCTGGGTGGGTTTGGGGTCAATTTGGGAAGGATGCGGGGGGACGTGCTTTTGAAATGTCCTTGGTGTCTATAATGCCATACTATATTTTGCCCGTGGCTACGCGTTTGTCCAAAAAGAAAACGACATCCTCCGACAATCCAAGCTCAAAAGGGATACCCTCAACAAAACAAAAAGATGCACCCACACTGTACCAAGGGACAATTATTTCAACTGAAACTCGAATGGCCCTTCAAAGGGGAACCAAAAGACGGTTTTATTTCAGCAAAAGGCGTGGCTTCCGTGTTCAAGTAGGAATCAACAACAGCACAGCAGTTGCGTGGAGCTCGCGCCACAGCTCGATTTCGCAGGTGCCATAGTCGATAGTCCCGGTGCAGCAGAGAACAACAACCGAGACATAGTCCACGACTTGCCCGCTGGGGCCTAGCCACATGCTGCGCCGCCGTGGCCCTGTGTCGAGGAGCGTACCCAGCTCCCAGCGCCACGGGCATGTTGTGAGTACTCCCAGGCAGCAGTTTGCTTCGCTCCTCAGGAGCATTCAGAGTTGTGCAGGGGGCAATGACTTCCTAGATGCCTAGGCCGAGTGAGTGGCACACTGGCAAGCAAACAAATCGAACTTCATTTTAGATTAATTTTAAGTACGTTACTTAAACGACAAGTCGGAGACGCTGCTGTCAAAACCATCTCCACATCTTACTCTTGGAGCAGGTTGTTGTTGATGATGATGATGATGATGATGATGATGATCATATCGTATCGTCCTTGCTCTTGTTCTTGCTCTTGTGAGTTTTTTGTTTGGGGACCTTGTTTTTCTAAGCCCAACCGTTTTTGACTTGCACTTTCCCTCTCAGTTTATGGGTCCAAGACACAGATTGGGTCGAACAATGTAACAAAGCCCGACTTGCAAACGAAAGTCACACTGAATTGGTGGTTTGGATTGGTAGCTTGGGGATTTGAACCAACATGGGACACCCCCAGCACCTCCCAGCCACCGCTTCGGCTCCGTTTATTCGCCCGTTCCGGGGAAAGCTAAAGCGAAGCGGCTCCAAGCGGTTTGGGACGCTCAGAACTTCGTGCTGGAGAAGGCGCGGGAGGCGGAGCAGGACGCCAAGACGCTGGACCTGGCCATGGAGCTCAAGTGGAGCCCGGTGCCCGAGCCGTTCGAGTCGAGTCGAGTGAGCGGGGAGGGGGCGCCAAAGGAAGGGGACCCGTTATTTCCGGTGTTTCACAGTTAATTCTTTGCAGGTGTGTGGTTTTAAATGTGTCTGATGTGTTTTGGCTCTGCTCATTGTTAGGGGCTGTTTTTTGCAACAATGCCGAGGTTGGGGGAAATACAAAGGCGGCCGTTTGTTTTGTTTATGTTTTTCCGACCACTCTAAGCATTGGACTGGACCCTCCATTGGAGGGGTCAGGACCTTCACGGAAGGTTCTCAAAAAAGGGCCTTTGTGAGGGCCCAAGATGGTTGCTTAGGGCAACCGCTAAGACAAGTTTGGGTTGGAAAAGTAGCGTTCCCCCGTTCGATTTCCATTTGATGCTGTAAGAGAGGATCCCAAACACGTGGCTTGTCGTCCGTTCAGATCAAATCCAATCTGACGAGCCTCGGCTCTGTGTGTTAACCGGGGTGATTCCAAATCCATCCTTGATCCTCATGCCAGATAGCGGTTTCGCTTGTATTGGCGTCCCACGGGTTTAATTTTGGGACTCCCGGCATGAACAAGCCAGCTTGGCCTGCAGAGATTCTACAGGAGATTAGCCAACTATCCACTAAGTATTATTGTAGCTGGCTTCTGAGAGACAAATGGTGGACCCGTTGGGTTTTTGCTTGGCAGGCGGTTTCATCATTTCAGTCAACCCGATAAGTTGTTTTTGACCAACAAACTCAGCATGTGAGATGGACAAGCCTCCAGGCTAGGTTTCGGTCTCCGTTTGGTTTCCCGGAAAAAAAAATCCCAAAACGGTAGCCTCAAGAACGGCACACGCACAAGGATGCGGCAGTGAATTTTGACGGGGAACCACCTGGTGGTTGGTGGACATGACTCCGCACCTAAACGATGTCCACCAAATGGTCCCCCGAGAAATCAGACCCATGTGTCTTTAAAACACATCACACCCATGTGTCTTAAGACAAATATTTGATTGCATAAAAAAGAAACACCCACGTGTCTCAAACAACCAGAAAACCGGGATGTCGTCAGGGAGACCAAAAGGGAAACCGCAGCGGCATCCCGAGACCCACGCTCCTCGGACCCTGGCCTCGCAGCGAAGATGGCGGAGCTCTTTGAGGACCCCAGGCGAAGATGGGCTTCCAGCCGCTCATGACGGACTTTTTGGACAGCACCCAGGGGGTTTCGGACATGGGTCGCCGGGGTGCTGATGCCTGGTTGTTGGGCTTGCACAAGTTACACAACCAGTTTGGGATCATATTTGGGCCAAACATTGAGGACGTGAGCCAAGTCGACTTTGCAGGTTCTCAAAACTCTTGGCCCAGGACCACTTCTAAGGAGCCTTTCCATGGGGTTTGGGATTTGGCTTTGGTTTCCTTCTTGCCGAGTGGCCGAGTGGCGATTAGGTGTGCCCTGCAAGTAGTTTCGAGGTCCACGTGGTCCATGACGATCTGATGCGCCCCAAGACTTCAGGTAGGTTTTAGGCGCCTGCTCATTGCCAGAAAACATGAGCAATCAGATCTTACTTGTTTGCAGGTGTTCTAAGTCTGATCAAGTTTTTTTGGGGGTAAGCAAGTCTGAGTCTGTTTTGTCCTTCATTTGCTCATTGCCCTGGATGAGCAAGCCTGGGCTTCAACATTTTGTTGACCCTGCATTGACATGTCGACATACAATGGGAGACCTCGGGGTCGCCACAAAGATTTGAGCAAGGTCACCAAGCCAGGTATTGGACGAAAGACTTCCGCTGGTTTTGAAGATGGACTTGGGCACACACGAGTTTGATCTGAACCTCAAAACAGTCGGGTAGACAATTTGTATGGGGTCCTCGCTTTCCCTTTTTCAGCAACCAACTGTCTACTCTTGTAAAGGAACTTTGTTGTACTGTTGCGGTTAACACTTGTGTTAAAAGTAACAACCGATAGCGGAAGGCATTTGAATCACACTCAGATTCGAACCTTGAGTGCCTGCAGGATGACACTGCTTGATTCATGCTCCGTTCGCCATTTTGGCTCAAGTGGTACCGAATGCCGCCATGTTCACAGCGACTCAGTCCTGCATGGTGACCTTCTTGCCTGGCTGCGCTTCGTGCACCATGCCAGACCCAACACCGGCGTGGGCATCCACTATGACACAGCCCACCGTGAATGGCGCTTCGTGTCCAGGCGGGAGGCCTTTGAAATCCTCCGCGACCACCTTCACGGCGAGTGGAACACGCCCATTCACCACATGAACGTTCGGTACCCCGATCCGTGCACCTACCAGATGCCATACGCGGTACCACGTGGCCCGCCAAGCACATTGAACCCGTCTCGCCAACGGAACAACACCCCCCGACAGCAGCGAGGCCGCTCCACACAACCGGGATACTCCCGAGCTATGACACCACCGCGGACCGTCAACTTCGCGACACCCACGGCTCGCGACACTCCCAGACAGGCCCGATTCCCGGAGGCGACCACCACATCGACCGGGCCCGTCCCGCACCACATGCCTTCACCACGCCCGCAACCCACCACACCATCCAAGGCGGCACCCTCCACACCATCCAACCAACATCACGACTTAGTCCAGTGGCTCCAGCCGCCAGGCATCGACCGTGACGACAGCACACAAGGCCTGCTGTCAACCCAGCGGGCCGGACACATCCGCGCGCGGGTACACGAAGATGCCACCTTCCTGATCAATCCGGAACTGCTACCGGAATTCCCCTCCGTCCTCGACCACATCGGCTTGCAATGGCACCTGACCAACTACGGCATCTTCTCGCGCACCCCCACCAATGTGTACGGCAATGACTTCGGGGGCCTTTTTCTTGTACCCGTGGAACCAACTACGCAGGTCACACCTCTCAGGAGCCTGCTGCGCTGGATTATCCAGCAACACGTTCACCAACAACTCCAGCTGCTCAACAGCGCCAACCGGCAGCACATGCTACAACAACTGACCTGTTCCTGGCTTACCTTCGGGAGGCAGCTCTGTCGCGCCTCCCGGCGAGACCCTTTTGTGGACAACATGGCAATCACCTTCGGGGAGACCATCATTGAGACAATTTCCAATTTCCTGACCCCCGAACAACGCACCATGGCGACCATCGAGGGCATCCTGCTCGGCCCCGACGGACACCTGCGCTTCAACCGGGAGCTCTAAGACTGAGCAGAGCCAGGACTCCCGCTACTGACCAGGCGGCACCGAGGAGTCCCCAAACCAGCTACCCTAAGTTGACCCACCAAGTCCATGTCCCGTGCGATGGTGGGCCAGCAATAGGGCGATGACCCTCATACCGCACAGGTGACACCCATGCCTAGGCGACCGCCTGAGGCCCCCTTTTCCCGAAGAGAGATCCATCTTCGGACCGCGCAAAAGCGCTGAGTGCCTCGAGCCCGGGTCGACCCTCTTCGTCCCCCCTGTTTGATTCGAGAGGATACCCCTTGACAAACCGACCCACTGCCGAGGCCCATTCTGCGGTGACCAATCCCCACTCGCCTGCCCCGAACCCGACCGGTCTTTCACCCCACTTCGGATCCCCTGTGGATTACCCTCGGTTTCTTCGGGTCGGATCCCTGATGACAAACTGGCCGACCCCGGTCACCCTCACACCGCAGGGAGTTGGTCCTACGGGACAGCTCCACCCCTCGGGATGACATTTGTGCCGGTGTGGCGTGTCATCTAACACGACGTTTGTGCCGGTGTGGCGCGTCGTAGAACACGACGTTTGTGCCGGTGTGGCGCGTCGTACAGATCCCCCCCATCAACGGGCCATCCTTGGACCCGAGTCACCAAGACACTCCCCCCTGGCCCGACCAACCCCCCCTCCCCTTGACTCACACCCGGCACACTACCGACTCCTGCGTGAGTTCGGCAAGCGCCACCTCCAATTCCGAAGGAATTTTCAGGCTGGCTTTTGTGTATCCGATATCGCACCCCCTTCGCACAACATGGCACTTCGCGAGACCGACGCAGTCTGCGAGCTCCTCCTGCGGTCCTACAACACCGGCGTCCTCTCGAGGTTCCAGACCTTCCGCACCGAGAATCCCCGCCTCTCCACCACGGACGCGATCGACCTCTTCATGGAGTCGACCAACACCGAGCCGGACACACGGACACGCTACCTGCTGCTGGACTGGCACAACCTGAATCCAACACCAGCCACACTGCAGTGCTCGTTCTGCCAGATCCCATACCAATCCCAGTACATCATGCCCCTCTGCTTCTCAGAGGAAACCGACTGGCGAAACAAGTGGGTCGGGGCGTGCTACGGGTGCGCTACCTGCGACACCAGTAGCGTGCCGTGGTTCCAGTTCGAGGAGCTCCTGGCCGACCCGAACTCCCTGATTGCAGAACACGCACCGTACAACACCATCGCAGAGCACCCCGACCTCGCGGCCATGATCAGCGACCATACCATCGCCCCACCGACCTTACAGATTGCGGTGCCAGAGACGGACGACGCTCACGACGCCTACATCACCGTGCACAGGTGGGACCAGGTCAACCGCCGCTGGATCAGGGTACCAGCCCTCGACGTGAAGAACCGCCGGCCATTCACCCTCGAGGTGTTCAGCAAGCTGTGCCGACGAGCATGGCGACGCCGCTTGGACTACATGACCAACAAGGCCGTCGGCACCATCCGCACGAACACCCACATGGACATGATGGACTCCTTGCGCGAGATCCACCCCGGAACCTCCAACAACAACCTGCGCCGCCTCATCAGCGACCACTCCAAGTTCCTCGCCGAAACCATGTGCCTCGACCTCATCAACCTGGCACCCGAGGACCGACGAGACCTTTTCCTCATGTTCCACAAATGGGAGAGGCAGCACCTCACCGAGGCATTGCGCGCAAACAGCACCGGGACCCTCCTTGAGTTCTTGGACTCTGACGACTATCCCACACACCTCACCGATTTCATCACCCGCGTCCTCCCGTCCACCGACGAGCACTTTATCTGCCGACGTCAGTCGTGCAAAGCGGTGGTACATTCGTCACATTGGCTGCGCGCCACTGCCAACATCACCGAGCACGGCCAGTTCTTCTGTCCCGAGTGCCTCCAGCAATACCACCCCTGGAAAACCTACAGTGACGCCAAAGCCGCATCCCGAGGGGAGGCCCTGACCGCAGCCGGCCAAGACGACACAGAACGCTTCGTGCCGGCCCAGAAGTGCCTCGTGGTACGCGCCACCGCTGGAGCACACGAGACGGACCAATTGGCAGAGGCCATCACCGGCGACGACGACCGGCGCTACATGCTCTACCTTCTTCGCTGGGAGGAGGACACGACCGGCAAGCTCATCCAACAGATGAAGGTCCACATCAACGAGATCGCATCCGACCTGCGACAAGCCAAGGACCCCCGCGCCTATCTGGCCGACATGATCATGAACAACATGCAGACGGCTCAGAAACTGCCATACATGCACAGGACCTTCTGGACCCAAGAGAAGCTGGAGCAAGTCGCCCAGCGCAACCTGGGACGCATCAAGCCACTCCGAGTCGACCTGCTCCCCAGCCAGAAGCGACAACGCCACCAACCCGCCACGCCCTTCTACGACATGCGGCGCTATCGCTACGACCCCAGTTCCACCCGCATCCTTGAGTCCTCGGACCTCGCCAGAGTGATGGGGCTGTGCTTTTGCCGCCTCAAGCTCTGGACCTGCCAAGACCTCGAGGGGGCGGACCGTCTCAACCACTTGAGCGCCCTGTGACGGACCTCGACCAGCACCGCAACCACTACGACCCGAAGGGCGTCCGTGTCCCGCGCGAGCCCGGAGGGTCCGACCAACGCGGTTGCCTTCGCACGACCCATCTTCCTGAACCTGCCGCCGAAGTGCAACCTCGTTTGGCGGTACGTCAGGACACCCGTGCAAAGAGCAAAAGGCGCACCATGTGTTTGAAGCCAAACACCCCTAAATCCCCCCCGAACTTTTGCTCACCCTGATTGTTTGCATTGTGCTTTGTCTTCACGTGTGGCAAACCTTTGATACATTTGACATAGCCATTTTTGGCCCCTCTCGGCCCTTGATACAGATCACCCCGAGATGACGTTCCGTGATATTCGAGCATGGCTACACCAGCGGTCCTTGCTGGCGATCGCCCCGCTCGTTGCCCTAGCCGGAATAGACGACTTGGCGACATTCCGCAACATGGACCGGGCTGCATTGGTGCGGATCGGCGTGCCACACGACCTGATCAATCGACTCCTGGGCGACGACCAACTGGTCCTTGACTACATGCCCCCGGTCCGGCGCGACATCCAACCATATCACACCACACGACACGGCTCTCTCAACAGAGCCATTGCGGCGGGAGCGCCTACCTCACGCGAGCAGGCCCTACAACTCCTAGAAGACGAGACATACGCACCCTCCAGCCGAGACCCCAGATTAGCACGCTGGAAGACTTGGTGCCAGATTGCGAATTCCTGGGACCTGCCACCTGCCCCACTCACCGTGAAACTCGTCAAGGCGGCGGGGGCATCCTTCAAAGCCGGCGGATACCGCTCCTTCCAGAACTACTACACGCAGGCTCGACAGGAACACCGACGACTTACGGGCGAAGACCCCGCAGCCGACATCGAGCAGGCCATCACCGACGTCAGCCGGTCTATCCGACGGGCACAAGGACCCACACCGTTCAAGGACTCCTTCCAACTCGAGCTCCTGTCGGCCGATCAGTTCCCCGTGGACCAGGACGACGGCCTCGACTCCATCGCCTACGCCCGCGACGTCACCATCATCGGCTGCTGGTGGCTACTTCGGGGACTCGAAGTCGCCTCAGCACAGGTACATCATCTGTGGACCCAACAGACAGCGCTGGGTAAGCGCACATACCTCACGCTCCCCATCCAGAAGAACGACATAACTGGCATGTGCGTGACCAGATCTCATCCGTGCACCTGTCCAGCACTGTCCCGACTGTGCCCACATCATGCAGCACAACGTCACATGCGACGACTACATCGACACCTGGGACGCGCTCCACCGGGCGACTACCCACTGTTCCCCGGACCAGACGGACAAGCCATCCCCAAGGCAGACGTCATCGAGCTCTTCCGCAAGGTCATCGGACTCACCGGAACTATCCTTACCCGGACCGATCCCAGCGGCACCTTGCGACAGCGATTCCATGAACACGTATGCCGAGTGTCGGGCGCCCAGTTCCTGACACGACTGGGCTACAACAAGGAGACCGTACAACTCGTCGGCCGATGGGGATCCGAAGCAGTGGCCCGCTACATCCAGGAGTCCAACCTCGATCGACCACCAGTGGCGCATTCCCAGAAGGAACTCCAACACCAAATCGAGGACGTGGTCAAACGGCACATTGCCGTGTTGCATAACACCTTTTGGGTCGTCAACACCGACTCCAACAAGGCACATCTGCCAGCAACTGACGAGGACTGCATCAACTCAGCTATGTGGACCACGCAATGCGGATGGAGGTATGCCACCGGCCGCTACAAGAAGATCCGCACCAAGCCGACCAACAACCTGTGCGGATCCTGCTTCAAGTTCGCCACACAGGCCGACCTCGATGAGCTCTCAGACCTAGGCGATTGATACCAGGAGCCTGAAAAGCGGGATCGCCGGTCGTTGCTACTTCCTTTTGGGGGGCCCCCCTTCCCTTTTCCCTTTGTTCTCACCCCCCCCTCTAAGGAACGGCCTTGGTAACCCAGCTTGGATGACACTTTGATTCCTGAGTCCACCGCGCTGAATTAGGCTCCATTTTAGGCCCCAACGGCACATCCAATGTGCCCGCGAACACATGGCGGCTCCCCCTTCACTTGATGACATCCTGACCGAAGCGGGATTCGCACATGACGAGGTGTTAAGATCATACCTTCACCACATACGGGTGCGGTCAGTTGACGCTCTCGCCCACATGTTCGCCGATGGCGACGCACTGAGCACGTGGGTAACCCGTTTCACGACAGCAGTCCAATTCGGCGACCCACAACAGACCATGCACCTTGGCACCAACGACTTGGTCCTCGGTACCACGGCATCACTCACGGCAGCCTGGGTACGCTGTCGCAATGCACAGCCCCCTGTACCAGCTCCTCTCCACACCCAACCGTCACAAACGACACCAGGGACACAAACCGCCCCGGCCGCGGATCCCAAAGTTCCCAAAGAACTCCCACAGGGCGTGTACGCGGAACTCCTACGCCAATACAATACACAGACAATCAACGGCAACAACCGCAAGTTCCCAGAGGAGGTCATCCTCGGAGCCGACCGCGCCATCGCTCGCATGTGGCACGAACATCACAAGAGCAAGCATTACACCGCCCCATCGTTGGGAGAAATTCTCACCCAACGGACATTCACAGCCATGGGCACAATCAACAATTCCGCCAAGGACCGTAAGAGCGAACGGACCCTCACGCTCGATTCCAACAACACGCTGGTCGAAACCACGCCCAGAGACTGGGACCCACAGAACCTGATGATGATTCTCGACGGGTTGGAGGCCATTCGATGGGCATGGACCTTCATCCAGATCGGGGACGAAACCGACATCAACGAATTCATTGACAAATTCTGCCGCATCACCCGTCAACACCAGCAGCGCTTGCTCCAAGTCAAAGACTCCTGGGAAACCTTCACATGGCAACTGGCCATGAAGATGCGGTCGGGGGCCACCTTCAGCAAAGCTACCAAGGAACTACTGGCCGACACGACCACGATGAACGACATCCTTTCGCAACCAGCCAAGAAACAACCACGGACAGAGACCCGACGTCCACAGAACAACAGTAACCAGTATCGACAACCCAAGGGCAGAGGCAAGCACACCTGGGGCAACAAAGGGTACCAGACCACTTCGTACCCATACAACAACCAGCCATACGCGACCTGGGGACCAACCCAATTCGCCAACCCCGCCATCCCCTCGATGCCTACAACCCCAGGACCCTCGTTCAAGGGCGACACACCCAAAGGAAAGAAGGGGTCCGGGAAAGGCAAGAAAGGCACCAAATCCCACGGGAAGAACAAGGCGCGTTAGGGACAGCACGGCCCAGGGGACCAGTCCCCTGGAGCCGACCCGGCGCGTTGCCTCCATCTTACCAGACAACTCATACAACACACGCCCATTATCCTGCTCTCAGTTTTCGACGGGATCGGCACAGTGTCACTTGCCCTGCACCAACTGGGCGCCAACGTCTCCCACTGTTTCCGGTGGGAAACCGATCAGTCCTGCAATCAGCTACCTCATTCACTCTTCCCCACGACGCACATGGGCGCCGTAGAAGATTTTGACATCGAACAACTGGCTGCGATCATCCAGGACATACCCAATCACGAGAGACACATTATCCTCTTCACCGGTGGCCCACCGTGCAAGGACTACTCCAACATTAAACAACACCAACCGGGCCGGGCCGGCTCACAGGGCGGCCTCTTCGACACCGCACTCTCCATCCGCGACGACATTCAGAACAGATGGCCACATCAATCGCTCACCCTGCTAGAGAATGTCGTGCCTCACCCCGAGGTACGCGACGACTTCGACCAGCTGTCCCACTCCATGGGCCTACGCCCAGTCCTGATCGACGCGGCCGACGGACAAATCATCTCTCGTCCCAGAATCTGGTGGGCCTCGGTCGATTGGGAATCCTTGCCTGCCACATTGAGCAGGCATACACCTTGGCAACTCTCCATCGACACTCAGCTGTTCCCACCGGTGCTCTTCAATCCCATCGCAGCCGAACTACAACCAGACTGTCACATCCGGGACTTCGACCCGCCGAGTGTCCTAACACACGGACAACTCTTCCACTGCCTTACCACCCAGGCCAGTACGGACGAAGGCCGCCCACCACCACGCAGCCAACAACTACCAGACGACACATGGCAACGGTGGCAAGCCGACCACAAACAATTCGCCCCGTGGCAATACCAACAGAAATACCTGGTCCGGAAACACGGACACGACTGGCAAGTCGCAACACCCGAGCACCGCGAAGCAATGATGGGATTCCCGCGCGGCTGGACGGGACCACACAACACCGACCGGACCAGGAACACCATGCTGGGGAACTCCTGGCATGTGCCCACAGCCATGTGGATCCTATTCCTTTTGCTACTACAGCCAGCCTTCGGAATTCCCCCGCCCACGCAGCGGGTACGTCGCGGATCCCTCGGAATGATGGTCGACCTCTGGCTTCACAACCCACGACCATGGGGACCACCTCCGAGAGCATCGGAAACGCTACATATGCCACAGAACGACTGGCAGGACCACTTGACCTGGGCCAAACACCACGCTACCTCGCTGCAACAGCCCCAGCACTGCGACCCGACCATTTTGTGGGCCATCGCAATGCAAAGGACCATACCACAACTGCCACAACTACAGCACAACGTGTTACGCGACATCGCGGACCTTCGCGATGACCTGACTACGGATACAATTGCATGGTTCGAACAGCTGCCCCCACACTGCCAGCGAGCCTATCGACAACCGAAGATGATCACTCAGGTACCACTCATGACACACTTGCTACATTTGCTTAACTACCCACAGGCACAACTCCTGCACGAGGAACTCTCTCTAGGCTTCGACCTCCTGGGGCCTCTGCGACCCGGAGTCAATTGGCACATTCGCCACGACCACAAATACCTGGACCCATGTGACCTTGCAGAACTCAGGTCATTCAACAAAGCCTACATCCAGCGCAAATTACAACAACACAAGATCGACGACCACTGGACTCTTATGGCCACCGAAATCGCGGGGGAAGTGGCCCAGGGACGTATGGCCGGCCCCTTCGAGGCACCGACTCATTGGACCTCTCGCACAGTACCCCTGCACCTTTTCCCCCACACCAGCCGGCTCCTTCCTATCCCACATCGCGACCCCATTGTGGCAGTCGCATTCAGCATACAACAGACCGGATCGGACGGAAAACCCAAAGTCCGGAGAGGAGAAGACTGGCGCCGCAGCGGCCACAACCAGACGTGCTCTATGCACGATCAACCATACCATCACACACCCGACCACTACATCCAATGTGCGAGACAATATCACGACGACACACACCCGCTACATGTGTGGGGACACGACCACGACGGCGCCTACCGTCAACTGCCCCTCGCACAACCGGAGGTAGCATACGTGCTACTCATCACACCCGACGGCCCAACTCTCTGGCACCACCACGTGCTCCTGTTCGGCTCCGCTGCCAGCGTCTGGGGCTACAACCGCTTCGGCGATGCACTCACAGCACTCGCCCGCGTACTAACACTCACACCTGCCCTGCACTACGTTGACGACTACGGGGCCATACAACCCAGTCACATCGCGACCAGTTCCTTCTCCTCATTCAGCAAGCTCAACTCACTACTTGGATTTCATATGAAGACATCCAAGGAACAACCACCGGCGCCCTCTCACAAAATACAAGGGGTTTATGTCGACCTGTCGGCAACACACGCAACCCTTCGACCGTGCCCAGACCGAGTCCGTACACTGTCACACACCCTGTCTCAGTGTCTCGAACAGGGAGGTATGTCGAACGACACCGCCCGACGCACTGCCGGCAAGTGCAACTTTGTCACCGGACACCTGTTCGGTCGAGTAGGGCGATCGGCGTTAGCCGCCCTATACCACAAAGCACACAGCACTTCCGACCGGATCGACAAACCAACTCGAGCTGCCATTCTGTGCCTCCTGAATATCCTGCAGCATAGCTCACCCCGCAGCGTCCCACTGTCCACCAGGCCCAGAGACCTCTCAATCATATACACCGACGCGTTCTGCCGGCAGGGCGAGACGGTCTGGCGTGTCAAGGACGCAGGGGATCAGGATTGTCTGCCACCCGATTGGTCGCACGACAACGGATGGGCAGCGGTGCTGTTCAGCCCACAGGCACAAAGGACCCGCGTGGTCTCGGGCGCACTACCCCCTAACTTACTCCAACAAGTGAGTACTGGCACCAACGCCATTTATTTCCTCGAGGCATGGGCCGCGTTGATCGCTCCTGTGATCTTTCGACCATGGATCACTGACACATACCTCCAGTTGTGCGACAACGAAGCGGCCAAACACGCCATCAGACGGGGAGTTGGGAAACACCAACCACTAAACTGCCTGCTCGGTGCACATTGGACATGGCACAACCGACAGCAATTGCAGTTGCATATTGCCCGTGTGCCCACACATGCTAATATAGCCGACCCCTTCAGTCGACATGACATGTCCCTTGCCTCGAAGCACCACTGGCAGATTCTGGAACCCCCCATGCACGCTCTACATAAACGGACGTGCAAAATCATTGGCGATATTGAGTTCGCCCATGCCGTCGGATTTGACGACATAAAGGAACTCCAACAGTTCCACAGGAATCATTCCTCCTGAACCCGACTTGACTTCCACGTCCCGTGAGAATCTTGTCCACAGTAAGGAGACTTGATCGATGTAAGGATGCCTTCAACGTGCCTTTTGTCTAGGTCGTTCGCCTTCGGCTTCACCTTCGACGGGAGTTGACCTACGACGGGAGAACGTCCACTCCCTCTTCGAAACTCTGCTGTACAACATTTTGGGTTTGCATGCACTTGCATTTGCTTACCTTTTATTTGTTGTACTTTACTTTCGAGTCAGTGGTGTCTGAGAGACACGCACACCGACTCCAGAGATTGAAACAGATCGACCAACAGGTACGATCCCACCCACTTGAGGCAGTGCGGTGAAAATAAATCGACCGACGCTGGTTGCCGTCGTACTCTCTGGAGCGGTTTGTTGTTGCGGTTAACACTTGTGTTAAAAGTAACAACCGATAGCGGAAGGCATTTGAATCACACTCAGATTCGAACCTTGAGTGCCTGCAGGATGACACTGCTTGATTCATGCTCCGTTCGCCATTTTGGCGAATTAGCCAAATTTTTCTTTCCCACCCACCCTCACCAGTTTTCACTGCATGCCCTCAGTACCTGTCGGTCTGCATTTATAGCATCGAGTGAGAGGACGGGAGAACGTCCACTCCCTCTTCGAAACTCTGCTGTACAACATTTTGGGTTTGCATGCACTTGCATTTGCTTACCTTTTATTTGTTGTACTTTACTTTCGAGTCAGTGGTGTCTGAGAGACACGCACACCGACTCCAGAGATTGAAACAGATCGACCAACAGGTACGATCCCACCCACTTGAGGCAGTGCGGTGAAAATAAATCGACCGACGCTGGTTGCCGTCGTACTCTCTGGAGCGGTTTGTTGTTGCGACCTCACAAAGGGATTGGGTTTCCGACACACTCCCCCATGACAGAGTTTCCCTCCTTTTTGGGGGGGATCCCTTTGGAAGAGGCCGGGACGTTCCCAAAAGAGGATGTGGGCCAGTAATTCTATTTGCCGTTCTTTGTGTTGTTGTTCCAGGCTCAGGCAAAAGCGAGTACCACAGGAGAGCATGCGCAATCGGTTTTCGAATGAACACCCCTGCATGATCGGTTTTCGAATGGACACCCAACAAGGCACCATTGTTTGAAGCATATCAGCCCTGCCTTGTGTTAGGTTCATCTCAGGATTTACAGGCGGTCGGAATCCATGTGAACAGAATGCATTGACCACAGATGCATGTGTGGCATGATGAAAGCATCCTAGCGTATGATGTCCTAATCACGGCCCATGCTTCAATGGGTTCCCTATTGAAACTAATTTACATTTCAAGGTTCAGCATGGACTTGAATCGACGACATTTTGGTTAGGGCACGAGAACTGAAGGTTTCGGAGACTCAAGTCGGACGGATTTGGATGGGCAGGTTGTGGCAAGTGCTGGCAGAGGTGGGGAGGGCCTTCTGCCTATTTTCAAGTGAACTTGCCTGGAGATTTCATACTCAGAAACTGTTCAGAACCATACGGGTGTGGCTCAAAAACATGTGTACCAAAATGGCACTTGATCAATGGAAGGAAAGAACAAACTGCGACACCCTTGCTCTTTAATTTTCAGAGACACGGCAAGAGGACCCATCCCAGCTCCTTGATGAACCTTGCTATGGCGCTGAATCCCGTGATTGTGTTGTTTGTTTTTGAGTGTGAGAGGGGGGTCTCATTCGCGGAAGGGTCGTGAGCAGCATTGTGTAGGGAAGCCGATGTTTGGGATAGTTGACTACAGTGCTTTGATTCAGGAGCAACTGCCACAAAACAGGCATGGGTTCATGCATTTCACCTCTAACAGCATCATCCAACAAGGAGGCGTGTGTCTCGTTTTCAAAATCATGGGCCCTTCTGTTCAAGGAAGATCAGTAGATTCAGCTTATACACCCTGATACTCTTTTTATACGCCGTATGGAGGTTTCTCCAAATGGTGACTAGTGGTCGACCCCGAAAATGATTATAAAGTGTCTTTTTTGGCTTCCCTTGGCAAATACGATTCAACAGGGGGTCCGCCATTTTGAGAAGCACAGAGAAATCAACGTTAGCATCCTAAACTTGAGATTAGGAACCCTTTGTCGGCCAAATGTCCAGGGCTCCCCAAATTAAGGATCGTTCTTCCAGCGGGCCGGCAACAGTTCAGGGAGAAGGCTGTTTTGTGAAGAGAAAGAACAGGAACCAAGCTTTGGAGTCTTAATGTCTTTTGTTTCCTGAAGTTTTCTATGCTTTTGCCTGGTTTCCTTTGGGTTTCCTCTCCCGAGAATCCCGGGAACCACCCCCATGCCATGCCACCACTGGGTCTCAGCACAAGCCAGGCCTCCGCGGCGGGGTTCGGCCTGCCCTGCCCTTTCCTGAAGGGAAAGCAAGAGGCTCCGCTGGGTTCGGGTTGCTGATTCGCGCCGCATCGGGCGTGTCGTGTGTGTGTGTGTGTGTGTGTGTGGGTGGGTGGGTGGGTGGGTGGGTGTGGGTGTGTGGGTGTGTGGGTGTGTGGGTGTCTGCGTGTGCGGGTGTGCGGGTGTGCGGGTGTGCGGGTGTGCGGGTGTGCGGGTGTGCGGGTGTGCGGGTGTGCGGGTGTGCGTGTGCGTGCGCGTGTGCGTGCGCGTGCGCGTGTGCGTGTGCGTGTGCGTGTGCGTGGCATGTGCGTGTGTGTGTGCGTGTGTGTGTGTGTGTGTGGCTGTGGCTCAAAATTAAACAGAAGGGGTTACGCGGGTTTTGGTCCGTTCCATTTTGGTACCGGTTTTTTGAGCCACAGCCGTGTGTATGTGTGTGTGTGTGTGGTGTGTGTGGTGTGTGTGTGTGTGTGTGTGTCGTGTGTGTGTGTGTGTGGGTGGGTGGTGAAAGTGATTGCCTCTTTTGAAGCTTGGCGCAAAGGCCGATCGCTTATCACCTGAAGGGCGATACAAAGGAGTGGGAACATTATCCCTTGATAGGTCTGGAATCAAATCGTCCATGATACATCTCGACCAAGCTACGTCTAAAAAGGGAATCCGCCAACCTGCATGTTGGGTTGCATCCCTTGTCAACGGTAGCTTGAGGCTCCAGGTGTCTGGGGGGATGTCAATTGAATTGGGATGTTCTTGCAAAACCATCCCAGGGTAAATACCTTCTTTTTTAAGGGACCTGAGAAAGTAGCTGTTGTTGAGTGGGTGTGTGGGTGTGTGGGTGTGTGCGTGTGTGCGTGCGTGCGTGCGTGCGTGCGTGCGTGCGTGCGTGCGTACGTGTGCGTTTGTGCGTGCGTGCGTGCGTGCGTGCGTGTGCGTTTGTGCGTGCGTGCGTGCGCGGGCGGGCGGGCGGGCGGGCGGGCGTACGTGCGTGCTTGCGTCGGTGGGTGGGTGGGTGGGTGCGTGCGTGTGTGCGTGCGTGCATGCGTGCGTGCGTGGGTGGGTGGGTGGGTGGGTGTGTGTGTGTGTGTGTGTTGTTTGGAGTCAAAGCTCGGGATGATGATGCCCGGAGATGTTTGGAAGCCGGAGTCGGGTTGTCACGTTTTTGGCCGGTGACCTGGCTTGGGCTTTTGGAATCCGGATTGGGTTTTCACGACGGCCGTGACCTGTAGTTTGGGGTGCTTGACAAATGAGTCGCCGCTGCAGATTCCCATTTTGGGTGTACCGAACTATGGAGTCTCAAATTCAATTCATCCAGCAAACTGCAGCCAACGGGCTATTTGAACGTGGGTTGCCAAAATCAGGGATTGCCTTTCAGATTCCAGGCAAAGCCTGTCGCCCCACTCAGGGGTCCCCTACAATTCACACGGCGGGCAAGGGGGTCTGCTTAAGTAATTATGGGAGTCCTTGAATGGTTTCTAGAAGACAAAGGGCCTTCCTAAATCAGGGGTGCAACTAGATTTCGCTTTGGGGTGGGGGGGTTCGTCAAGGTGCAAGACGAGACGGTCTATAGCACCTTCCATGAGTGCATACGCACTAGCTTTGGTCATACTTCACACATCCCGTTTTTGCTTTTTTTTTGTACGTTTCCTTTGTTTTCCACTAACCAGGCAAAAAATAGATAATTTTTGGCTGGGGTCCTAATTCCAGCCAAGCATTGAGGTCCAAGTATCCATTGCGATGTGTGCCTTGTCACACGGCACATGAAATCCGGTCCTGGAAGACGTGGAAGACTTTGGGGCCCAGAGCCACGGACCGCGGACAATCTGATGACTGCGGTACGTTTCTGGGTGGTTTAACATTTGGGTCTGTCATTCAATTTGGTTTTCAAGGGAAACCAGGGAACCAAGCGTCTTTGAGGGGACCCTTAAAATGGACAGACCCATTGAACGAACAAATCAAATGCGTTGCTCATTGAGAGTTCGTCGGTAGGGTGATGTCTTTAGGGGTGACATGCAGGAAACCCTGTGATTTGTCTGTGGCCCGGGGCCAACGAGGAAAGCGTATAATAGCCGCAAAAAGGCCTGAGTGGGATTGGGGAAGTCGCCTTGAAACCAAAGGATTCCCCAAAGACACCGGAGGGGCAACGACCAACCCACTGGTGCGTACCACCTTAGGCCATTTTAAGGTGACTGTCCTTTCTGGGCAATGTTAGGGAACCTCAATTCCAAACATGTTTGGCCTATGTCCTGCACCTCGCAAAGTGGTTCTCCATTGACTCAAAGCCCTTGGAGGGGGGGTTCTACAACCATTCGTGCTATTGCGTT
Source organism: Effrenium voratum (assembly GCA_963377175.1). Classification (NCBI taxonomy): domain Eukaryota; class Dinophyceae; order Suessiales; family Symbiodiniaceae; genus Effrenium; species Effrenium voratum. The sequence continues at coordinate 757,668 of CAUJNA010001391.1, read as the reverse complement.
TTTCTTGGCTTGTCGGTCCATAGAGGCATGGGCCAGATTCCACGCGTCGGGCTGTGGTTCTTTGCTCTCTTTCTCTCGCTCTCTTGCTCTCTCTCTCTCTCTCTCTCTCTCTCTCTCTCTCTTTCTCTCACTCTTTTTCTCTTTCTCTCTTTCCCTTACTTGACCGCTGGCCAACAGGCCCATAAGGCGTTGGGCGCAAAAAATATATGAGTTTCTGAACCTCAAGTGTTTCGAGAAGATCATGTCAATCATTTTAGTGGTAATCAATAGTTTGGACTAGTTTGTGGCCAATGCAATCAGGAAGTGAGTTCTGAGTTCTCCTTTTCTCTGCCTTTTCTCCTCTGACGAGCGGCGACACCCAGATAGTTGTGGGAAATTGGGTTTACAAATGAAGACACAATGAAGTTACGGGCATCCCACTGTGGTATCCCAAAGGCAGATGATTTGAGTCTTTTCCTGTGTCTTTCTAAACTCAGGCAGGTCCCCACTGAAGATATCTGGTTTCTGTGTGGATTCCCTTTCAGGCCGCGTTTACACTAACAGCTCGCGAGGCCCAATTCAACATGGCAGGGTACCCGCTGGACGTAGTTGGGGCTATATCTAGCGAACCACAATGTTTACCTCTCGGTGGTATAAGATTGAAATCCCTTGTTAAGGATCCACGTAGATTGTTGCCAGTCAGGTCAATTTGAACATGGTAGACCCCCTTTGATTGGTAGTCAAAGGGAAACCACACTGAATTCCGTGCCGTTTTGCGGACCACTATTCTTGGTGGCTCCCAGCCATCCCCTTAGCTTCTTAGCTGTTTAGTGGGGTTTTCCATTTGGCCCACTAAAAGTTATTCACTTTAAGCGGGGGATCAGTTTGGGCCCAGAATTCTAACCCCCCTTTCGAGTTGTTTTTTGTTTCTTGTTTTTTTTTCTCGCGAAGCCGAGCGATTTTTTTCGGGAGGCAGGGGCATGGTCCTGGACGGGCGAGGAGTCTGAGGAGGAGGAGGAGGAGGACGGGGGGTCCCCGCGATGCCGCGACGTGATGTTGCGTGAAGCTCCAGGATCGCTTTTTGCGATGAAGGGAGGGGGGGGCTGGTCTGGGGGGGGGGACTAGTCTGGGGATTCGGAAAAGACATTGCCTGAAGCTCCAGGATTGATTTTTGCCTTGAAGCTCCAAAGGTTGCTAGGTTTGTTGAATGGACATTCGTGGGGTGTGCCATGGAAGAACGTCGCGGGGGGTTGGGGGGGGCCACCATCTTTTTCTCCATGGCCATCAAATGGCTCCCACAATCGCATTGGGTCACACAACAAACCTATTTGATACCCGTTTCGGGGGTCCCCTTGGAAGAATGTGGGGTTTTGCCTTGACTCGCCAGAACACCTCTCATCATATATCTGGATCTGGAGAAGATGGAACCACCCCTGAGATCTGTTGGACATTTCCGGGGTTTCGAGTGAGCTTCCAAGTGCTCGCTTGGCTGATGGCGTGAGGACGGCAACTGCGGCAATCTCAGGGCTTTGGCCTCGGTTTCGACCCTCCAAAATGGAAATCGCTCGGTTTTTCCTGTGGCGCGCGGGCGACCAACTCAAAACAAAGGACACGCCCAAGTGTTTGTTGACCGGGAGCTGCGTAACCGCTCGGGGGTTGTTCTGAAACCCGGGGGTTGTAATGAAACCCAGGGGTTAACCAGGGCTTCCGGAGCAGATCCCTAATTAGCAGGCACCATTTCAGTCAAGGCCATGTCTTTTTGTTTTATCTTTGTCAACGCAGCAGGTCAGTTTGGGATTGATGTAGAGCCCATCGGGGCCGGGAAAACCAAGTAATTAGTCAGGCGCAGCATGGGCTGACAGTCTGGCAGTCTGGCAGTCTGACAGTCTGACGATCCAGTGCTTCCGGCTACCAGTCGGGCAAGCCTCATGTGAGCGCCCTCCACCCCATATTGGCCATTTCCTAGGTTCTACTACCTGGTTTACTTCTGGTTGTAGCAAAACCTAAAATCCACCAGACTAACCATTCTGAACCAGAAGTGAATAGGTTTTGGGGGCTGCTCATGTGGCACCTAGAACAACCTTGGTTGACTATGGCTTGACTTGGATGCTCGTTAGCCAACTAAAGCATGTCAATTCCTGGCAAGGGCTTAACCATGCAGGCTTATCCCCACAAAACCCTGACCTAACCCCAACCCTGACCTTACCCTGATTTAATGTCCTATCCCCCGACCCCACCTCAATTGGGGTTGTTGGGTTCCCGGAAATGTGCCCAGATTTGCTCGGATTTGACCCAAAAAGGGCCTACATTTCCTCCTTCAACCCTATCCAGGCCTTAAGCAGCCTTAACCGTGGCTTGTCTGTTCTTATTTTTGTTCTTTACCTAGCAACAACACACCTTCTCGAACCACTCCCACTTTCATGTCCTGTTTCTTTTCCTGCAACGAAGTTTGTCAGTTTCTTACAAACCACCCTCCCCCCCCAACCCCAGTTTAGGCCACAAGCCTTTGGGCTCGACGCCTTATTTTTTACGCTACAGTCATCAGACAAAGCTGAAGGTATGTCCCTCCAAGCTTTGAAGCTGAGGCACCCTTCAGGCGGGTTGCCAAATCTGAAGTGGATAGCTGAACATGAATGGACGCGGATATGAAGTTTCCTCGACGGGAAACAAGCAAACCACCTTTGTGCAGACTGCTGCTACTGGAAAAGCCTCTCGTCTTGATTTCTTTTTCCACATTTCTGCCCTTGTGACAGAATCTTTCCACCGGGTGCTAAACAGCCCATCATGTTCAACTTACCCTAAAGGAAGCCAACAAAGGATACGTTTGTCTTTTTCCAGACCCCCATTTGCGTGTTTCTCAGACTAGGGGTCTTTTGAAATGGTTGGGTTCATTTTGACCGTAAATGGAGGAGGGTCTTTTTTGACAATTCCCATGTATCAAAAAACACGTCTGCAGGACATTCTGCAGGAAATTAGCCAAATACCCACAGAAGCAGGGTTTGGGCCAACTTCCCTGGAGATGGTTTCTTGGAATTTAGCACTCAGCACCACGCCGTAAAGTCTCTCGCGCTCGACTGCAGCGCTTGTGTGCTGAAATCCGAGGTGCGGAAGGTGTTGCGTGGCGCCTCGGGGCGCCTGCTGACAGCACGGCTGCAGCTGCGGGGAAAGGCCTTGAGCAAAAAGGCCCGGACGGAACCGGTGTTTTTTTTCTTTGAATCTACACCAGCCGTGTTTATTTCGAAAATCCTCATTTTGGATTCTCATTTTTGTGCTTTTCTCACAGACGAAGCGGGCAAGTAAGTGAGTGAGCGACAGGTGGCAAAGAAAGAAAACAAAGCCTCTGTCCCTTTTTTTTTGCAATCACGCCGGGGGGTCATCTTGTTTTTTTGAAAGCACATATTCTTGAAATCACGCCTGGGGGGGTCCAGGGGTTCATTTTTTCGATATCACACCTGGGGGTCCCAGTGCCTGTTTTCTTGCTTTCATGCCTGTGGGCCGGGGCGTTTTTTTCTTTTGAATTCACGCCTGGGGCTCTGCTTGGTTTTGTTATTCACGCCTCAGGTTGGGGGTCCTAGTGTCTTTTTTTACATCACGCCTGGGCGTGATTTCAAAGAACCACACACCGGAGCCCCGAGGGTGAATTCAAGCAAAAGCGGAGCCCCAAGGCTTGAATTCAAAAAAAAAACGCCCCAGCCCACAGGCATGAATGCAACAAACAAGCACCGGGACCCTCAGGCGTGATTTCAAAAAAAGGAACACCGAAACCCCCCAGGCGTGATCTAAACAAAAATAAAACGGAGCCCCAAGGCGTGAATTCAAAAGAAAAAGCGCTCCGGCCCACAGGCATGACCAAGCGTGACTTCAAAAAAAACACAAGCCCAGAGGCGTGAATTGAAGAAAAACGAAAGCGGAGCCCCAAGGCGTGAATTCAAAAGAAAAAACGCCCCGGCCCACAGGCATGAATACTACAAAACGAGCACCAGGACCCCCAGGTGATTTCAAAAAAAGGAACACCGAACCCCCCCAGGCGTTTAAACAAAAAAAAACTGGACCCCTCAGGCGTGATTTCAACAGAAAAAAGAAGCTGGACCCCCCCCCCGGCGTGATTTCAAGAAGAAAACAAAAACTGGACTCCCCAGGCGTGATTTAAACAACAAAAAACCTGGACCCCCCCCCCCCCTCCCGGGCGTGATTTCAAACTATTTCAAAATATGTGATTCCCCCCAAAAAATACGCCGGAGCCGGCCCGGACGTGTTGTATATGGTTTCTCGAAATGGACCCACTGTTGAAAAGAGTAAATGACTAAGAAGCCTCAAAGAAACCCTTAATTCAGAGACTCATAAGAACGCCCTAAAGAACCCCCAAAAAAGAATCCCACAAACCTCTCAGAAACCTCTGAAGGGCCAGGAATTTCCCCTTCAGGGACCCCAAAGGACCGCACCGGGTGACCGGGTGCGTCCGCAGGGCCAAGCGCCCGGTTGGCGCGGCGCCGACTTCCGGGAGGCTCTGCGCCAGGCGGTGCTGCCCCGACGAGGCCAGGGCCAGTGCCGTGAGCGATAACTCGGTGACCCGGTGACGCGGTGACTCGGTGACGCGGGGAGTTTACCAGCTTGCGCGGGAGTTGGTCCGTCCACTGTTTTATTTCTTGGACAAGGAGAACAGGATCAAGCGTGGTCCATATTTAGTTGAGCTCACAATGTCGGATGTGATCAATCGGTTTATGTTTTTTAAATCACGGCCACACGGTTCCAAAGGGAAGCCGAAGGACATAACAAAAGGCGGAAAAGGCACCACTTTGAAAGCGAATCGAACTTTTTGGAACGTTTTGGTTTGCCTGGTTTGGCTCATATTCAACCAGGTGAACCTTTGATTTCCAGGTCCTCTGGGCAAGTGAGTATATATGATCATATATGGCGGAAGCGGATCCCCCAAAATCGCACGGTGAAAAAAGTCTGTGTGTGTGAGTTGTGTTTTATTTCAGGCTCCGTACCCTTTTCAGGTTGGTTTAAAGGTAAAGCCAAGAAGACCACCATTTTGGGGTCTCCCCAGTTTTGACATGCTCAGAGGCGTGGTCAACATTACTTCGGGCCTTGAAAGGACAAGGATAGTTTTGAACCCTCCTGGAGCATAGACGACTGGTAGTTGACTGCCGAACCTTATAGGCCCAGAAAAGATCAGAATGAGGTCATCGGTTAACGCAACCTCAAAAGGCCTTACACCCCTGCTTGATTGGCTCCCGCATTTGGTGCGTTTTGAAAAGGCAACCAGAAGGAAAGCAACATGCCCATTTTGAGACGTACCCATGCGAGCAACAGACACTAACATGTCATTTCCACACACGCCCCAGAAATTGAGGATGCAATTCGGGCCATAGGTGGCCGTACTCAATCCTCGATTGCCCGAGCAAGCAACCTCAGGTAAGGCAAGTGTGGTGACCGCTGGGCAAGTTGCTCCAAGCTGAGCAGCTGTGGGTCAAATGCTGACCAGAATTCGTGCAAAGCAACCGTGCTGGACCAAAACGCTAAGCTAGATAGTAACTAGATAGTCTGGGGCACCAACCAGAACCAAGTGATCATGTCCTTGCACCCATGAAGTGATTCTGGACAGCTCAACAGATGCAAGACTCACTGAGAGCTGTGGGTTGCGTGGGGTTGGTAGGGTGGTCATGGATCCCTTACAGATTTTAGACAACCATTGTACGAAGATAACCAGGACGCAGTCTTGACCATGGACATATGAGAAGTTGGTATTGCAACATTGTTGGTAGCCCACTGTCGGTTTGGGGAGGACGTGAAGAGGTACAACGCTAGCTTTCTGCAAAAGCCAGGGAGACACCCCCAAATTTCCGCCCTCTTGAACAAAGAATATTGTGCAAGAGTCATGTGAGGCTCGGCCAAGATTCTCCGGTCTATCCAACATGGGGTCAGCCCTAAGTTTCAAACACGAAGCAGGGGACCAGCCCTTTGGCACGCCTTTCAATGCCTTCCGGGTGGCTTGGGGTGCAAATTCACTGGCTGCGTCTTTTTTGGTGAAACCCCCTTGTTTGTTTTCAAAGCAAGGCGAGCAGTTAGCAAACTTCGCTAGCAAATTTGGGGTCTTTTCTTGAGACACCAAGTCAGTCCGCGATAGGACTGTCGACCCGCTGGCCCGCGCACGGAGCCTCAGGATTTTTTGGCGTGCAACCTCCTATTTTAGACCAGACAGTAGGCTTTATTTTGAGACCAGACAGTGGGCTTCGTTTTGGAGGTGGTCAAAGAGACACAAAGAAACAACAAGCCATTGGGGTTTCCGACCTGTTTCAACCCGCTGTTTTGGGACCCCCCCCAACGACTTGTTTTTGGCCATTTCCGAAACCTCAAGTCCGCTCCACAAAGCGGTCGTTGATTTCGGGCTGCCGGTAGACCAACCGTAGCGAGCTCAAAGATCGGGGGTAAACCGAGCTCGCCGATGAAGTCTTTTGCAGGGATCCCTTATCTCCATGTCGGGAGATTGGCTGGTAAAGGTGAGTTTCAAGGAATTTCGCAGTCAATGGGCAAACCCCCTACTGTTTCAGTAAACTGAAAGGAAACTGTAAGTGCCCTTCCGCGGTAAATCCACAGATTCGGCGCGTAAGCAGACCATCCATTCCGAACCTCGAGTCACAGATTCGTCGCCGCTGCTGATTTTGTTTGCAACTTTATGCTGCACTTTACGGGTTGCCCGAAAAGGGGAAGTATGTCCTGTTTTGCTTGTTTGGTCCTGTTATTTGGCGTTTGCACACCTTTCGGCCTTCGATGTGTTGGTATGGAAGACAAGCCCGCGCCGCAGGGGAATACCCCAGATCATCGCGGACCTGGAAGTGGTGACATCGCCGGACCAGGCAATCAACCGAATTTTAACGGGCGCGGTACCCCACCAAAGGGGTCGGCCTCTTCAAGAACAGCCGACAGGAGCCACTTATGTCTTTTCTTTGGAGAGGCACCAGCTTTTCGGTTGGTTTTAAATGGAAACCAACAGAACAGAAACTAACAGGACACACATCAGTTTTGAAACAAACCCGACGGTTTTGGAGTTTTTGTTCTTTGGGGTTAATTAGTGAAAAATCGAAGCCCAGTTTGAGGCTTGCCCATGTTTGTAGACAATCCCAGAAAACACCTTCTCCGAAAGCTGTGATAATTGGTGCAAGTCTTCCCACGGGCTTCCTGAAAAGTGTTGCGGAGGGTGCTTTTGCTGCACTGGGTGCTTAGACACATATCTGAATTCTATTGACCGGTGGGAGAATAGTATTAAGAACAACCTCTCTACACCCACAGCAGGGACATGGTAACATGAGGCTCCAAGAAGTCTAGTTTACCCCTATAATCATGACTAAATTTGTTTTGTCGATAATTACCCCAATCCCCCATTCTGATTGTTAAACGGCTACAGTGCGCATGCATGAAACCCTACTCACTTGCTGAGACTTTTGAGACCATTTGGGAAGATCAGTTTGGTAAACACAAAGTTGGGAGTTTTTTCTTGGCGATCAAAAGTGACAAACCCTCTGGGATCAGCCTGGATCTTGTCCACTTGGGAAATCCCCGAAACGGGGGTGGTCCAGGTAAAACCCGTTCCCTAACCGTTCTGGAACCGTTTTTTGGGCTCCCAACTACCCCCCAGGCGCCCCGTACCTTCCCCCCCCCTTCCCCCCGCCCCATACACCCCCCTTGCCCCCGCTCCCAACTACCATCCAGGGTCCAGAAACCTCCCTAAGAAACCCGCAGCCCGGGAACCCAACCACCGGAGCCGGTCTCTGCGCTCTCAACTGCCCGCGCGCCCCGTGCCCCCCACAGTCCGCGAAGCCTCGAGGCACTCTTCGGGTCCCGGGTGGAGACCTCCGCGGGCCCCGCGGGCGGCAAGGCGCCGACTTTTTCTCGGGGGGTCGGGTTTCGGGTTTCGGTCGACCGCTTCGCCGAGAGTGGTGGCTCGGGTTTTTTGGAGTGGCTTGGGGTGGAAGAAGGCCAATCATTGCTTTCTTTGTTTTGGTGAAGTCAGCAATTTTTGATTCTTCAAACTGTGTTTTCTTTGGGATTCTAGATGACGACTCACCCCTTGCAAATTGGAAGGGTCTCGTTGAAATAATCCAACTAGGGACTTGTCATCAAAATGGTCTTACCTTGAAGCAAGAATTCCGGGGTCGTTTTGTTGGTCAAATGTTGGAAGTGTTTGTTCAGAAGAGGCTTACACGCCGTGGGACAACTCATTCCCACATGAGCAACTGACTAAGTTACTGGTTTCAAACAAAGGAGTAAACCATTACATGATTATGATTGTCCTATGATCATGACCTAGTTTGGTTGAATAGCACCCCACAACCCCAGTCTGTAGGCCCTTGCGATGGAGAGGATGAGAAGGGAGGACAGCCACTTCCCCCAAATCCAGATAGATTTTCCCGAGTTTTCCCCGAAAAATTGGGGATTTTAGTGGGTCGCAGGGTTTCTTCGATCCCCAGGTCAGGTTTATCGGGACCCGGGATCCCAACAATTGTGTTGTGGGCATCCCATGCTTTGGGGACACCATGAAGCAATCAACGGTTTGACCCTGACACATATTCTTTGCGGGTTGAAGGTGCTGGCTCGCATGACCAGACCCCTGCCGACTCTGCCTCTTGATCAAAGCAGCTGTGGTTTACTCTAAGGGCTCTTAGGATGGGATTGCGGGGTGCTTTTCAATCAACCCAACTCATGAGCATAAGATAAGCATGTGTGTGTGAACTGTTTGGCCCCTTATTGTATGATGTGAACCTCAAGGTGCAAAAGTGATTGAAGTCCCTTATTGTACTGAACACGAGGCATCGAACAGGTGCCGAGCCTCCAAAAAGACCTGCAAGTAAAGCCTCTGGCAGCCTATGAGTAAAAAAACATGATGGGAATGACATGAACAACGGGGTTGCCAGCAGACAACTATGCCACTAATCTTGACTCGATTACCCGGTGATCTGAGCAGGAAGGGCAGGCTCTGGCTTCAGCCTGTGTCGCGTGCTTCACTCCTCTTGCAGCAGTTGCTCTTGCCGTCAAAGTCAGCCTTATTGACCTCCTGCTACAAGACGAGCCTGCATTGGAGTAGCTTGTTGGTGGGGTAAAGCCCTCCCAGGCGACGCTAGCTGTCTGAGAGGATGGGACTGAGACACCTGAGAATGCCACGTGTGAAGAAGGCCTTCGGTTCGTAAAGCACTTTCTTCCCCATAGGTGCTCTGAGAGGACAGTGGGAGAATCCAACGCAATTCATGGCGTGCCTGCCGGATGGATTCTATTCAACCCATGTCTTGGCACGATTGATTACAGTAAACGTTGATTCTGAACGGGGCGTGCAATCGAGTTTTGATCCGGATGGATCCGGAATACTTTTGGCCCAGTGAATGCGCCAGGCTGAGTAATGCAGGGTCAGCATTCTGAAAGCCCAAGCTCGTCCGCCACGGTTTGTCTCTGCACTCATCAGGGTCCTTACATCCATTCTCTGAATATGTCCCTGTTGGTTTTAAACCACAGGAAAAGGACTGGTAGATTTGGGTGATTCCAAACTAGATAACCCCAAACGATATGCAGTTGCCTTTCGTTGTTTTCCTTTGACACAACTCCAACACGGGTACCCTCAAAAAAGACACGAATACATTTCTCGACTGCAAGAAACCGTGTTGCCGTGGCCCAATGGTTAAGAATAAAAGGGCGGCCGCCCTTTTAGTCTTTACATGTATTTGGGTAGCCCACTTAATACCAGGTTTTGATCATAGCTCAAATGGATGGTATGTTGCCAAGGGACAATGGGGTTCAACGTTCTTCTGTTGGCGTCCAACATGCCACTTGAAGTACGTTTGCTGGTTGTAATGGTGTTCCGAGGTCACTATGTTATTGATGAGTGGAACTAAAAGAACAAATAGAAACGGGGTGGCAAGTATCAAATGTTCATCAATGGTACCTGTTTTGAGTTGTACCAAAAGCGCAAAGCAAGTCATAGTATCAATGCTTACTATAGTTGTTGGGTGCAAATTTTGCAATAGCTTTCAACGGCAATCCTCATTTTGGTAGCACCACTGCGCCACAAAACCGATTCGGAGTGATGTTGCCGTAGCGCCTTTGTCGGAGAGTATTTTTTTGGGGTTTCTCGGCATTGAGACAGACCCATGGTATCTTTGCGGCCATCTTGCCAGGTTCTTCATTCCCAGGGCCGAGCCCCGAAGCCGGCCTTTCAACCACCCACCAGGCTGCCAAGGGGCGGGCAACGCGCGAGTGGATTTTCTGAAGGCTTCGGGCCATCAGCCCAAGTGGTTTTTTGTGTTGGGGGGATCCCCGCCTGAACCACCAAACCACTGGGCTCCAAACCGCCATTTGGGGAAGGCTCATTTAAACGCTCAGTGGCTTAGCGTTTTCCTCTCTGCTGGGTTCCTCAATTGAAATGGAATGGACCCCGTAGAGAGTTCGGTTTCCTGAATGCCCCGTTCGGGTCACTGGCAGGTTTGAAAAGGTTAAACCTTTCACCAGCAAAGATCGTCCAAGGGGGGCCTGCGCACTTTTGTATTTGGTGGGAGGGTCAACTCACTTCGGACAAGTGAGCTCAAGTTCAAGCGCCCATGCTGGTTTGGTTGGTTTGTTGTTTGTTGGTTGGTTGGCCGGTCAGTCGGTCACTCGCTTGCTTGCTTATTGGTTTGTGGACTCCTGTGTTTGCATGTGTCACGAGCTCCACTACGTGCCTGCTTTCCCTTTTGGCTTCCTTGCGAGCTCCCGGTCTAATAGGGAAGGGCATGGGGCCCGCCCAATTTCTTACGGCAAACTCAAGCAGGACTTTGTTTAGGGGAAGGATACTTTGTCCGGTGTGAGCCAAAGCCGAACCTTGAAGCTTTCAACTAATAGGGGCTCTCTTTTGGAGGGTGGTTCAAAGGCAACAAAAAGGCAACCAATCTGTTGTTCGGGTTCCCCCAAAGAAAGACGCACCTACGTGGGTGGTCCAAATTTGGGGCAATGGTTGCTGGTATCTTTTAAGGCGGCAACAAAAATAGTAGCCTCCGAAACGGGTCCAAACAGGAACCATAATTTACCCAAGCAGCCGTAATTTTGGGGGTACCCAGTTGACAACCACACCCACGCAGGAGGGCCAGGAAATTTGCCCCAGGAAGCCAGTGGCCGAGATCCCGGTGCTGCGGATCGGCCAAGAGCTGCAGCAGTGGCAGCAGCAGCAGCGCCAGCTCTGGCACGCGCAGCGCCTCGGCTGCGGCGTCGGCTTCGAACGCCCCAAAATCCAAGTCCAATTGGGTCTGGTTTTTGTAGATTCCTCTGGTTCTGCCTGGTGCAATCCTTATACATCTACAATAATAATAATAATAATGATAATGTAAAGACCGAAACTAGTAATAATACTAATACTACTACTATGAATAATAATAACAATAATGAATAAAACAATTAATAATGATAGTTGATATTAACAATAATATCAACACTAGTAATAATAAACATAGCAACAACAACAATAATAGTCATAATAATAACAGTAGTAACAACCATATTGATAATGACAATGATCATAAATGCAATGGTTTTCGAAACACACAACATGTTGGTTCTCGGGCTGGTGATGATTGTTTGGGCTGATTTGTTTCTTTTATCGTTTTTCCAATTGGGGGTTGGACATCTGCCAACCATCCATTTTGGAGTGAGCTTGCTTTCAATATTGACCCTCTGATTTCAACCAGCAAGAACACCATATGCCAAGTCAGGGGTTGCCTTTCTCAGGTCCCTGTTATATTTCAGCCCCACCAATGGCAATCACATACTTCGGAGGAAAACCACCAGTCGGGAGGAAAGCCACCGTTGCCCAGCCTGGGTTTGGTTTACACCTGAGAAAGCAGGTTCCATTTAATGTCAAGCAAAAACAAAGCTGTCCAAGCACTTTCTTGGGCACTTTGAGATCTAATATGACCCCTCAAACTACATCCTGAAATGACTGAAATTTTAGGGACAGTTGTTTCGCCAACAGCTACAGATGGGTTGTTAGTTGTTGGATACTCCTTGGACAAATGTGTGTGTGTGCGCATGTTTCGAAGGGTTTGGGGAGGGCGCCTTTAACTTCAACCAGCCAAACCATGTTTTCCGTTCTAAGATCTTTGTTGTTTGTCTCCATTTTCCGGGGGGGAAATAAGTTGAAGTTTCAATCGCTCCATTGAGGGGTTAGCACACTCCCTCAAACGTGGAAGCTCCCAGAAGGCCCTCGATGGCGCCAAGTCTTCCAAAGAGGTGGGAGCTTCCATAGCCTGGGGAAGGGTAAGAGAAAGAACTGTCATATCGGTCTGGGGCGAAACCTCTGGTGGATCAATCAGGCCACTTGCTTAAGCGGGCAGCTCTTTTTAGCTCGCCTCCACTCAGAGCTGAAATCGACAAGTGGCTGGAATGGGGCTTCAGGGTTGTCCCAGATCCAAGCTACTGCAGTAGGCAACTATCCATTTTCCGTTTGGTTTTGAAGGGTGGGTCTCTTGGTTGCCTGTGCAGGGGAATGGAGTCACTGGCTGTGCGATATTTTTGGTTTTGTCAGTGTGCCTTGGCTTTGTCTGGAGTTTCCTCCAAAACGATTTGTGACTGGGGGGTCCTTGACTTTTTTCCTTTGCAAGGGAACCGTTTGGTGGGGTCCATGTTCGCGGACGGGAGGGTCACATCTCTGGGTAGACTAAATATCAAACATATTTTGACACGTGTTTTGAGTACAGCAGATTTGGGCCAAGTTTCTCAGGGCCGCCTCGGTGAAATTGGATGGCACGATCCCCTTGTGAAGCAAAGGGCCCTTTACATGGCTATGATTCTATGCAGGGGACCACCTCACACGTGGTTGGTGGTTTTGTGAATCCCCAGCGATTTTTTGACCTGCATGGCATGTCTAGGCCGTAGGGGAATCGCTGTCGGTGAAATGTGTCAACCGGTTCCTGCCGCTTTTCTATGCAGAACAGGTCGATTCGTGGTTCGCCTTTACCACACCATCAAGTTGGGGTGTTTCCAGCAAAGACATCAAAACCAGGACCTTCGGGGCAATCGATGACGTGACAGTTGGGACCTTATAGAACACATGTTGGAGCAATCCATTTCAATAAATCACGCTCACCGAGTCGGTGAGAAAAGCATCGAACAACCATTGGAGGTTTCATCAAGAGACGCTCACCGGGTGAGAAAAAAAATGAGTGGCGTCGGAGGCAGCAGCAGATGCCGCAGTGGAAGTGGCAGGTTCAGCAGCTGCAAGTGAAAGCTCCGGCCAAGGCCCAGCCGCTTGGCTGGAAGTGACATGCTTCCATTTGGTTAAGTGTTTATTTTTTGCCCATGTTGGTTTTAAAGGAAAATCTATGACTACAGGAAATGTTTGTTTTCCAGGAGACTTGAGCAAATGGAGGAAACGCTTCCATTTCAGCTGAAACGATTTTTTCTATTTCGCCACTGGGAATCTCTATCAGTACTGGACATTATGTTTAACTGAGCCCGTTTCGGACTTCAAGAGTTTTTGGGTTTGGGCCATTTTGGTTGTTTTCTGGCCAATCTACTCAGGAAGTGAGTGTCTGGGTTTGTCTTATCCCTTTTGACGGCCGCGATTTTCGGACCTTGTAGCGGACTATCGGAGGGAACCTGGATCCACAAAGCCAGGCCCTTGGGTGACACGTGCTTATTTGACACGGGCAAAGGGGCGCTATGTACTAAACATGGGCAACCCGGGGGGCGGCAATTTTTCCATTTCGCCTCTTGGGGAAACGTGTAACTTCGTCCGGGGCTTTTGCCAGCCAGGAACGGAAGAAGTGCAGATTGTAGCTCTCATGGGCGAAAGATCTTACCTCCCGGTGCAACCATGCGGCATGTAGACGTGTCCTTTTGGGGTTGGACGGCCCCTTCTTCCAGCTTTTGTACCCCTCACAAAGGGAGTTAGCTACCTCACCTGTGCAGGAGTTTTTTCATTTTTTATAGGGGGGGGTCCTTATTTTGCAGGGTTGCTCAGAGTCTCTGAAAGATGCGCAGGGGACAATAGAGATATGTTTGGTTTCCTTTGGTTTTCCCTTGGTGGGAGTGGATCAAAAATAGGTACCCAAAATTCAACCCTGGTAAATGGGACTATGGACTAGAATCCGCCGTCCCCTGGTTGTTTCATTTTGACTCAGGGTTTCCGACGTTCCACCCACAAGACGTGCCGATTGCAACATAAAGTACAGGCCGGTTCAGGTTGAATCAGCACCCAGGTGGAGGCCCGGTCTCCAGGGGCAAAGATCATTGGAACCATCCTGTCGACATATGAATGTATATGGATAACTCTACATACATATATATATATATATCCCAAATATATTTTCTCGGGTGACACGAGTCCTAGTCTTTTTACAGGACACTCCTTGAAGCAAATCGCACACCCTGATCTTTGGCTTCTGCTCAGTTGCCCAGAGCAAATCGACCTGAAGTGACGTTTTGGTTTTCCAGTTGTGGAAAATATGTAAGGTCCAACTTGCCGGTACCAAAAGCGGCTAAATGCTAAATGTTGACCACAGTTTGCTCCTATGGTCATGACTCAATTTGGTTGTAAAGTGCCCAAGCCCCTTCTACTGATTCCTTGGCTGCAGTTGCCCAGTTTGGGTCCTTTGGGCTTTGAGCCGGGGGATCGGCACATTGAAATTTGGAGGAACGGGGGACATGTCTCTAGTTCGCGCACAAAATTCCAAACTGCTCTCGAATTGTGCCATGTCTCGGGTAATGTTAAAACGTTGACCCCGGCTCACGTGGGCACAGACAGAAATTGGCTGCGACATGTTGGCTGGGCAAAAAGTCGGTCGCTGCGACAAAGACAAGCACTGGATTCGCTAGCTACTGAGGCCAGCGTTGGACGAGGCGCATTGGAAACGGGGGGGCTGGTCGGAAGAAGGAGCACCCAGAGTTTGCAGATGCTCCCCAAACTGCAGAGCCTCCGGTCCAGTCCGACGACACCGTGCATGAACGTCCGCCCAAGCAATGTTTGGGAGCCACTTGGGGCCCTTGCGGGCCCTTCTGTTTTCGCCAAATAGGTACTGAGCCTCAAACCACGCACTTGGGGCCTTGACTAGGCCCCCCGGTAGTGCCCTTTAACCTTTTTGTGGGGAGGGTTCCCCTACTAAAATAGACTGCAGAAAAGAGGGTACCCTTATTCTAACCTCTCGACTGGAGGACCTAGTTGAGCTTGGTCTTCGCAGGCGGGGCAGTCCTTGCTGAAGCTTCAGAAAATCCAGCAGCTGGACAAGCTGCGACGTGCGGCCTCGGCCCCTCGCTCCTAAGCACGCTATTCGGCGAATTGATACGCCGGGAATCCGGCGTAGAAGAAGCTGGGGAGGGATGCAGGTGTGTTTTTGTTTCCGGGGTGAACATCAAGAAAACCAAACAATTAAATATATTGTCAATGTGACGGATACCTGGTGTCGTGTCTCTTGGTTTGAATTGTACATGCGGCCCAGCGCAACTTGCCAGAGCCCCGTGCTCTTGATATAATTTACCCAGACAAAATGGTTGGGCAGTAGGGTTCCCCGCAGGAAAGCCGAAGCCTGTTTTGGATCACCCCATTATACTTTTAATACATGCGTTTTAGGCGATTCGTCCGTGTTTCCTGTTTAAAAGGGGGTTGTCCTCTACCCTGACTCTTAGCCAGTGCCTTCCATCTGCTTCCAGCTGTTCAACAAGCTTCTATTTGATTCAGATATCTTGATTTTATCTTGTTGGTGTCACAGGAAGTTGTTGAATGGAACGCTCCTGATTTGCGGATTCACAGTAGAGACTACTCTGTTTGATCCTTGTGGGCCCCGCAAAGAAGCAGTCACTATTCCCGTTAATTCCTATGCCTACCACAATCATGACCAGGAGCGGAATTTGAGCACCCTCCGTACAGGCTATCTGTGTGACTAATTCAATATTGACCCCGGATTAGTAAACCCGTCCTATTAATAGGGTCCTGCCCTCCAACTGTGATGATGCACAACTGGGAGAGGACACCGCCGAATGGGGGGGGGGGGGGCTGGGGTTGATATATCCCCGGGATCACATGTTTGCTTTGCTTCTAAAAGAACGCAACATCAGAAGGACTTGCTTGAGTTGAAGGTGAGTCTCCGTTAATTGGGTTGATTCCCCAAAGAGACAAGTTTCCCAACAAAACATGTTTGTCCCGATGGTTTCCTTTCAAACCAACCTGAAAAGGGAACCCCAGACAAATACAAATGACATTGTGAAGAAACCGTTCCTCCCTGCCAGACTCAGGGTTTTTCGCCGCGTCATCTCCCCAGCTTCCGGTGAAGTGTTAACGTTTTCCACGTGCTCTCGGCCCGACGTTTTGCCATTGGTTGAGGCAAGGTCTTGCCTGGGGAGGCGGATTTGGCTTCGGCAAGCCAACAGGAACCGAACCATTTTGGAGACTACCCGTTTTGGAGACTACCCGTTTTGAGGCTGTTGCGAAGTGCAAGCAAAAGGAAGCCAGGCCCCCCCGATTTTGGAGACAAGGCCATGAAGTTCGAAGTTGTGTCAGAGCAGCCTAGGGCCAATTGGGGATGCGTGGCATAGCCTTTTTTTGACCCATGGCTAGGGGGTGCTTTCTTTGGGTGTTTCCCACAGGTACGATTGCAAGGACCCTCCAACCGAAAATCACAAAGGGCGAGACTTCGAGATTGCTGCTGCAACATGAAGGCAAGAGTTGGGGCCAGGGGCAGACGTATCGCAAGATTGGCATGTTTGAAACCTGAGTTGCAGGCTGTAGTGTCGACATTTAGAGGGCTGTTCGATGCACCTTGCATGCCTGTCGCAATGCGTTCCACATGCCTATCAACTAGTGACACACACACACATACTCACATGCACACACACACACACAGAATCACGGATAGACACACAGAAACTAAGGGATGCATCGAACCGTCTGTGAGGGCGATTCAGAGCAGTACCATCTGTCAAAGACATGTCTGTCGTGCTGTGAGTGATCGCATCGGGCTTCGTATTTCAGAAAAATGTTGCGTCGCCGCGCCATTCCCGGGAGCTGGTATGCAAGGAAGGCATGTTGGGTAAAAAAACTGTAGATAGGTCGGGGCTTGCTGCCCGAACAGTTAAGAATTGACGGAAGTAAGAAGAAGTCCCAGATGGATTCCAGCGAAAGTTTGAATGCAACTTAAATGAAGTTAATAGACACATATTACTATGTCACTGGCCCAAGACTTGAGTGTCCCATTGAAGGAGCCGCTGCGTGGAGTGATCGGTGCCCGAGTCGCGACTCGACAAGTGAGCGCTCAAACCCCTTGCCCATTTAAGTACGTGGCAAGTGTCCCCACCTCAACAAACATGTGTGTTTCATTTTGTTTGTTTATGTTTTTTTGGGGGGGTCGTTGTGAGGCCCAGAAAAGTCAGTGTAGCAACCTTAAAAGCCTTCTCAGAAACAACAGCTTCTGTTTGGTTAAGGTCTGGTTTTCCTAAGGCATACTTCCTGTGAAGCATGCGCCAACGTGTTCTTCGCATCAACCCTCCCTCTTGGCAAATGATGAGCCTAGACAGTTGGCTGCTTGGAACAGATCCTAATGCTTCTTGGAAGCGACCCCTTGCGCAGATGTCCACATTCCGGCGCATTTTGCTCAAAATTAGGCCGAAGGCACAGTCGGCCATTTCGAGCCATCGGCTCGCTGGCAGACTTTGACCGGGGATCACCTGCGCGCAGAATGGTCAGACGCCAAAGGATGTCTGCTGCAGCTGAGCGGTGCATCATGAGGTAAGTGCCACGTCACAGGGTTGCAGTCTTTGCAAGCCCGTGGTCCATCAGATTTAGTTTAGGGAACCCCACATAAATTAAAACAAACAACAGCTCGATGAATCTGAGGTGTCCCTTTGTTTGTCATGAATCCCTAAGCAACCCCTATGTTCCCCAGCCGCACGAGCCCAGAACGCAGTTCTGAAGACTCACGCGGGGGGGCACTTGCTTTCCTTTTTTTACAAACAATCAGCAATGAGCTGATTTGTTGCACCCCCCCAGCCCCCTGCCACAGTCGCGAGCTGCGACGCCACTTCCGCCAGCGATGGCTTCAAAGCGGACGGAGGCCGGGCTCTGCCTGCTGGTGCCTCGGTCAGATTTCAACGCGGAACGGATCAATGGCCCAATGAAAGCTTGGTCCTCCGGGTTCCATGTAAAGGGCGGTTCTGCCAAAAGAAGGCCGGTTCCATTTGGGTGTGTCTGTGTCTTTTTCTTTCTTTAACCCTTTTTGGGTGTGGTTTGAAGGGAAACCAAAAGGAAGTTCACCATTTGGGGGGTCCCCTAACACAGGACACACCCGTTTA
Organism: Effrenium voratum; assembly: GCA_963377175.1. Lineage (NCBI taxonomy): Eukaryota > Dinophyceae > Suessiales > Symbiodiniaceae > Effrenium > Effrenium voratum. Next base: position 739,392 of record CAUJNA010001391.1, on the reverse strand, counting down.
ACAAAGGGGGGTTCTGCAAAAAAGGAACGGCACCAAGAATTGGAGGTGTCAAGGGTGAGAGATCCCTTTTTGGGGTTGCTTGAAGTTCAAAAAGGGGAACCAAACGGAGGATCACGCAGTTTGGGGGGTTCCCATTTAGACACAAAAGCCATACAAGGGAACCGACCACATCCAACCACAAACCATAGGTAACTTGCGGAGAACATGTCAGTGGTGTTCCGTTTTGGTAATGTCTGGGGCATCGATCGTAGCTTGGCCTATTTGGTATTGGCTGGAAAGCCAATGGTCAACGCTCACAAGATTCAGCAGCATCCACTGCAGCAAAGGGGAAGTTGAAGGTACTCACCACATTGCCGTTCAAAAAAACGGAGGGTGGATGGCTGACAAGCCCCACATTCCGTCACATTCCCATGTCAGTCAGGGACACAAGGACTTCGCCGTGTGTGGCGGAATGTTTGTTTTTGCGGTGTGATATGGTTTGGGCCTTCCGACGTTTAAAAGAGGGGAATGCAAAGATCATTTCGCATTTGCTGAGACACTGGGGGGTTCGAAGATCTATATTGACCATTGCTCGTTTGTGCCATGGTGAAAAGACCTTCCCATTCCAACCCCTCCTCCAACCAGATTTGACTTTGGGTTTTCCTAGGGTTGCTCTTTAATTAGTCAGGGTCCTAAAGAAGACACCTTTAAGTTCCAGGTCCTTCAGGCAAGTGAGACATCCCAAGCAAACGCAACCCACCCCCTATGCGACCCGAGGCGTTGCTGGTCTTTCGCGTTCCGACAGGCGGACTTCGCTCGCGACGGGCGGGCAGGAAGCATATTTATTATCCTTGCTGAATTCAAGGGGAATCTATCACTCCTGGAAATATGTTCATTTTTTCCAGGGGCTTAAGCAAATGCAAGCAGGCTTTGCCGCTCCTTCAAGATCCCTTTTTGGATCTTGACAAATGTAGTTGAGCTGGACTTTCCAAGTTGCCACGCGCAGAGCCCGATGTGTTTTTGAATTGCTTGTGGCACATGTTGGACTTATTTGCCTCAGTGTTGGTGCCGATGTGAGGTTTCGTGTCAATGCAACGACTCATTCATGACTTGGAGCCTCTCATTCAGGAGCCACTAAGAGAAGTGGTTGTGTTTGAAGTCATAGCAGCCAATGTCGAAGTAGCGCCAGTAGCTCTAGCAGAAGCAGCAGTAGCGACTCCAAAATGTTCATGTGGAAGCAAGGCCAGGATGTGTGTTTTTTGAGGGCTTCAGTCTTTGCTTAAAGTGAGACCAAGAAGGAAGCCACCATGTTGTGGTCCAAATCTCTATTTGGACACATACCCACACGTGGGAAGGTGAAGGAATGCTTCAAGATCAGTGGACGATTTGGCCTACATGGTAGGCTGCACCAGGCACCTTTGAAATTGTCAGGCAATTCCTCAAGGTTCCCTGTATTCTCCCCTGTCGGTGGCTTGAACCATCACCTGTTTGGGGTTCCGTTCATGTTTCCTCCTGGTTGCCAGTGGCCGAGACCAGCTCCCGAAGATTTCGACCGAAGCTTCATCGGAAGGGTTTAGCAATCAAAACCACTGGGGCTCTGCGTTCGGAACGGCTCGCGCAGGTGGCTTGCGCAGCAACTCAGACTCAGGGTATCCGTAAATCACAGAGCGAAAAAGCCACTAGCTAGCAGCAGCAATAAAGCACTGCCCATGCCAGCGGCTGTGGCAGTGCAGTTCGAGGCGTTAAATAGCTACTCACATTGCAATCCTATTATCATACTTCTACTGGCGCCTCTACTGCCCCATTTAAAATGAAAGTGCGTGTAGTACCAGCAGCAGCGGTGGTATCATCAGGGTTACAAAGAGCCATGCAGGGTACGTACCCTAGAAATCAATATTTTATGGTTTATCGGTGGGGGATTTTCCCGCATTTTAAGAACCCAGCTGGAAACTAGCCACGCCCCGTTTTATGGCGGGCCTCGGTTAAATTCCAGTATCCATCCAGCTTTGGGATCTGCCCTCCATGGCAGGGCAGTAGCCTTCAGGGAATAGAGACCCAAAGTAAACCACTACCACCAAAGACCTGTCCAATTCGACCTTTCAGAATGCACCTTTCAGAATACACTGTGCTTGTTGGAGACTCTGTTCTTCCACCCCTTCAGCTTGACTCGCCAGGCGTGAGGAACCACCACGATATGGGGTGCCTTTCAGAAGGTACCCCTCTGGCAGACCCCGGTTTTATTCTGCACCTCGCTTTTCTTGCGGGTGCTCGAATGACCGAGTCCGGGTGTTGGGAATGAACCTAGGGATTGCCTTAAAGGAAACCATAGGTGATGGCTTTTCTTGGGTCGTTCGCTCATTCCCTGCTGAGAACCAGCAAGCTGTTGACTTTCTACCTGCTTCTTGGGTTTGGGGTCCCTCAAAAAAAGCGGGTCGTTTTGTTTTGTGCCTACCTCTTGGTGTTGGAGCTCCCAAAAAGATCCGTGGGTAAACGTGTCAAAGAAGGAGGCTGAGCCGGCTTTGCCTTCCGCTTGCGCTAGGCTTCACCGGCAAGGCGCGGGCGGTGGTGACCGATGTGGCCCGGAGCCGAGCGTTTTTTTCCGCTCGCTAGCAGTCAGCTTCCCCCGAATTGGTGGTTTCTTGACTGCTATTGGGTTGGATCTTTAGACTTTAACTTTTTGGGAAATAATGGTGTTTTCCACTGAACCCCCAAAAAGTGAAGCTTTTTGCAGGGGGGTCAACAGCAACCAAGGTTTGGATTGGTGGTTTGGGAATTGAACCCCTGGTTCTTGTGGAGGATAGATGGGACTCCCGGAACACGCAACCGGGCTCCAAACCACCAACCAGAGGGAAGCTGAGGATGGGTTCTATTGGGCTTGGTGCCAATCAGCTTTAGTTTCCCTTTCCTCGCCAGAGGTTGCCTTTCATCCTTTCACCCTTCCAGCAAGCAAAAAGTTTAATCTAACCACCGGCTCTGTAGCGAACCATCGTGATGTGGGGTTTGAGGCTTCCCGTCTTGTCTTGCCGGGCTCCCCCTTTTCAGGAGAGCTCTCCGGCAACGAGATTTCTTAGTCCATGTCAAACTGCTGAGCCGTGTGGTTTCAGGATTTCATGGAATTTTCGCTGAACTGAAAGCTTGACCAGACTTAGACGGCAACACGTTGATCTCTTGGCTTCAGGTTTTTGTTTCCATTTGGTCCAAACCCACAAAAGGGTATCCTCAACACACTCTGCACCTATACAATGTGCCATGATCAACACATCCCAGGATGGATCTCAACCCATCAACAGCAGCCATAAGGGTTCCCACAAATAGGCCAAGTCTTCGAGGTGAAAATGAGGGGAATGATGCGGAAGCCAAAGCAAGCCCCAAGAAATCCAATAGGGTTGTTCCACTGAAATAAATCCAATAGGAAACGCAAAGACTCACACTCCAGTTCCAATCAAATGTCCTCAAACTGTCCAATCAAATGTTCTAAATACCGGTTTAGGACCCCAAGAAGTAGTTCTGGTGAAGCCCTCAAAATGCAACCTGGTCAATGGCACCCATGTGGGTCAACCCCCAAAATAATCTATCCTATGGGTTGGTACGGGTGCACAACGCTCGTCACCCGTGAACAAGAGATTATTTTGCAAACCCGATTAAAACCAGTGCCCTAAAAAGAAGCGGCAAACTGGTTGTGACAACGAAAACATGTTCCGTTTGATTTATCTTCTACCCGGCCTTTAGCAGGGTGCCCTCCAAAAACACAGCCCCAAAAACGGTGTGCCTTGTTTGAGGGTACCCCTTTTTGGGTGGTCTCATTTGAAACAACCACTTTGAGAGGTGGGGTCCAAAGCGACGCCCAAATGACGCCCTCGTCTCCAGCCGATTGGCTGAGGACGGCACGCTGATGGACTCGCAACATCGGCTGCCGGCCGCACATCTGGCAGCGCTCCGAAGTTTGATGAGGCGATGTGGTTCCTTTAGGTGGTTAGGTTTTTTGTTGGTTCAGTTGGGATTCACCCGGGTCTCCTCGGAAAAGATGTTATATGTTAAGGTCCACGAAATGCAAAGCAGAATCATAAAAACAAATCCAAACAACATGGTTTCAAAGACTGCATGGAACCCCCAAAGAGTCTTATGTTTATGGAAGTTCCATTTGCGAGACCTCTTTTTTGGGCTCCATGAAAAAGCACTGAGGAGTAGAGCTAGGACTGAACTGGCCTTTTGTGGTTGCACGTTTTGCCTTCTTGATTTTTCCGTAGACTTGTCCTCCTTCCAACCAGCAACCAGTTGCAGCCTTGAGAGTGCTCCAGATTTTTGGGGCTGGGCTCACCTAGAGGCCAAGGAGCCCATTGGGAGACGACCAATTTGCAGATTCGGGGTTTCCCAGGCCCAAAGCCCAAGCCCGCAGATTTATCTTTTGGCTTCCCCCTTTTTGATCCATTCCCCAGTTGCCTAGTGGCATCCTTTTTTTCCCATTTGAGTGTGGCTCAAAATTAAACAGGAGGGGTTACGCAGGTGTTGATCCATGTTTCCACTTCCCAGGGTTCCATTTTGGTACCGGTTTTTTGGAGCCACAGCCATTTCTTGTGGAAGGGGGTCCATTTAAAATCAAGCAACCAAAAAGAGTGCCAATGCGTTTTTTCCCCATGGCCACCGCACAATTGGTGAACCTTTGGTTTCCAGATCCTTTGGGCGCGTGAGTGAATCTGCGAGTAAAGGCTTGTTGGGCGCATACCGCGGTGTGGATATCCTTCTTGTTGTTGGGTTTAAGAGGGTCAATCCACCAGGACCCCGCAGAAAAAGGGCTGCTGTACCTTTTGATACCCTTTTTGGGTTGAAAGTAACGGACCAATTGAAGCAAACGGGTTGCTATTCGACCCTGTGGCAGAGTTTAGAAATCATGAATTTGTACAACTTTTGTTGGCCGTCCAACCACAAGGACTTCCGAGTGTATTTTGGTGATGTTTGGGAAGAGCCATCTTCTCCTTTGTACAGGACTCCTGAACAGGGTGAGGAGGGTACTGCCAGAGTCCCAACGCAACACCTCCACTAGCCTTTTCAATCTGGCTGATTGATTTATTCGGGCGTAGACCGGCCCATTCAAGACTCCCTCTCAATCCAGCAAGGACAAAGGTCGGACTTTGAAGATCAGTGAGTGGCAAGTTGTCTTTTGATTCCTTGGCCATGCGAAGCTTGTTCGGCGCTTTTTTAGAGCCCCCCCAAAAAATAAAATAAAATGGTGGCGTTCCTTTTGTTTTCCCTTTCAATCCTCAGAAAAGGGTACCAAGACCCAAATTGGCCCTCGTGCAGCTAACCGAGTATAATTTGCAAGAGTTGGAACACCCCCTTGAAGGAAGACATGGTGACCCTGCCAAGCGAAGTGAACAGGCTCCTTGTGCTTTGAGCCAAAGAAGGGGCCTGAAAAAGAAAAGGACGGTTGGCGCCCTTAGTTCAGATTGAGAGATTGACCAGCACCGTGGTCAACGGTGTTTGTTTGAACACATAATGCTATATATATATATATATATTTATAAGAGTATGATTAATTGTTTTGTTGAGCATGGTATTGCACTGTTCATTATTGTGTTCTGGCCATGCTTGTCAAAACCGCGGTTATGATTGGATCAGTCTGGCATACGTGCAAGACACAAAAACCCTACTGGCATACCGGGTAACAATCTACAACTCCCCCCCCCACCCTCGGTATGACAGCTGCTTCCCATGCCAATCTGGTATTTGTTTAAGTCTTGTTTCAATATTTGCCAAATTGTGTTGGGTTTTGGCGCAGCTTGGACTAATTGGTATGCCAATTATTTAAATTTCTGAAATTATGGAAATTACAATTTTAATGATTTCACGAACTTCCATATTTGGAGCTATTTTCTAATTGAAATTATGGAAATTATTTCGGGGATGGGCGCAGCTGGGATGGATTAGTGTTGAAATTGTTGAAATTCGGGGAATTCTTCAAATTATAGTTTCAGTATGTTCAACAACATGGAGCTAGTTTTTTTGAAATTATGACAATACTGAAATTATTTTGGGCATGCGCGCACCGGGGATGAAATTGTAGAAATGTTACTTTCCATATTTTTCAGAATGTCCAAACAACCATAAATCATGTTTTTGTCATTATGAACATTATTGAATAATGTCACTACTTTCCAAAAGCAGCACGGTGCTTGGTCTGGCGTGTTTGTAGCCATCAACCTTCTAGGTTTGCCTTTTAGGTGTGCTCGTGTATGCGCATTGGCGTGGCGAGCAGCTTCCAACCGTCTTTGTGCCCATCAACCTTCTATGTTTGCCTCCAGCGTATGCTGAAAGAGATGGGTCAAGTCCCACTTTCACGTTTGATTACCCAACAGCTCGTTGCAGTGTTTCAGTGGGCAACAGCATGAGACATGGTGTGGCTTTTGGAGTTGATTGCGCGCTGCAGTACGGAGAGAAGGCAAGATGGCTCGTGAACATCTCGCCGAGCAGCTTTTTGGGTTCAGCTACCCCTGCCGATCCGGTGCTGCCATGCATCGAGTGAGAACACAAAGAAGCGCAGGTCCTCACGCATGCCTCCGCCGGCGCCCCAGAACACAACCATCGCCGACCACAACGGCCGTGGAGCTGCCACAGGATTCTCCTGATGCGTCTTCGGAAGTGGAGGCTTCGGACGCGGAGGTGCAGATCGTATCACCTCAAACCCCCAATGCTGAAACTGGGCCAGCGCCAGGCTTGTTGGCTGAGTTGCCGCCGCGGCTGCATCCTTTTGCCTTACCAGGATAGGGGTGGTAACATGGCTGACAGTCAGCATTTCCATGACTGCAGTTGTAAGTGCGCCGGAGTATTTATTGCTGCCATCGCTCAATGGCCAGGTTACGGTCGTTGTTCTAAGGCCTTTGTAGGAGGAACCCATGCAACTCGTCGGATTCTGCGCCTCTGGGAGCACTGGATGCTCCCAAACAAGAGTAGCAGTTGCAGCAGTGAAGCAGTTGAAGGAAGTTCCCGCTTGGATTTTGGGTGTTGGGATCAGCATCCTGGGCACGTCCGTTCATGCCAGTGGTGGAGTTGACTTGATTTCTAGATTCAAGAACACTAGAGAGCAGACGCCCGCTCCATCTCGGTTAGTGTTGGTTGCGCGCGGGGGCTGGCGGGGATTCTTGCTTTAGCTCTTCTGACGCAGGTGAAGTCAATCGGTTCTGATGGCCATGGAGCTCACGTACCTCGTGCACGTTTAGCTTGCCCTGGTGGAGCGCAACATGCCCATCTGTCTACATTCCGCTGTGCACGCCAGGCAGCGCAGGGTGCTTGCCGCGCGAGGGCGGAACATCGTACGCGTATTCGTCGCCAGGTGGGTCAATCTTTGTGCTCAGATCAGCTGCCCCATCGGTTGGATTGACCGAAAGAGTCTAGGATCTGGCCCTGCACCACTTGAAGAGCGTGAGGGCCACTGAACCTGAGGCCGTCATGCGGCGCCGTGGTGGTGCTGCGATTTTCGTGAACAAGTTCGGCCCCAATATGAGGACTGCTGGTAATGGAGGGCCACCAAGCGACTATGGCGCATTGGCAGGCAATGGCGCCAGGGAGTGAGAGACCAGGTGAGGTCAGGTGATCTCAGCTTCGACCAGTACTGAGGCCTTGGTGTACGACCGTTTCTTTTGTCGTAGCTGTGTGACGTGTTTGCCAGCCTCAGCGCGTTTAATTATCGATAACAGTAAATGCCGAGCTTAGGATCTGTAGCATCTGGAGCTTTGCTTTGGTGCAAAATGTTCACCGCCGCTTGTAGGCGCTGTGCTCGTCTGGGTTCATCAGTGAATTTGGAGTAGAGCCTGGGTTCGCGTGCGTAGGAAGTGCATCTGGCTGTACTCCTGATTGTTTTCATGGCTCTGTTGCAAGGCAGTGCGGCCTGACTGGGCTTGTCGCCGTCGTCTCAGTCGGAAGCTTGGGAGTATTCTTCAGAGTTTGCCGTTACAGTGCTTAGCTAGGTCGGACTGTTAATGCTGTCTGCATTTCTCAGTCTGAGAATAGGCTTGTCTAGCTGAGTGGAGGGTTTGTGTCAGAACCAACTCACTGTGGCAAGCCTCCAGCTGTTTGCATTGGTCCATGCGCTGCACCAACATGTTTCTCTGCTTTTGCTTTCAATTGTCGTCATGCCGGCGACTCCTTCTGCTCGGGCTATCTTTGAGAAGGACCTCAACATTTGGACCGCCTGTTGGACCTCAAGCTCGAGTCCCTCAATGACAAGAAGGTGAACCTCAAGGAGAAGCTGGAAGAGCTCAAGCTTCTGAAGCCACCAGTCTTTCTCCAGCCAAATGGCCCAGCGACCGTCTTTGGAGTCGCCTCTGGAAGGCCTCAAGCGCAACATGGAAGTCCAGCTTGTCGGTGGTTCAGTCTCTCCTGTTCCAGAAGACCACTTTGGCCAGGATGCGCAAGGTTGGGAATGGGTTGTACCTCCACGAGGTGGAGGATGAGCAGACTTCTGAGGGTGGCTCACCTGGACTTGGAAGAACGTGGCGACTGGTCCCAGTGGTAGGCCACCAATGGGCCAAATCATTTTGGAGGCGGACTGTTGTGCCGACAGCTTCGCTTGGAGCAAGATCATGACTGCACTGAGAGATTGAACTCCTTTGTGTGCAGCCTTCAACGCTGCTGGCACCGCGGTCACGAATGTGACCAAGGTGCGCATCGCTGTGGCCATATCCTGCGGGGAGGCAGGGTGTGTCGGCAAGGCTTGATAAAAGGGCGGGTCGCTGACTGCGGCCAGGTCGGGCTTCATCGGATCTTGCGCCTGCTTTGCTCAGGGCCTTTGACCTGGTGCGTGGTCTTCTTCATCTTCAGCCACAGCGGGTCTTTGCTTTAGAGCCATCTCAGCAGCGGCGCTTCTTGGTGGCAACGGATGCAACCCAAGAGGGCTCTGCCGGAGCCTTGGTGGTCACTCCCTCCAAGCAGCCTAAAGCCATGGTGTTGATGGTGGATCCACGGCTCTTTCAAGTTTGGGATGACAAGGAGGACAAGATTTCTCAGCTGGAGCTATGCGTCATCATGATGACTTTGGCTACTTTCTCTTCTGCTTTTCGAGGATACCACGGCATCTGGTGGGTGGACAATATATGTGGCCGTAGCATTGAGGAGCTGGATATCATGAGTGGCGCCGGCCATGCTATGCTATGTGGATTGCAATGTAACATCTAGTTCGAGTGGATTGCCAGCAAGGGCAACTGGAGCGACGGAGTTTCGAGGCTGGGTCCGTCTGACCCCTGGTTGATTTCTCACAATTTTGACATCTTCTTTGCTGAGCCCCTGATGTTGCTCTTCCACCTGCCGCCCATCATCCTTGTGAGGATCTTCTCGTTTGTGCAAGTGATTTGGGAGGACTGCGTTGGGAGAACCAGCGGAAGGCTGGGGTATGTAGGATACATACCTGGGTCAGATTCCACAACCTGTAGGCAACACAGTCTGTGGAAAACCCAAAGCACTTTGGCGACAGCAGAGCTATCTGTGAACAAATCTCTCAAGTCCGATATCGTGATGAAAACAAGATGCTGCGGCTCGGTCCTGTGATGAGTGCCATCTGAAAACATTATGTCACTTTTCAGGTTGGCAGGCACGGTCGGCTCAAGAATCAAAATGGCGTGTCTGGCCAAGGTATAGGATTGGTGATCTGGGTCATATTTCAAGTATCCTCCCCTGCCTAGAAGCTGTGGGATCTCAGTTTGTATGGGACCGAGTACCCATCCTCCGTGTCAATGGAGGCGGTGGAACGAGGACGGATAGCCCCATACATTTGTCAGGTTTACTTGGAGTCGCCGAGAACCGGTGGTATGCTGGCCAGCAGAAGGCTGGTCAGATCCCACAGTGCCTGTAGGCAACACAGTCTGTGGAAACGTCAGACCTAAACCCAAAGCACTTTGGCGACAGCAGAGCTGTCTGTGAACGAATCTCTCAAGTCCGATATCGTGATGAAAACAAGATGCTGCGGATCGGTTTTGTGAAGAGTGTGATCTGAAAACATTTCCTGCTCTGGGACGCAGAGGCGCGGTGTATATTTGCATTTGTTTAGCCGGCCTAGAAGTATTATTCGAAAGTTCAGCCAGGCTTGGCTTTGCGGGTTGCTTTCAGGAATGCTGTGGTGTTTGATTCAATCTGGGCTCTTCTTGTGTGGCGTAGACCACACCGCCGGCCGACCAATCACGCGCGTGATCGAAAAATGCGCCATCATGAGGCAGATTGGCGCATGCCTATCTTCAAAGTCAAATTCTACTTCGTTTGACATGTGTTTGCGATTGGCTGCTGAGTCTGAGAGAGCACGCGCGAATTCAATTAGGCCGTAATATTCCCAACCACACCGCCCCCCCTTTTTGAGATTAACACGCCCAGCCGGCTCGTGGTTGTAAACATCGCTTTAGGCCCATTGAAGGTGATGGGAAGCCTGATTTTTGGGGGAAATGTAGGGCTCGAGAGGCGCAACGTGCCGGTGGTGCTGGCAACGGGCAAGCACCGGGGTCCCTGGACGCAGCGACTCATTCAGGAGGCGGGTGGGAGGATCTTGAAGGAGTTTCCTTGTATCAAACTTCCCCCAATTGGTGGCTTGCATTGGTGGTGGGCTTTGAAGCCCCCTCCTCAACCACCAAATCACCAATCCAACCCACCAATAAGAGGAAAACTGGGAGTGGACATGTGTCACGTTGGTGGAAAGGCAACCATGGTTTAACTGCTGGGCTGTCAATTGAACTGATGTGCCCGCCCCAGCTGTGAGCTATGATAGCGGTGTGGGGCATTTGCCGTTTTTTGGTTCTGTTCATTTACATATGGAGGGGAGAGGTTCGCTAAGGCTCCCTAAGGAACCTAAAAACCCTAGGCACACCTAGAAAGACCACAAAACCCTAGGGCTGTCAACACCCACCCCCTTGTACCTACCCCTCCGATCCTTGCTTTTACTCAGGCCCTTTGCTTGTCCAAAAGTAACCACCCTCTGAGTGGGGTTAGAAGACCTGCTAACCCGTCGCACACATATCCTTTTTGGGAGTTTTGGTTTTAATAGGAAACATTTGTTGGGGTCTCCTATTTTGAGACAATCCCATTTTGTAGGGAAGTAACTCGTTAGCTTCTGAACAACTATGTTTGCTTCAAAGCTACTTTCCAGCAGGAACGTCTGTCCAGCACTTGCATTTGCACGAAATTTGTGAATTGGGCGCTTGGTCCATGCGAGACGGCCAGGTGGTCGACCATGACATCCAGGCCTGCAAAGAGTGACCAGCCCCGTCCTTCGGAAGCCGCCTGGCTCTTACCTGTTGATTGAATGTAGTTTGGTTGGTTGGTTCTTCTGATTGCTTGTGAAAGGCCCAACGAGTGTTAGCCTGTTAACGCATTCCAGCCAGCTAGACACGTGTTGTTCCTCTCTTTCCGCAGGTCCCGCGGGTTAGCTTAAAAACTCGCTTTGGGCGCCCGCTTTTCCGTCCAAGTCCAACCTCACCGTTTCTGGGAATCCTGGGCAGACGGCTTGAGTCGGAAAGTTAAAACACTAAAAATCATTCCCAGGGACTTTCAGGCAGTTTCGGCTTAGGCGAAGTGAATTGACGTTTTGTTTGGCAAGCGCCAAATGCTCGGAGAGAGCCAACTTGATGGCGCAGTTAAGCTTGTCTCTCCTTGGGCTCCTGGACTTTGGTCACTTTTTGGAACCATTTGAGTGGCAAACAGACAGTTTAGACCTGCTCATCTCGATCGATCCGAACATGTCTCGGCTGTAAGAAACATGCAGCCATGGGTTCCTTCGATGGGGTTTTGTCAAGGTTTGATGCCTTCAGAACTGTGCAATCTGGCGCGGCTTCCGCGACAAACGCCGGGGGGCGGGGGTGTCAAAAGGCCGGTTTTGTTTCCAGCAACGAAAAATTGGGACCAAAGGTGCACAGCGTCTTTCTGATTTCCCTTCAACCACCATCCAAGAAAAGGTCCTTTTCCAATCCGTGCACCCCCACCGAAGTGTCCTTGAAAGCAATGCGACTACATCAGGGTGAAAGTAGATAGCACAACTCCCATTATTTGCAGATGTAACGGGGATGACCAAACCCAAATGGGGGAATTGTGCTATCTGCTGCCGCCCACCTGTCATTCTGATTTTGCAAGACTTTTGGTTTGCGACCTCGTGAAGGTTGGTCCTGGGCCAAGGTAGAAGCCACCTTTTCTCCGACGTGGGTATACAGATATATACATATTTCTTGCCGTACCCTCCCGTTCCTTTGGAAGTGTTCTTGGCAACATGGGCCAAAGCCAAGGGTAAAATTTGTGGTTTTTCTGAACAGGATAGAGGTGAAGAGAGTGGGGAACCAACCTTCGAAATCACTTCACATTTCCAGGCCATGTTTTTTTAGCGAGTTCCCTTCTTTGGTCGGTTGGTAGGAGACCCTGTCAATTCGGACGGGGTTGATGGTGTGAGACTGACAACATGTGTGATGTTGGTATTTGGGGCAGGACATGTTGGAGGGTTGGACTTATGGGTGTGACTTTGTTGGATACCACTTCGGCGATCATGCAATTGAAGGGACACCGGACCCATGTAGGGTTTTCTGTATCTATAGACCAACCCATAGTTTGCTTCTCAAATGAATCACCCATGTTACATTCAGGTGCCTCCCCCCACCCTCCCCACCAACCCAAGCCCGAACGTTTTCGCCTGCTGTGGTGTTTCTTCATCCCATTCAGCCACTCTGTTGCGCAAAGGGCCGACCTCTTAGCCTTTTGTTGTCCCAGATTCGGTCCCTTTCTGGTTGCCCCAAAAGATCCGCCTTATGTTTCCAGGGTGCTTTGGGGGCAAGCGAGCAGCGCTTGCTAAGTTTGGGCCCTAACCTCTCAACCTCGCCTGAGTTCTTGGACTTTCAACTTTTTGTTAGGACCATTTTAGTGGTAAACTTGCGCACAGTCTGTTGGCACTGGTGACAGACTTGTTAATTAGAGGTAATTTTGAGGATCACTTTAGCAAGCCATGAGGTGATCAAGAAAAGTTTGGACTCTTTGTTGGCCATCTCGGGGAGTGAGCAACTGAACCCATGGACGTTGGCCGGAAGGCGGCATCTCCATGGACGCTGAACGCGCCGGGGGTCTTCGTCCAGGGCCTCCGGGTCTGCGATGCCTCGGGCGAGGCGCGGGCCGGGATGCGTAGGTCCACCAAACCCAGAAAAAGCTTCCGCTTGCAATATGGCTGTGGGTCAAAACCAATGGCATCCCATCTTGGGGTAGGTGAATTCACCACCCATTTTAGAACCTATTTTAGTGGGGATTGGGATGTTCACTGGGGGTACGAGATTTTGACCCATGGCCATATGTTCTCTCCTGGTAGCTTTAGAGGGAATCTATCACTGGACATGTCTTCCATTTGCTTAAGAATATATGTTTCCCCCCTACTTTCAAAGGGAATCTGGACATATGCTTTCTTTTTCTCCAGGACTCAGGAAAATTGAGGCAATCAACAAAATTAGCTATATAAATCAACGAGGCCAAATAAACGAGCAAGTAAAACAAATCGACCAAACAAACGATGCCGGAGGAGGCCTGTTTGTTGAGGATTTGAAGCAGGGATGCCTGGAACTGGAGCAATTGAAGTGTGAAATCGGAACTGAATCTCATTTGATGGAGTAGAGGAATTGGACCGTTGCAATAAAGATCTTGTGGGTTCCCTCGTTGCTTTTTGCGGGTGAACTGCCGTTCGATTTACCTCAACCCTTTAACTGGACGACCGGTTGGGCCTCACGACCAACCCACACAAAATGGGCTCGGATTCCTTTGGTTTCCCTGTAAGCCAAACGGGTTTCCCACCAAAAGGACGTCCAAAAGCTGGTCAGTTCCATTTTGAATGGCGCTTTTCCAGTTTGAACCCAGCGGTATGTACCTCCCGGTTTGAGGTCGGACAAAACACGGTTGCGTGGAGGACTCGCTGCGCCTCAAGTTTTTTGCCCAAAACGTGGCTTCATACTTGGGAGATGTGTGAATCAGGGACTCCAAACAGTGTGACCTTCATTTGAACACCGCTCCCGAAAAGGGGACATGTTAAGAACTTCCCCCCTTCCCCAGAAGGTCAAGCCTGAGATGAAACGGGGGTCCGGGAGAGAAGGTGGTCTGCGGGAGAAGATCGTAGATGGCCGCTCTGCAGGATTGAGGATGCACGCGGAAATTGGAAATTAGATAGAGTTTAATTGGGCCGGTATTGAACTCAATTGTGTTTTGCGCGGAAAAGTTGTTCTTCCCAACGCACCATACCTATTAAGAGTGGTCCCGGAACGGAGTATAGGATTGTTTCATTTTGGATCTCAAACGTGCGCCTTGTATTTTTAATCCAATGTTAACATTCCCCTCAAGAAGCAAGCACCCATTTGGGCGTGTCCTTTTCCCGGCTGTCTGGGTGAACTATAACGACCTCACACGACCTCACCCCTCATGGTGGTTTATGTGGGGAATAGCCCGCCACCCCACACACACACACACAAGTTGTTGCTGTGCATTTTTTTTGGCCACCCCCAAACTCCCTAAAGGTCGGGCACTCAGTGCTCAGAGACCCGGATTCAGGTGGTCGCTGCCCGAACGCTCGCACCTGAGCTCCTGAGACGCTGCGCACGCCTGGCGGAGCGCGAAGCGTGGACGCTGCTGTCCTACACGGACCGGGCCAGAGGGCTGGTGAATCAGTCTCTTCCATTTGCTTAAGAATGTGATTGATTTCCCCTGCTGGTGTTAAAGGGAATCTATCACTACTGGAAATATTTGTTTTCAGTGGACTTGAGCAAATGGAAGGTCTGCTGCACAACAATTGTTGGGAGCACAAGTTGTTGCAGCCTCGTTTGCTTTGTTTCGGGGCCGTCCACTCGCTTCGGAAGCGAGCAAAACCGCAGGTTTTGCTGCCTTGAATTGTGCCCCGGGGTGCGGGAAAATTTTCGGGGCAGCTTTCTGTACCGATCCGCTTGAAGTACGTAAGTCCCTATGGCTGTCAAGCGCCCCCCGTAGGTCTCTGCAATTCCATGGGGCCTTTCTGCAAGGCCCAGGGCCCCTGTTTTTGGGGCGCCCTGCAAGCAAGGCCCCCTGGCAATGGGAGAAGTCGTCATGGGAATCCACTTTAGGTATCACTGACAAAGGGCCATGCGAATCAACCACTTGGTACGACACTGGGTACACGGTACAAGAGGAAAGCCATCTTCCAGGTAGAGGCGCTATGTTTGTTGGAGGCTCCGAGGGTATCACTGAGCGCCAGTGGTTGTCGCTCCTGGAAGTCTCCAAAATGCACGTTGACCCAGGACGCGGATACCATCGCCAGCGGCTTAGCTGCAAACGGCCAGCCGTGAAGGGTTTTTAAGGTTTTTTGGAGTGTTCAAAGGAGGTGCCAAAGAATGGATGATGCTTTCCCAAATCGGATTTGTTTTTAATTTTCCACACATTCCTTGCGTGCAGCGTCCATCCTTTTGATCTGGCGAAAGCCAGTTTGGACTTTGTGATGGCAACCTGCTACCTATTGATTTTCCGTTTCCGCATGAGACTGACGGCACCTTGGCTCTCTGAAGAAGCAATAGTTTCGAACCGGGATGGGGTACCTTCCTTGGCCGGATCCGCGGTCAGGCAGTAGCGCTTCCAGGGCTGGTTGCACATGTGCCATGGGCCAAAAAAACAACATTTACTTTGGGTTTGATGGATGCTCGTCAACCCTAGTAGGATTTTTAGACTAAAGAGTCCTGATCACGGCTCGAATATTGCCGGCAGCGGTCCCTATAACTTCCGTTTTTGAAGGATGAATCTGCCGTCGTATGGCGATTTGAAAGGGTGTTTCCCTGAGTGCTGCGATGTTTCGGTGGGAAAACCGTGCCCCCATTGTCATGGCCTGCAGGTATTTGATTCTTTTATGGCACCAGATTCAAATAGAAAGTCATGTTGACTCATGTCGTGGGCGGCAGTTCGGATGGTTTTGCGACATAATTTCTCGACAGAGAGTGTCTTTGTTTGAAGGTACAATGGGTACCTGTTTTTTGGTGGTTTTGAAGGGAAACGAAAGTCAACAACACCATTTTGGAGGACCCCTAACAAAAAGACGCACTCAAATGTGTTCAATGTTCCCAAAGGAAGCCCACGGAAAGATGGTTGTTTTTTCGGGTGACTTAATTTTGACCCGTACCCAGGAGTTGGACATCGGGGTGCTTTGCTGCACTGATTCGGTCGGCCCAGGCAACCGACCGGATCCGGAAACGGCGAAGATCGACGCGCTGGGCGAGCCGCCAGCAGCTCGGTTGACTGGTAGCTGAGTCAAAGAAAGGGAACCCCACGTTGGATGGTTTAAACCTTGAGTGCTATTGGGTTGGATCTTTAGACTTTAACTTTTTGGCAAATCAAGTTTTTTTGTTAAACCCGCAAAAAGAGGGGTCAACAGCAACTAAGAAACGGGAATCCAAGAGGACATCCATCGTTGGAACATCGTACTCTGTAACGTGCGTTGCTTTTCGTTTGATTGCAGGGTTCTCTTGTGAGAAAGCTCCGCAAATAGTTACGTCTTGTTTTTGGGGTACCCCTTGTTTGTTGTTTTTCAAAGAAACCCAAAAGGAAAGTCAAACTCCAGTTTGGGGTGTTCTCGTATTTTCAGACAGCCCCGCACATCAAGAGTCCTTCCTGGGAGATTTCTAGATCTTCGGCGCCCGGTGTTTGGATTGGAATGAGGGTGTTCCCCCTCCAAAGTGACGAGCCTCCTAGTAAAAAGCCGGGGACACCTCCACATATTTTTTCTTCATCCTGGGTTGGCTGAAACATTTGCCTGGAACACATGGATCCCTGTAACGAGGAGCCTATAAGGAAGGTGGTTGATCACATGTCGGGGTTGTCCTTTGAGACCAGG
Source organism: Effrenium voratum (assembly GCA_963377175.1). Lineage (NCBI taxonomy): Eukaryota > Dinophyceae > Suessiales > Symbiodiniaceae > Effrenium > Effrenium voratum. The sequence continues at coordinate 722,582 of CAUJNA010001391.1, read as the reverse complement.
CTTGTCCGTTTGAAAAGTCTACCTCAATGCAAAGATGCCTGGGCCTCTCAAAGCGGTTGTTGATTCTGTTGGCGGTTTCAACTCCCCTGCTGCATAACAAAGACAAGGGGGCGTCTACCCGTCTTGCTTTTCAAGACATGCCCAAAAATGCCTGCAGTATTTGAAGGAAAATGTACAGTGGATGGAGCTCCAGCTGGGACGATGCAATGAAAACTGGCACAAACCAGCTAGGATAAGTTGTGGTTTTAGTTGTTGGTGTTGTCTTGTTGTGTCAGGTTCCCACTCTCATTTGACATCCTTCTTGCACAGTCGGATGATGGTACACGGGGATCGGGATGCCTGGCCTGTTCAGAACCAACGTCAAGCATCGTCAAGCCTTGAAGACTTGTTTGGTTGTTCTCATTCCGTGGTGGCTGGAACTAAGCTGAGTATATATTTTAAATTTTGTGAGTCCAGGGTTTTGAAAGAGAAAGGTTATATTTTGGGCAGTTGAAACACTCGACCTGGCCACCACTAGTCAAAGGTTATATGGGTTTATCTTTTTCGAGAGTACCTCTTGGGGTGGCTCAAAAAGGAACCATGTGGAACACATCCATTTGTGGCTTTTAGCTACGCCCATCTACGATTACGGTTGTTTGTTTTGGGCCTCTTGACTTTGGTGCAGAACTGTAATTATTTGTTCATAGGCCCATAACCCAGGAAGATCATGCTGGCTTATGATATGGGTTGCATTAGCGACATTCGCTGAAGGACGAGGAGAATGAATCTGAGGAGCGCGGCGACCACTCGAGCGGCCCAGACTCTTTTGGCCGTCACGAGGTGAGCCGCACACAGCCCCCAAGTGGCTTAAGCTCACGGAGGAGATCCAGTGGTCCGCATATTCTAGCATGGCCGGGAGCAAGAACAGGAGGGGATGCTAGAAGAAGAACAAAAACGCAGCGTGCCAGGCGCGATGTTTCAAAAAGCAGAATGATGATGGGCTTGCGACGGAAAACTGGAGTTTTGGCAACTGGAACTGTGCTTTTTGGCAATATTTTTGAACAAAACCAAGCTTGACCGCTATACAGCATGATGTATCAACACGATACAGTGTGTTGACCCCTGAAAATGGTGGGCATGATTTCTCTTGAAGCCGACCTCTAGTTGGGTCCAGCTCGTTTTGATTCAGACATTTAAAGCTTACTTGAACATTGCATTGCAGCACATAGTGTATGAACAATCTGGAGCTCGTGACGCACTTACCGAAGTCCAAGCACTCATTTGTCCACATCCATTGCGGGCAGCGTCATGTTTACAGCCTGTTGGTGGTATGGTCATCAACCCTTAATAGGGGCCTTAGTCAAACATTACCTTACCTGTTGCTTTGTCCATCTTTGTTTGGCAGGTGTTTGGTCCATGTTTGTTAAGGCCCGAAAAGGTCTACTTTGGACATTCAGGAATCTATGCTCCTGGCAATCACAAATTGTGATCCTGGCACTGGTCTTCGCAATCCCACTATCTTTAAGGTTCACCGCAGGACTGGCGTGAAACATCTGCCGTTTCGCTTGGCCAACCTCTGGCCGCGGTTCTCGATCCAATCGGAGCGAAACCTTCGGCCGCTTCGAAACTTCGAGGTAGAAGTGGCGAGTTGCGAAGGCGCGAAGGTGCACAAGCTGCTCTTCCTCGGGCGTCCGGCGGATGAGCAGGCGCCCGATGCGGCGCTCGAACTAATTCGTTGCGCCAGAAGTTCAGAAGAAATGTTGATCCTCAGCTCCCAGAATGATTCGGTGGTCCCTTGAGTTTTTGTTTGAGTGGAACCACCCCAAAACGGGGTCCTCAACAAAGACACGCCCAAATGGAACCAGAGCAAGCTAGTGAAACCAGCTGGGGGAGGAGGCCAAAAAGAGCGACCGTCGCGTTGTTGGCACGACAGCAACACCAGGAATCAAAGCCCACACATAGAACAGAGTTTGCTTTGTGGGGTATAACGTTGTCAGCCGTGACTAATCTAGGGGTACCTTCCCCATTCTTTCCAGGGATCCTTCTTTTCAGGAAACCCAGGGGAAACAGCCGAACAATGGTTGAAAAGAATGGGGAATCAACCCCTAGAACTAATGTTAACTTTGGATGAATCCGGTGGACCACACCAAGTACTTGCCAGCGACCCTGAAATGCATTGGGTTCTGCGCAGGCCATCCGGAAAGCCGTGGAGGCGGAGGTGGGTGAAGAGGCAAGGGAGAGCAAGACCTGAAGCGGTGAGCTTCAAGGTTTGCTTTGGAAGCTCCCATGGGAAGTTCATGAAGCAGGGGTGCGTTGGATATGTTTCATGGGCTGCTTCTGATGGCAAGGAACCCTTTAGGGTACTTCCTAAGAGCACCGTAAGCCCGTAAGGAGCTTACGCTGGGGTCTTCCGTGCTGAAGGCATGGGTGATGTTTCGGATTGCCCTGTTGCGACGCAACTTGAGGAGCCAAACCTGGGCGACCGACAACTTTGGGGCCTCATGATGCAGGATACAACTTGGCTATCGATGCTTTAACCAAACTGACCTACAAGGACACCTATTGTTCCAAGCACTGGAATGTCCCTTGTCCATGTACAGGTGCCCCTGCAATATATTACGTTCAAGAACACAACCGTATTTAATCACAATGTTGATATATCCAACAATCATATGCAACCCTTTGGCTATATCATGTTTGCCCCGGTTTTAAAGAGGGGGTAGGTGACTATCTTTAATAACAACATTCCAGGAGACCCCAGGAATACGTGACTGGAACACTGGACACCATCATGTCAACTGGGTCGTTGGTGGAACCCCTGCTTTACCCTAGGTGTCCTTTTGTCGGGTGACATAGAGTCGTGATTCGGAAAGCTAGTTGCGGCTACTATCGACCCGGTGCATTTCAGCTATGCTGTCAACAAGAAACAAAGAAACAGTTGCCAGCGGACTTGTGTGAAGCTTCGTTGGTAAAGCGCCCAATGTTAAAAGCGAGTCCTGATTTTCGTTGAGTCCTGTGCCCTTGCAACCCACGAAGGGGTTTCCATGTTGCCGGAATTGTCGGCCCCCGAGAAGGCTCCCCCTGGTTGTTTTTTGCTTTTCGGGGGGTTCACTGGTTGGGACAGAAGCTTGAACAACATCTTGACAGGTTCGCCTAGGTCGGCACTTCATATCCTTTTCATCCTTTTTGAACATCATCCTTTTGACTTTTTTGGTTCTCGTCCAAGAAGTCCCCCACGCAGGCTTCGATCACGGTGGCCATCGCGGGTATGGTGGAGGTCCTGCCAAAGAACTCGTCCAAAGCAGACGGCGTGAGGCGCGCGAAATCGCGGTGGTCGAGCTGGCGCTTGATGCCCCCGCAACAACTACTTTTTCCCAAGTCCAAAATCCCAAGTACTGTCCAAAATGCAGTAGTTCGAGATGCTGGGAGCTTTGTCATTTTCCTTTGGCTGCAAGGGTAATCCTGTATGGAGCGGGCCACGTTTTTTCCCAGCGGATCGTAGGGCCAATACCAAGCCTACCTTGCACAGACCACCCTACCCTGCCCCAAGCCACGAACCCTCGGATTTCAACGGAGTTTTTTACTTGACCTCACTTGGCCTTAAGGCTATTGACCCATTGACCCTTGACCCATCATAACTTTTGGGAGTCCTAGGTTTGACATGCATGTAGGCATTTGGCATTGTGTTCCTCAATGACGATGGTCCTCATCCCACAAAACCCTTAGCTTTGTGGGTTCAGAGAAACCCGAGGTTTTCCGGCTACGTCCAACCTGTGCATTTCGTGCATCCAAACCGGCCCGAGTCTGGACGCGAATTCGGGGTTGTCTCCTCTGAGGCAGGCGCTGGAGATTTTGGGCATCCAGCCAAGGGAAGTGCTGGCGCTGGGGGACGGGGAGAATGATGTGGAGATGATGGAGTTCATCCGCCCCTCGGATGGGGAGCGGTACTCCCCAAAGCCCCAAAAGGAGTATGTTTTTTGCTTTGTGGTACTACCCTTGGAAATCAGCGGAAGGAGCCAGGTCCCCTGCAAATTGAATGAGAGGTCTTGGTTTCGTGCGCCCAAACAATGGGGGTGAGCCCCAAACAGAATCCGCCGCTAGGAAGTGTCAGAATGGCACGGTCGATCCCGGATTCGCAAGTCTAGCAGACTGATGGGGTGGTTGCCCCAACAGCAAAGGAGTTCGTCTTAAATGGGCAGGGGTTACTGTAGTTACTAGTTCATCCTGGGTTCCCATTGACCGCCAAAAGGGTGATTTCCCTAAAAAGCAACCCAACCAGAAGAGTGGGCTCGACAGACGTGGGCGCCCTCACAAAACTCCGTCACCGCCAAGCGCTCTGGACTGAAGGCGCAGAACCCGTGGAGGGTCTGGGTACCCGCAGAGGCGCAATCAATGGGTTTGAGCGTTACGCGAGGCCACACCTCTCAAAGCAAAAACCAGACTTAGCTTGCCTTTTTAACGTTTGGTCCTCTAGTGCTCCTTCATTTCGCACTTCAACCAGCAAACAGTTCATCCAATCTTTGCAGGTCTGAGGCCGGCCCAGGAAAGAACGCCTTGGGGAACAGCCGGAAGCTTTCGCAGACCAATTTGACACATTGTTCTCTTGTTAGACCTCCCTCCTTGGGTGAATCACTCAGATCATCCTGGGTTAACGTTGACCGGCTATGACCAGCTGGCGGTGTCAATATTCTTCACAGAGCCTTGAAGCCACCGCACCTAAATGAGTCCAAAGGCTTGGAAGATGCCGATGAAGGCGTGGGGTTCCTCTTCCTTCAAACGGAGGTGCCAGGGGATGATGGACCCCTAGAAGGTTTCTACACGCATCAGCCTATACTGAAAATCATGGGGACGAAAGTGGCCGTGAAAGGCGGGTGAGCAAATGGTCTCAGCGGCACTTGTCTCTGGGTTCCAGAATCCTCAAGGAGGCAATGATGCGAATGAAGTTTGCAGGTAGCTCTGGTGCTCGGCTGGGATCATTCTTTTGAGGGTTTGGGAGGTCAAAGTCAGAGAATGGTTTCTGGCGGTTTCCCTTTCACCCACCACTGAACCTTTCTGGTGGTTTCTGGTGGTTTCCCTTCCCTTTCCTTTCAGAGAATGGTTTCCCTTTCTGGGGTGACCGGGGGTGACCTGGCTCCACCGGCCGCCACCGGCTCAAAGGCGGCGCCGGGGGCCTCACAGCGGCGGTGGCCAACGCCCGGCCGCAGCTGAGACGTGCGGCGGAGTTCGAGGTGCCCTCCTGCGACGAGGACAGCTCGAGCCTCGAGCGGTCGCCGGATGGGCTTCCAATGGAGGCAGGAAAACCAGGTCCCCCAGTAGCTGGGTCGGGCAAAAGATGGTTTCAACGCCACTTTTACGAGGGAAGAATCATCAGTGGTTTAGGTGCCCTTTCTTTTACCCCTTTTTTGGTTGGGAGGGTTCCCCTACTAAAAATGACTACAGAAAAAAGTTGGTACCCTTATTCTAACCTCTCGACTGGAGGATCTAGAAAATGGTCGCCCATTGTTTTAGCCCTTTTCCACTTGAGTTGTTTGGGATGAAAGGGTTTAGATGGTTGCGTACACGGGAAAATGGAAGCACTGGGCCAGACGGTTTGGCTGTTGTTTTACGTATTGCAGGGCAACTACGCAAAGAAGCGTGTCATTTTTTCCCATGCCCACTAGGAGTCTGGGATCTAGAAATCTAGATCCAGCTTCTTTTGAACTTGAGCCAGCTCAGGGAATCAGCTTGAATGGACAAGAGTTGAGTGCCCTTAGATCGAAGCCAACTTGTCTTGTTCGGAGCATGAGGCGATGAGGCAACAAATAGGGACCTAGCATGAAGCTAAAGTTTGCTGCTTGTCGGACCAAGTGTTTCGGCCCTCTCTTCTCCAACAAGTAATGCCGTCCACTTGTGGCTGTTTAATCGCCAATCTTTTGATCTACCCAGAAGGAGGTCAAACAGGGCCTAATTGGCAACTCTTCTGATTTTTTTCCGACTTATCGACCAAGCCAACGTGGCCGCAGGACGGGTGGTCGCACGCCGTGGAGCGATGGATTTTGACCGCGCGGGGTGTGACACCCGCGCGAGCCCAAAAGCAAGAGCTGCGGGAACGAGGGCATGAGGGATTTTGTTTATATGACTTGACACTTGCAGTTTCAATAAATATGGATATGGTTAAAAACTAAACCACCAGGGGACCGCAGGTTTTGGTCCATGTTTCCATCTACCAGGATTCCATTTGGGTACCTATTTTTGACCAACAGCCAAATATAGACCAGATTCTAGGGGAAAGGGAAGGGAGTGAGGTCAGGGTGTATGAGTGCGGATTTCTTGGGGTGACTAGCCTGCCTGTTCTGGGAAAGATGGAAGCCCTTCAGGACAAATTCTTCCCTTAGAAGGCTTGCAGAACAACAGTGAGCCGCATATCTTGGTGGTCTGCTCTTGGACACTAAAAAAAACAACTAGAAGCAAGGAGACCACCCAATTTTCAACCCAATGTACGGAAAAGGGATGGCTCGGGCCGCCGGTGTGGGGGCACCACCCCTCATGATGACAAAAGTAGTTGAATGGGCTGACCCCAAGCGGGACAGAAACGTGGACCGCACATTCTCACGTGTCCCTTTGAGAGACATTTATATCTGGAGGGGGATTTGTCCACTTAGCAAGCTACGAAATAGACAAGCAACAAGAGGGAGGCGTGTTGCGAATAGGCCGTGGGGTTTTGCACGTTTCCGCCCTTCTTGAACCTGAAGGCATAAAATGCAAAATGCCGCAAAACCAGGTGCGTTTGCAGGGCTGGAGCCACGAAGCCCGCTGTTTTTTGGAGCCTTTCAGCAGAGTGCGCCGGCGTTTTGCCCTGTAAAAAAATAGTAGGGGATCAGACGCTTTTACAAAACACGTGACCAACAATGGAACTATCCCGAATCCCAAACATGAACCCTTCGCAATTTTGACCTTAGCTTCTTGAACTTCGCCGTTGAGATCCCACGGGCCTTTCTTTGCACCTTCCGTGCTTGCGTGTGCCTTTCGCTCAAAGGAACGGGGCGGCGGGGCTCAGAAAGCATGCCTCAATTTAGATTGATTGCCAGATTTGGTTTCTGCTTTGACACATCTTGGGTCAGGGTGAAGAAGGATTCAATCCCGGCCAGCCAGGTAGCAACAATTGCATCCCAGAAACCAGAAAGGCTTTGGTTCTCCCCCTTGTTTCTTCCGAGCCGTTCCTGCTGAGCCATTGGTTTCCTGCGTCGCTGGCTGATGCCAGTGCTATGGCTGGCGCTTTTGGCCGGCGCTCACGCTGAGGAGAACTGGGGGCTTTACAGGTGACTGGCCTTCTGGCGTTTTGTGGGCGACTCAAAGCTGCGCTCGAGTTTCCCCATGAAACCCTATCTCACACTTGTCCCAAGGCAGGGACTAGGAGACACCAGGCAGTCAGATGCTCGCATTGACGGTTTTTTGTGGGGTGGCCCCCAAGCCCAAACCTGCAAAACACACCCCGGCCTTTGTCCCTACGGTGACGACTTTTAAATATGTGGGGGCCGGGCCTGGGCTTCAGGGCTGGGAGGTAGTGTAAGACATCTGTTTATATCGGATAATTAAAGTGGCTGGCCGGGCCACCCTCACGGGCCCTGGAGGTAGTATGAAATACCAATTAGGATATTTAAATGGCAACACCGAGACAGACCCCTTCCCCGTAAAAACAGGGCGTAACACAATTCAATCCCTTGCTAGCAGCTGCGTTGCGCTAGCTCCTGCCAAGCCAGGTCAGATTGCACAGGTCCAACCTAAGGCGCCATGTCGGTGCAGACCTATGCTTGCGTAACTCCATGCTTCATAAACGCCTGGAATTGCGGAGCTAAGTGCGCTGAATTGAGCTGCCCAAGCCCTGTGTACGTGGCTCGTGGAGAAAGAAAGCAAGAAGAACACGAATGCCCCTTGTCTCGGACGGGACTCCCAGAATTCCCTGAATTCTTGAAACTCCTGGCGTCTTGGGATGGGAGCTGCTTTTAAGCAAATCTCAGAATGAAAAGAATTGGAAGAGAGAGAGAGAGAGAGAGAGAGAGAGAGAGAGAGAGAATGCCTGGATCTGTCATTGGGCCCTGTTTCAGACCTGTTTCAGACCTGTTTCAGACCCCTGCAAAAGCACCATCTCAAATTCGCAAAACTTTGCCCCGAATCCCCAGCACCAGTATAGCGGTGCAGCGGCTCGCGGGCCGTGGAGGTAGTATGAAACACCAATTGAGACATGGTGCAACACTGATGCCTGCAATTGCAGAACAATGCTTTCGTAATTCCATGCTACATAAACGCCTGGAATTGCGGAGCTAAGTGCGCTGAATTGAGCTGCCTAAGCCCTGTCTACGTGGCTCGTGGAGACAGAAAGCAAGAAGGACATGAATTCCCCTGTCGCTGACGGGACTCTCAGATTTCCTTGAATTCTTGAAACTCCTGGCGTCTGGGGATGGGACCTGTTTTTTAACAAATCTCAGAATGAAAAGAATTGAAAGAAAAGAAAGAGAAGCAAGAAAGAGAGAGAGAGAGAGAGAGAGAGAGAGAGGGAGAGAGAGAGAGAGACTGCTTGGATCTGGCATTGGGCCCTGTGTCAGACCTGTTTCAGGCCTGTTTCAGACCCCTGCAAAAGGACCGTCTCATATTCGCAAAGCCCCGCCCCGAATCCGTAGCACACACGCCTCAGCTCCTGCCAAGCCACATAGGTCCAACCTACGGCGCCATGTCGGCGCAACACTGATGCCTCTTTTTGTAATTCCATGTTACATAAACGCCTGGAATTGCGGAGCCAATTGCGCTGACTTGAGCTGCCTAAGCCCTGTCTACGTGGCTCGTGGAGAAAGAAAGCAAGAAGGAGCTTATTTTTAAACCCACAGAATGAAAAGAATTGGAAGAGCAGAAAGAGACAGAGAGAGAGAGGGAGAGAGAGAGAGAGATAATGCATGTGGCAGCGGGCCCTGTGTCAGACCCGTTTCAGACCCCTGCAAAAGGACCATCTCATATTAACCCTGCCCCGAATCTATAGCACAAGCGCTGGCCCTTGCCAAGCCGGTCCAACCTAAGGCGCCATCGGCGCCTAATGCTTCTAATTGCAGACCAACGCTTTCGTATTCGCACGCAACATAAATGCCTGGAATTGCGGAGCTAAGTGCGCTGAATTGAGCTGCCTAAGCCTTGTCTACATGGCTCGTGGAGAAAGAAAGCGAGAAAGACATGAATGCCCCTTGTCTCGGACGGGGCACACACACTTGCCTTAAACTCGTGAATCTGCCGGTTTCTTGGCAACAAACAGCAAGCAAATTGACAAGGCGGGCCGGGCCAGAGGCAGGCTTTCAAGACGTAACGCGAAATACCTATCTAAATCGGGTATTTTAGTTGGTCGGCCGGGCTGGCGGTAACGCTGGCGGAGGTAGTGTAAAATCTTTGTTGACCTATTTAAGTGTCCGGGTGTTTAAGTGGCGACACCGTACCAGTCCTTTGGTTCCCTGTGTATATACCATGGGCGGGGCCGGGAATGGGAACACCCCAGGTGTTGCCACCATTGGCACAATGTGCCAGACCTGATACTCGCATGCATTGGAATGCGTGTGCGTTTTGTGGGCGTGGTACATGCCAAATATTTCAACAGAAATCACACCCATTTGAAGAGGAGGCCAGGAAAGCATGTGGGGGGTGTGGTCAACGATGGACAGCGCCTGGGTTCATCCCTGGCACCTCGCAATTTCGACATGGTTGCCAACATGGATACATGTCGGCCACGTTGGAAAACCGACTCACCGGCGGATTTGGGATTCTTGCAAGCCCTCTTGGAGACATGGTGCCACCAGAAAAGCCCCAGCGACCCAGTGCCTGAAAGGCCAAGCTGGGACGACCCCCCCCAAAGCCCAGCGACTCAAAATGACTCCCTCGATCCCTGTTAAGGAAGGGTTCCTGTAATCCATATGGGTCTCTTTTTGTGAGGATACGAATCTTCGGGTTGTTTTTGAGGTGGCAAGGACTCACCCATTTGTTTGATCCCTTTTCTATTTGAAGGCGCGCCCTTGCCCAAGCTTATCAACCAGGTTGTCGGTCGCCGCAATCGGCAGCTTGAAACCCGGCAGGAGCTTTGCGACGACTCCTCCCTGCTTCAGCTGCCAAAGCCGCCAGGCGTTTGGGGGGGGGGGGGGGAGCGTTTTGGGGGTCCGCTGACGCGAGTCGATTTTGAAAGCAACAAACCCAACAACAGCAATTTCCCGCACACCCAGACGTGTTGCCCGTTGTTCAATTTTTTCCCATGGGAATCCACTGGCGGTTTGGGATTACACTAAAATAGACCCCAAGTGTCCATCAGGGGGTCCCTTTGCATTTGATCAGGTGTCCAGTTTCCCCTCGGCCCATGAAAGCTACCTGGACTTCCAACCAATTCCTGGGCTCCTAAATGTGTAGAAACCTTTCAAGGGATCAGCTGGTGATGGATGAAGTTTGGGTGCGCCATTGCCAAGCCAGGACCCCTGAAAAGCACAGCTACCAACTTGATCATGTTGAAACAAGCTGAAGCTTCAACAAAACCCACCGCATTCATGGGGACTGCTGCCTTTTTCCAGAACCCTGAAAATTGTGTTTTTGGGTGAGGTGATATTAGGAGGAATACCTGGGGGGGGGGGGGGGGGGGGGGGGGGGGGGGGTCATGGTGGGTCCCCTTTTGCTACGTAAAAAGAGGCAAACTTGTGCTGGACATAATTATTTTGCAGGGGACTTAAGCAAATGGAGGTCTAGGATCCTCTTGCGGAATCCCCTTTGAAGTGGCAACGTGATAGGATCGGGATCAGCAACTCTTCGCTTCCCCGCAGAAAGCAAATGGAAGCAAAAGGACATGGGCTCCTTGGGAAATGGAATCAACTCACCATTTTGGGAATACACCCCTTATGAAAGCCAAAGGACACCAACCATTTTGGGAATAAAGCCGTTACAGAAGCACAAGGACAGCAACCCATTTTGGGAATGAACCTCTTATGGAATGAACATAGGAAAACAATTGTCTACCCCTTGAGAGCCTTTGAAACTGAACCTCTTGTGGAATTTAATATGGCAATGGGTCAAAACCCCGCACCCCCAGTGAACATCCCAATCCCCAGTAAAATAGGTTCTAAAATGGGTGGTGAATTCACCTACCCCAAAATAGTACCATTGGTGTTGACCTACGGCCATATAGGAAACAACTTCTTTTGGGACATGGACCCCTTGAGAGCCGCCCGCGCCTACCAGGCGGCTTGGCCGCTCGCCGTGCCGGAGCTTTCGGCGTTCCATGGGCACGGATCGCTTGGCAGGCGGGGGCTGTGGTGAAACCCTCAAAGTGGGAAGTGGCTGTGGCTGTCAAAACCGTTATGGGATCCCATTTTGGGTAGGTGACTTCACCACCCAGTTTAGAACCTATTTTAGTGGTTGGATTGGGATGTTCACTGGGGGTACGATTTGGATTTGGACCGGCCAAAGGGGTTCCAAAAGGTCAACCACTTCCGGGTCCTTCGGGCATGCGAGGGAGGTTGGAGGAGCGAAAAATATGAGGTTTCAAGATATGGGCCGTAGGCGTGTCCTTTTTTTAGATGATGGTTAAACATGGATGGGTTCCACTGGATTAGATGGGATTTGTTTTACTATTTACCAGGGTCAGCTAGTTTTCCACAAGGCCACCTATGGCGGGCTGTCTTAAAAGGGAGCCTTAGGAAAGGAAAGTGAGCCAACACAAAGGCAGGTCTAGGCTCATAGGATCTCATTCCAGGATCAAAAGACCAGTATGGGGGTTGGTCAAAAATGGTCCTTTACATGCAATAAATGATATTTCAACAGAAAAGTTACCCATGGTCATTTGGGGGCCGAAGGGAATATCAGGCCCCTATTTTTAGGGAACCCTGTTTGGGAGTTATTTTAAAGGGAAACCAACAGGAAGCACGCATTTTGGTGTTCGCCGGTTTTAAGACAAACTAAAATTGGTCATGGGGATGGTCTGTGTTGGCTTAGAAAGGAACATTCCCCTCAATGTACTGGGGTCGTTGTTTTGACTGTTTCTGATGTGGCCAATGTGCAGTCAAGGCAAAGCGAAGGTTTGAGACTTGAGCCAACAAACGCTCGTTCTTGGTTGCTCTTTTGCTTGTCCTCGCACCTTCTGACCTTGTGGAGGAAGACAGGTTCCACTCGAAGTAGTGCACAGTTCGACTTGGCTAAGTGTCAGCTTGGCTAACACTGTGTTTCACATGACAGCTCAAGTAAAAGGGTACCCAAGAGCAACCAAACATTTTGGGGGATCCAATTGGTGCTTCCCAAAATCGAGCACACCCTAAGTTTGGAACCCCCCAAAACCTACTTTGGAGACGCCCTGAGTTCGTTTTTTCCCGTGAGGTTCGCCCCGACATTCTCCTGGCAGTACCTGGCCTTTTGCTCGCCCTGGTGCTCCTGCTCGCCTTGGCGCCACGATGGCACGGTTTGCCCTTTTCTATGGACACCCACTCCTTCTGAGTTTCTGGACTTGTTGACTGTTTGGCCACTCTGTGTGTGTTGTGCGTGTGCGGGTTGCCTTTGTGTGTGTTGTGTGTGGTGTGTGTGTGTGTGTTGCTTGTGTGTGTGTGTTGTTTGTGTGTGTGTGTTGTTTGTGTGTGTGTGTGGGTGGGTGTTTGTGTTGTGTGTAGGTGTGTGTGTGTGTGTGTGTGGCCCCCCTGTTTCTAAGGGGCTTCCGCTGTCCTTTTGTGTTTGGAGTCGGGTGCCACCATGCGGATTGCTGATTCAAGAGTACCTCGAGATTGGCGATGGCACCCCTGATGAGGACGCCTCTCACGAGCGAAATTGTCTCAGGATAAGCATGCCGAAACTCCACTTTTCACCTTTCAGTTGCTTGGGGGTGCGCCTTGGCAGTTTCGCCGTCTCATATCAAGTGTGTTTAGGCACTGCGTCCGGGCTTCGGTCAGTGTCTTGATCCCTGTTGTGGGCATCTGTTCCGACTCATGCAATGACATTTTCTACAGACATTTACCGGACCTTGTCGCTCGTGACGCTGACGTTTCGGCACCCCTGACTGTTTCCGTGGACCTCTTTCAGTCAGACAAACTGTTTGACTAACCACCAGACCACCCGACACATCAGGCAAGAACTCATGACGCCGTCAGCTTGCTCTTGGCTCGCAATTGTCGGCAACAGATGCCACGCCCCAACGCAGGTCCGATGTCGAACTCAGCAGGCCCTATGTCGAAGGCCACCAATCACACAGCGGGTCCTACGCCACCCAGATCACCAGTGAGCCAGACAGCATCACCGAGCAGGAGTACACTTGTGGCACCGACCTTCAGCACTACTGGCACGTCGTCCGGCATCTCGATGGCCGCAAAACCTTCGGCTCCATCCCCTGCTCCTCGTGTCGCAACGGTGCCTATTTCTGCTTCTCCCACCCGGCCTGGATCGGCTGCTGGCCCACTGCCGCAAATCCTGGTGAAGGCGCGCCCAGCAACCCCAACTACCCCAACTACCCCAACGGCTCCAGCTACAGCATGTCCGACTCCGGCTACCGCACCGACCTCTACGGCAACCCTGCGGACTCCCACGGTCTCTCAGCAAGCGGCAGTATCAGGTCCTACACCTCCACAGCCAGCTACAACGCCCTCGGCTCCCAACCAGGCCACCCCAGTGCCAAAGCCAGTGACCACCACGACTAAAGCACCGACTCCGACACCTACATCGTCGGCATCTCATCCATCCAGTCAGATGCTGCCACCGGCCAACCCACCGGCAAGACCACGCCGCACAACGGAGGGCGAACGATCACGTTCCCACAAAGCTTCCCCCTACTCCAAGTCAGTGCCCCCACAACGCCGAAGTCGAGCTCGCTCCAGGACGCCACCACCGATCTCCCGAAGGGACGCACGGTCGGATCGCTCATCCACGGCAGCAGCAGCTCTCGCCACTCCCGCGACCTCAGCGACTACAGCTTCATCCCAGCGACCAAGAAGCAACAGGTCCTCACTTCCGCGCAGCAGAAACAGTGCTCCATCGGCTCCAGCTCCTAAGACCACCGGTGCTTATCCAGTTACAGAGTCGTCCTTGAGAAGCACTCAACTACGTCCGAATCCACAGGCATACCCACCGCTGGTCCCAAAACCCTGCAAAACAGCCGAATTCTCCATCCTGCTGAACGTTTGTTCCGATGTCACCGGCTTTGTCACCGCTCCGTTTTTGGTGCAAAAAGTGCTCAAAACGGCCAACTCCGAAAAGTTCGTTTTTTCGCACCCACAGTCAGACCCGTGGAGGAGAGAACTTCAGGTACTTGCCTCGCAGCACGTCCGCGACGGGATCCCGGTTAATCAGGAGCAGCTGGACTATGTGGCCGCTACCCTAAATGCAGCAGGCACTCCACCTTGGCCTATGCAAAGGTCAATTCGGACCATCACTACTCCAAGATCACTCCACACTGGTTCATGCTGACCGTCCCCTACCTCGGCGCCACAGTTAGGCTCAAAGAACCGACGAAGACGCGACCCATGCTGCTCTGGACTCACGCTTCCAGTATTGGCGGTACTCGAGGCATACTGCGAAGCCGGCAGATCCATCCTTCCAGGCAGCACAGCTCGGAGTGCCCAGCCTTTTACGCCCAAGGATGGAAGATCACAGGACACGCCGACTATGACGCTGAAGAAATAGCCCGGATGATGTCTCAGAACTGGAGTATGTCTTTCAACATGGCCCAACTATTGCTGTTCGGGCGCGCTGTCGGTACCTGTCAGCCGATTCGTGGAGGGGGAGAACGAGCTTGCATCGAGGCGTTGGATTCCAGTGAGCGTCCTGACGTCATACACTATGTTGCAGGCAAGTGTTGGCTGGTGATTCCAGAAGCCAGCCAGATCGTTGGACTCGCATGGCCTACCGACGCGAAACCACCCACAGGTATTCTCCGCTCGTGAACCTGCATCAGGCAATGATCCAGATGACCAGTCTACCACTTCGGCAGTCATGCTTGCCATGAGCTTTATCGATGCGCTGGTCTTGCTACACCGGCAACCCGATCAGACGAACTGCTGCACCTGATGACATTTAATGATGTTTCATTGCAATACCACATTGCCGTCTCCGCCCGCCGACAGCATTTTGCGACAAAAAGTGCATGCCGGGGCCTTCTGACGCAAGCACGACTTTATTTTGCTGGCCTTCTTGACGTGGTTTCCTTGGTCTTGTGTTCATCCGCATGTGTTGATCGCTTTTTCTTAACGACAAGGAAGTTTCCGGCCTCTGTTTGAAAACCTTTTGTAAACGTGTCAACCCGTGCCGCATGCCCAGCGTTTGGTCAATCAATCAGCAAGTGCCAGAGATAAACGACCATCCCTTGATGGCCTCTCAGTGGCCCTACTCATGGCCGGCGACTTCGGCAACCCCTTCTTCGCAACCGATGTCTTCGCATCTTCCATCATGGTCGGTCCCGCAGTCCCAGACAGCAGCCTACTCAAGCTCCAACCGGATGGAAGCCATGCAGCACCAACCTCAAGAGGAAGCAGTACCCCGGGTCAATCCTCCTCGGCCTCCACATATGGCCTACCAGTTCCCACCGCAGCCTCCTGGCCAGTTCTGGCGGTGGCACGACCCACATACAGACAGGTTCTCGGCCCCCACCACCAGCACCACCAGTTCAACTTCAGCCCCGTGCACCCCTAGGCCAAGGCGATACAACGCAGTATACTCAGCCTCGCTACGCGCAACTTCTTCCCGGCACCTTTCAATCTGATGACATCTTTCTCGACAAAACGGAAGTCCGTGGCCTGCAACTATACCGTCATATTCAACCCACTCAGTGGTCTCGCGCTCCGAGCGCTATCGAACGGGCGATACAGCACACCGGTAATGGCTCAGACAATTGCCGAGGCGGTGCTATTGACATCAATCCTCAAAGCCTTGCGAGGCAGGGAAGTCGACATCGATCGGACAGCCCGCTCCCTTCACCCGGACAATGCGCCAGACAAGCGCAATGAGGCTATGCAGTTCATGGAGCCGCTCGCGCTCAAAATCGTGGACCTCATGGACCTGCAGCCCGCCAAGCAGGAGAACCTCACCCGCCACAAAATTGCCGAATTGGAACATCAGCTTGAGCGCTACAAGAGCAAAGGCATCACTCTCACACCGGACAAGAAGCAGCCATCTTCGCCTCCTTCCAATACCACTTCCTGGACTCCTACACCTGGCCGTTTTGACCAGTCCCTCTATATCAACAAAGCGATGTCGGATGCTCATTGGGCCCCCCTACCAGTCCCTTCTCCGGAGGCTGATCCAGCTCCCAAACGACGCCCGGCCAAGCGCAAGACTCCAGAGGCCGCCCGGACATCACCCAGAGCTTTTACGTCAGGGCAATCCCAAGGGCCAGCAGGTCCCACTTCCCACCAGTCTCACGGACAAAGTCTTCAAAGCGAAAGCGTGGCTGCAGGAACGCACGCTGTCCAACCAAGCGACTTATCTCGACCTCGTCAAGCAGGAGCTGGCATCGGACACGGTGGAGCAGTTGAAAACCATTGCAGTCAAGTGAGCCTACAGTTCATCACGGTACTGTACATGTACGGCAAGTGAGAGAAGCGATGCTCGCGCTCACGATGGAGGACGTTAGCAAACTATGAACCGGCTGGCACAAAAGGCCCCACTGCTAGGCGCGCGGTCCAAATCAAACTGCTCCCCTGTGGGTCGATGCCTTTTTCGCTAGGACGTTGTGGTTCCCTCTGGTCTGACTTTTCAGGTGTGCCCGGAACCTGCCCTGTTTTCTTCCTTTGCTTTTTCTCCTTTTCTCGTTCTAGGTTCTCGGGGGTTTGCAAGCCTGTGTAGTTCTAAGTTGACCCCAACTAACACATCGGTGCTCAAGCCTGCTACATATGGCCAAGCCATGCCGGTCATCCGGAAACGGTGTTTCTCCTGCAGCTCTTCGGCAAGTATGCAAGTTCAGAACTATGCGGCGCTGCCAAACACTATGGCATCGCTGAACCCATGTGGCCAGTTAGCTTGCAACACGGCACCGACCACTTCCTTCCCTACCTCACTGCGCTCATTGCACTAAGACTCGGTGATCCACTCGATGTCAACGCATCCTACCAATATTATCAGGTTCTCTACCGGATCATCATTACGTGTCGCACAGTTCTCAACATGCCGATGGTCAACAAGCAGCTGTCCATGTGGGCCGAGTCCCTAGCCACACTGCTCATGGTTCATCACTACGGTCGTCCCACACATGCACTTACAGAACTCAGGCGCCGACTACGACGCTTGCACATCCACCCGAACATGTACACCTTCACCCACTTCTCGCAGACCAATGCGGTGTACTGGAAGCAGCGAGTAGAACTCCGCCCTGACCTTCCGCGCTCAGTCAACCCGCAGTCCGATGTATACATTGGCAGTACCAGCATCACTTATTCCAGCCGAGAGCACAATCGTACAGCCAAGTTGCTGGGCATTCAACATGGGCAATTCAGTAATGCTGAACCAGCACTCAGATGGTGGCATCACTTCGGTAACTATGATGAATTTGCCACCTGGGTCATCCTGACCGACCCCGACCACACAGTCACCTGGACTCAAGAGCATGCCCTAATCAGCATTTATCAGCCGTCCCTCAATTGGCCCTACATTCATCGGCGATACAAGCGTATCTCCACCGGATACACAGCTACCAGGTTTCTTGCTGAACAACCCTGGTCCAGATTCGGCAAACGCCTCTTCCTTCGGCTCCGAAGAAGGAGCTGCACAGTCTATGGCCGAAATTTTGATCGAGTGGCCCTCAAACACAGTCAGGCGTGGTCCATCATTGCCCGCCTCACCTCGGAGCACATTGAATCCTGGGAAGAAGAAAAACGACTTCGCAGCGGACAGCACTCGGACCTGGACATCTACGCCATCTACAGGTTGTCTGGCAATGTGGAACAGCCTCATCGGCATCGAGTTCGCAACATTCTTCGTCGAGTTCTTGATTTTCGACAACTACAGCAACCCAAGCTCAACCTGCTATTGCGATTACCGTGGCTGTCTCACCCAGATTATCAACGGACCACCAGAGAAGTTCTTCGTCGTCTCGTCATCGACCACCGCAACTAGGCCCTTCCCTTCCACTTACCGAGCACGAAGCTCGCTGAGACTCCTCATCCCCGAGTCCACACAGTCATGTGGAACTACTCGCCATTTCAAGACTGCTATCCCTTGACGTCTTCTGGGCCATCATCGTGCCAGTGCGACACCTGGCTCAAAAGTCAGTCCTGGCTATCCCATGTTCAAGGTCATGTGGCAGCAGGATTAGATGAGTTCCGGTTTCCTGGTACGCCCCATCACGTTCACTACACCTCAGTGCTGGCGTCGTATTATGTGGACTTCGCGGTCTACGAAGTGCAAGTTCACGAACGCCTACGGAAATGGTGCTTGCATCACGGACTCCCGCTGGACCAGTTCCACGCCCCTCTCATGGAGCACCTTCGCAGCCAATTCCAGCAACATCGGAAACATGCATGCACTCACCAGCTCCTTACCAAGCATCAGCTCAACATCCTTCATCGACACCTTGGTCAAGACTTTGTATGCCACAACGAGGATCATGACAACCACCACCTCATGTTCTTCTGCCCTCAACTCTACTTCAAGGGCCTCCACAATACCTGGCTTCAGTCCAGCACCTTCGAAGCCACTACACTGAAGCCCGATCAAGCAGCGGCCATTATTCTTGAGGCAATTCCAAAGCACCTGCGGCAGAGGTACAAATGGGCATAAGAAGACCACCTCCATCCCGGTTGGAAAAGTCTTTCTCAAACGGAAAAAGCAGTGGAAGTCGGGTCGCACCATTATAGCATATCACAAGGTGGTGCACCGGCTACTTTTTCAAAGCAGTCGCCATCCTTCTCGGCGAGATTGCCGCAGACACATGGAAACGCTCATGGGGGATACAACCCACACCACGCATATGGCAGAACATCAAGCAATACTTTGACAACACAGACGACACAGTCACCCTTGCCTTCCACAATGACAACTTAGTCGGCTTCTTCAACAGTGTTCCTCAGGACCAGGTGTGTGCGGCGGTTGCGCAACTACTCGCCGAGCACCAACGAGACCGGCCCAGTTCCGTGTACTCAGTGGAAACACAGGCAACTGCCCACCACAATCGGGTGTTTGCGGGCAAGCAATCCTACGGACGCACACCGACCACGCGCATCATCCACATGGAGGACATCATGACCATCGTCAAGTCCAGCTTCCAAGGCATGTACGTTCAAGTGGGGACCCTCATCATGCCCCAAGTCCATGGTACAGCAATTGGCTCCCAGCTCAGCCAGGTACTTAGCCACATATGCGTAGCAAGGCACGAAGTCATCTGGCAGCGTATCTATGGACAATGGTACACCAGTCACAACGTCTTCTTGGAGATATGTGGACAACCGGTTTGTCATCTTCCCTTCTCCATCCTCAGGTCATCCGGCGCCCCCACTGGAGGCACTGCTCCAGGCTGACTTCTACGGTGCCCCCATCGTGCTGGAACAAGTGAGGTCTTCACAGTTCCTCGCTTCGTCATCGATGTCGGCGACCGGTCTATTTACTACAAAACCCCTACAAAAATCTGGCAGATAAGAGGACCACGCACTGCTGGAAGCCTCTCCATCCTCCTCTCAGGAGCTAGGTCACGGTCAGCCTTGCCACCAAGTACGCGCATCCGGCCAGGGCAGTACAGATGGCACTGGATCAGCTTCGCAGCATCTATTTTGTCCGCCGGCTTCAAGTCAGCTGACCTGCAACACTTGTTTCACCTACCGGCGACTCCAACACGAAAGAATCCTCAAGCGCCTGCCTTTTTGGTTCTTTACCTTCATGTGTCCGCGTTTGTTTTTCTTGTTTTTCTTGGTTTTCTTGGTTCTTGATGTCCGTGTTGACCCTGGTGCTCATACACTGGTTCAAACAGTGCTGCACTTCCTGCGGACCTCCGCGAGCTGTCGCCATGCTCGGCCGCATGATAGCGCTTCATCACCGATGACACAGAACGCTGGTGACATGATGCAGCTCATTCAGGAGACGTTGAACCAAGCTGACGAGGCACGCAGTCGCCGGCACCATGACGGGCAAGGTCGCTGGCAACAACAATATGTCCACAGCCGGTCGCTGGCCGAGCCATCACGGCTACACGCACCTGCTCCTGTTGGAGCCGATGAGGTAAACCCACCTGGCCCCCCGATGTCGACTCCAGTCAACCCAGCATCTCCGACCGACCCTCCACCACATGTCGGATTCCAATCAATTCAGTCACACGCAGACCACAGGCGGAATGTGGCGGTCAACCCCAAGTCGTTTATATTGCATCATCGCTGCGGACACCAACGACCCTACAGATCTGCGTTCGAAGAGCCCCATGGTGCACGATTACGTTGGTTAGCCGGGCTTCAAGAAGGCCAATGTTCCTCGCTCTATAATGGACATGCAAGGGTGAGGCCGATCGACGCAGAACCAAGCGAAAGCGATGCCGCGCTACATCCTCCGAGAAGACGGACTCGCCGGAACCTCCAGCACGTCCAGCACCTCGTGCTCCAGCTCCAGCTCCGGTCTCTCCCTGCGCTGGCCTGGTATCCTCTCCTGAATCCCTTCCTGAACCTCCGGCTCATGCTCATTGAACTCCCCCGGAAGCACCTCGTGCCTGGACAGAGGATGACCAGCAGCTTTGCAGCCTGAAAGCGTACAAATCGCTGGCCAAGGAGCTCAACAGGTCCACGCAGCGCTGGAAGAGCCTGGAACGCCTCAGGAAAGCTCGGGAGCAGCATCAGAAGACTACCTGAACGTGTCCAACACAGCCTGTCCAGTCGTCTCCGGTGATACAAGTGCAGCTCTACCACGGATTTGGGGCATCGACTTTTTGAACTCCAGATGGGAGCAATGCGTCCCTTCGGCCACAATCAAAAAGTCCGCAAACAGTCGCCGCCGGTGTATGTCTTGGCATGGTTTTGGTTTTCTGTTTTGCTTCTGTCTCTGGGGGCCCCTGCTGTCTGGGTTCCTGGTTGGCCCTTGTTTAAGAAACTTGGCTTTTTAATACTGTGGGATACATGCGCGTCCAGACGCACAGGCAGGATTTAAAAAGTGACCAAATCTCCCATCGAGCATCATGATGGAGGCGGCCTTTCGGTTTCCTGCGTTCTCCCCCTGCGGGGGCTGTGTGTGTGGCCCCCCTGTTTCTAAGGGGCTTCCGCTGTCCTTTTGTGTTTGGAGTCGGGTGCCACCATGCGGATTGCTGATTCAAGAGTACCTCGACATTGGCGATGGCACCCCTGATGAGGACGCCTCTCACGAGCAAAATTGTCTCAGGATAAGCATGCCGAAACTCCACTTTTCACCTTTCAGTTGCTTGGGGGTGCGCCTTGGCAGTTTCGCCGTCTCATATCAAGTGTGTGTGTGTGTGTTCTTGTGTGTTCTTGTGTGTTCTTGTGTGTTCTTGTGTGCTCTTGTGTGCTCTTGTGTGTTCTTGTGTGTTCTTGTGTGTGTGTGTTGTGCTTGTTTTGTTGTGCGTGTATGTGTTGGTTTGTGTGTGTGTGTGGGTTTCGTGTTTGTGTTGTGTGTCCTTGTTTGACCTCTGGCAACTTGCTAGAAGCCTGGCCTCTAGGTTCCTGAGCAGCCGGCAATAGTGGGTGTGTTTTTTCTTTGGCAGGCTACTCTTGTTGAGATTGAAGGGAACCACCAATTTCTTCGGGTTACACTTGAGAGAAGCCAATTTCCGGGCGTGTCTGCTTTGAAGATTTTTGGTGCCAAATGGCGCGTAATTGTTGGCTTCCCCCAAGGAAACCAATCAACGATGGACAGTTTGGTCCTTTTTTTTCAGGCCCCTACTTGGGTGTGGGTCTAAGTAGGGACCCCACGGAAGAAAAAGTGGGGCCTTTTTTTCCTTTGAATCCTCTTTAATCCGCGGCTAAAAGAGTAGCCTCAAGAAAACGTGGCGGGTCATCCCAGGAGCGAGCGCGCCCGCGGTTCCGCGCGGCGAGCAGTGCATTGGTGGCGGCGGGGAGCTTGGTAGCAGCAAATGGCCTGGTGGCGCAGAACCCGGAGCTGGCAGTGCTGGAGAGGGTTGATTGAGGTTTGGGGTAGGGCCATGTGGGGTTGGGGGACCTTGAGGGTGTGGAGAGGGAGTGGGGAGGGTGTGGGGGGTTATTGGGGATCGCAAACGTGACGCAAACTGGTCGATCGGAGGTGTCCAGAATTTCCATGCCCGCAAACGCCGCAACTTCCGCGCCAACGCCTTTTATCTTGGTGTTTCCTAGCCCATCTATAGTTCTTTTGAGCATTTGGGTTGGTTTGGTGGTTGGATTTCCCCCGTTGAACCCATGAAAAGCTCTTCAAACCCCCATGGATCGTATATCTAACCCCCCATTTTAGCCGGGGATTAGCCAAAAAACGGCCCTGGGAAGTGCCAAAGGCCGCGCGTGGCAAATCGCGTCGGGCCGTTCCAAGCGGAGGACCTCTTCTTCGCCCGGTGCTTGGCGCTGGGCTTCCTGGGCCTGGCCTTTCTGAAGCTCCACCCGGCGCCTCCGGCCCCCGAAACCGAAACGCGCGCGCGCGCTCGCCGAGGGGCGGGGGGCGGGGTTTGGGACATTTCGGCCGCTCGAGGTTGCGGCACCTCGCAGGCGGAGCGGTGGGACCTTTTTTGGGTTTTGGCAATGGCAACCAGTTTTGGTCATGGCTTTTTGTTTTCTTCCCTATGGGCTCCAAACTGGGCTGAGAGGTGCAGAGGTCACTCCTTTCGGAGTTGCGCAATCGCAGGGAGTTCCTTGGCACTTCCAGTGGTGCTGGTTACAACTACCAGTGGTATGCCGGAATTGATATGTTTGACAGTATGCGTGGTATATGTGATTATCCACCGCGCTCACTTCGCACAATGGTTGGCCCGGACATAGCGAACTCCCTGGTGATGTGTTTTAACCCAGCCAGCCAAAAGCCGGGAGCCCATTTTGGGTGCATTAGACATTTGGTTTGAACTTTGTTTTCCCTTTCATCAAACCCTAAGTTTCTGCCCAGCCAGAGTCTTTGGAACAACGTTTTCAATGTGTTGATAGCGACCTTTGGGCCCTGACCACTGGGGATGCAGATGCCGGTGGAGAAACCTCCATGATCTTGCATTTCCATCGCGGTTGATTTTTTCGGTTGCATGGGGTTGCTGCACGGCAGGGTTCTGGCTGTTTGGGAGCTTGGGAGTTCTGAGTTTCACAGTTGCCAAGGCTGTTTTGTGTTTTTGTTATGCTGGTTAGGAAGCATAGCCCCAAGCTACGTTGCCCCAAACTCGGCAAAAAGAGCCATCGGCCAACCCCAAGCTGGCAGCAAATCCCGCTACCGTAACCAACACAGTACCAACCCACAACTATCAACGAGCGTCTCATACATAAGGATATGCTTTTTGTTTTCTTGTTTTCCCCAGTGTTCATCATTTTCTGCAGGCAAGAAGCAACCTTCTGCCAGTAGCCGAGCTCTGCCAGGGTTAAGCCCGCTGCCCACCTGGTTGACTTCATCAGCTCTTCCCGGGTTACGAAAACTACTGCCCTCTGGACCGGACCCGTAGTTGCACTGAAAATAGGCTGGATGCTGAATTTGGATCTGTGTTGTTTCAGGGTGCCCTTCTCATGGTTTGAAGGGAAACCCAAAAGACAGCAACCATTCCCAATCCAAAGAATCCATTCCTCGCACTTCCCCAAACAAATGGCAATCAATTCCATTTCGGATGTCCCTCTCAGGATCGACCCAACGTGGTCCCCGGCTCCGCAGTGGAGGTGACATCGATCCGCATGGGGATCGATCAATGTTCCCTTCGGCCCCAAAATGACCATGGGTAACTGTTTCCCATGTGGTGAAAGTCATCTTTTTGGTGGTTTTCCCAAATGGTCCCCAGGTAAAGGACCTTTTGATCGACCCCACATGGTGACTTCCAAAACACGCAGAAGTCATTTTAAGCTGCTCACTTCAATGGCCCAGGTACTGCGCCTGGACAAAACCAACTTCACCAGTTAGGATGGATGAAGCCCGACATTTTGCCCATCCACGGTGTTTTTGGGGGTGCTGTTGGATGGGGGAAGACAGGCGGCGGTTGCTTTGTCACTTCTGACTTTCCTTTGCAGTCTGGTTCAGGCCCAGTCCCCGTAGGCGGCTAGCTGGCTGCCTTGTTGATCAGCTTTGGGCCCCAGTTCCCGGAGCCGGTGCTCCGGGCCCCGCTTTTGGTTGGAAGCCGACTGGACTTATGCATGGAACAAGCACAGGGGTTGGCGAGACATGCGGGTGATACCTCTGCATCCCCAACCATCTAAAGGGTCTAAAGGGCAAAGGCTCCCCAGATGTCTCCTGCACATATCACCAAGACGAAGCTCGACGAGCACTGGTTCGTGTTCTGGCTTTATATGTGGGTGTGTCACAAAACAGGGGAACTCAAGGACCCGTTTCGATGTCTCGTAGGTGACCAGTGCACACCCCCAAGACACCTCGCCAAGCAAGCCTCGCTACTTCAAAACCACTGCACAAAGGCTTACGCCATTTGGGAGCTTCGTAAAATGGACCCCATTATGGTAACAAAGCCAACCATTTCAGGGCACAGACCCCTACTTTGCAGTTGGCTTGAATAAAGGCACACATCTGCGTTGTTGACAATGCATCACCTGTGCATCACCTGTGCTGATTGTCGCTTCAGAGCGCCTCCACTGTTGACCTTGAACTTTTCAAGACCATGGCGTTTCGACCGAAAGGGGCAAAGCAATTAGGTTCGCCATGACTTCCTCGTGATCCTGGGCTGAATTTTTGGTTTTTAAGTCCCCACAAGGCCATTTTCAACAAAAATCGGGCCTGATGCTCGCTGTACTGCCTGGCGCCTTCGGGCCTTCGGGCCTCCGGGTCTCCGGGCTTCCGGGTCTCCGAGCCCGCAGGCGGCGCAGATTCTGGCTGTGAGCTTTTTCTTTAGCCCCGCGGCTGGTGATTAAAGGGGGGCCGGTGGTCCGTTGCGATGGGGCAACTGGTCTAGGTCCCCCAGTAGTGCCCTTTTACCGTTTCTTTTGGGGGAGGGTTCCCCTACTGAAATAGACTACAGAAAGAAGGGCACCCTTATTCGAACCTCTCTACTGGAGGAGCTAGTGGTCCATTCCGAACCGGATCCGAATCTTAGGAAAGCCTCGGAGCTGACGAACTGACGAAGCTGCGCCCTTTTAATGAAGGCCTGTTGGGAATGAAGGGCTCCTACTGGCGAAAGTTTCTTTCAACTTTCAACTTGTCGGTGTATAAGAGAAGATGGCAAATGACAGCAGTTTGCCGACTAGCCAGCCAAAAGTGGACCCGGAAGAATGTTGTCCTTGTTTTTGCAGTCAACCCAATTTTCTGGTAACCCGAGGTTGGCGGTTTGGATTTGACCCCCAGTTTTCACGTGCCTGCAGGCTTTGGCGCCTTCGCGCAGCATTCGGCGAAGACACCGCACACACACACACATGAATCTCCTCCACAGACCTTCTTGCACACCTAAACTCACCTTGCAAATGTTCACATGGGGAATGAACCTCGAACATCCTAGAACCACAAGGGACGGCTCAGTATGAGAATATTCCCTCTGCTGAGAGCTGAGAGCCAGCAAGTGAATGCATTGGTGTTGAGGATAGATATGTGCCAATTAAAAGATCACCCAAATGCCACTGATTTGGAGGGTCTGTTTGTAAGTTCGGTGGTTTTGCAACACAGGTATATTTTTCCCGAGGGTACCCATTTTGGGGGTGTAACGGAGAAACAAACGAACAGCCACCATTTTGGGGCAGTTACTCCTATTTTGACCCATACCCATATACTCTGAGTTTCAATGGGGAGCTCAAAAGTGGTAGCCATCGAAGGGTCCCCAATTAGTTGAACTTCATACCCAAATGGGGAGCTAAAATTGGGGGGACATAGGAGGACCCTAAAAACATGGCGGTGTTCCTTTTAGATTTTCGTTGAACCAAGCACCCCCTATTTTGACACGTACGTATGCCTCAGGAGGCGATCGGCATACCAACGATCTGAATACAGTCGTGTGGTTGGATGATATTGAGCTTGACTAGGAACAGTTTTCATATGTGTTAATACAAAGCAAATGTATACATCAGATGTTGATTCTATATTCCAACAACGAGCATTCCAAACGACAACTTGCTTTCATCCACATTCCGCGAGCCAGGCGCCGGGACCTTGCTGCAGGTGATGGCGATGCACTTCAGCCCGGGCAGCACGGTGCTGCTGGCGGCTTCGGCGCAGTTCTGCGCCTGCGCGGTGCTCAAGGGCCTCCTTCAGGCGCGCCTGGCGCATGGCGCATGGCGATTTGGCGATTTGGCGATGTCACGTAGCCAAGTGAGTTCCGTAAGTGGGTTCCGTACAAGGGACGTTAGCCACTTTCTGGGCTTGGGTCATTTTAGTGGTCAATGACAAGGTTGCACGTTCTTTGGGTCATCCACTCAAGTGAGAAGCGATGCCCTGGCGACGGCTGGGCCACCAGTTAATTACCAGGAAAGCCCCCGCTGTGTTTGCCCAAACAGAACTTATTTGATCAACCACATTATAACCGCTGATGCCAAGCAACTGAACAAGCATCACAGTACCTTCCCCCCAACAATTATGGAAGACAGTGGTTTTTTCAAGAGGACTGTAGACTGTAGTCCTCCATTTCCCTGGACTGTAGAAAGAGGATCATCCCAAGTCATCCACCAAAACAGAACACCGGCTCAAACCCTAAATCCAACAAGAGAGACACAACACACGCACACATGGGTGTGGCTGGAGAATGAACCATGGGTTGCGCAGCTTCCAATTTTGTTTGGTGCCATTTGGGGCATTTGTCCGCCGATCTCGGAATCTCGGAACTCAGGGCCTGGAGTGGGATGAGACCTGGGCGGCACTGCTGCTTGCGGTGGTGGTGCTGGTGACCTTGACCGGATGCCAGGCGTGTCCGGGCGTCTCAAATTTTGGAACCAAGGGCCGGCAGGGAAGGAGCCAGGTTGAAAGAAATCACCTGCTTGGCCACCAACCACCTGGTAGGTTTTTTTTTTTTTTTTAACCGGTCCCGGTTTTCAACTCATGCTCAGACCATTTGGGCATCCCCCAGAAGACAAACCCGCGTCTCTCAAAAACCCTGGAAGACTTAGGCCCGTTTGACCAGACTCCTGCGCCACGCAGAACTTCCCCAGACACCCCGAGTTGACGCGGGTAAACAGGACTGAAAATTCGCTTGGTTTCTTCACCATTGTGCTGCAATCTAGGACCAAAATGTTGACAGCGGTTTCTAGTGCTCAATTTAGCAGGTCGCCTTTGGTATCGTGGCTGCTTTTTGTTTGTCCCTGTGCCTGGTTGGACGTGGTTCCTTTTTGCTTTGACCGTTCACGGTGCCAACTACTTTTAGGATTTTGCACTTCCGCTCAGGGAAATCACGTTTTAAAACTTTGAGGGGCAAGTTTCAAGGGAATCCTCCCTGTGCCCTGGGTTTTGCGCGCATTTGAGGAAATGGACCCGTTTTCTGAAAATAGCATCAGGGAGCCTGAAATTGTTCTTCATGTGCACATGTTGGTATTGGGTTTTGACCTTTCTGCGGTTTGCAGCTGTTGTGCTGTGACTTATTTGTGGGCCGCAATCAAATCCTGGGTAGGTGCAGGTTTGAAGTGAACATTCTCCTTAGCGTGACTATGTAGGTGCGGATTCTTGCCCCAATGGTTCTGTGCGATCTGTTTTGGGGAGAGCTTTTTTTTGCCTAGTTGAATACAAACAACGTCACCTTGTTTGCCATGTTAAGAGTGCCTTGTTTTTGGTGGGACCCCTGCAACAGCGTAGCTGTTCCTTTTGGCCCCCTTTAAACGTAGCTGTTCCTTTTGGCCCCCTTTAAAAACCATCTAAAAGGGGGTCCACGTTCTTGAGAACCCCCCCCTTTGTGGCTCGGCACGCCCTTTTGGCGGCTTTAAATTGGACACACCCGCCGGACTCCACGGGCCCCATGACGTTTGCGCTGCCGATCGCTCCCTGGCGCAGGGCAGCTGGCAGTGGGGCTGCGGCCTCGGCTTGCTGAGCGCCGTGGCGACCGGCACGGCGTGCTTGGTCCAAAGGCACCTCTCTGGCAAGGCGAAAGCGGGCGGGCCGGGGGGGGGGGGGGGGGCGGGGGCTGATTTTCTGGGTTCGGATGCCCTCGCTCGGAGTTCCTGGACTTCAAACAGTTTGGGATTATTTTAGTGGTAGACCTGGCAATCGAACCATCTGGGAGCTTTTTTTGGGCAAAACTGCTTGGGTTTGGATGCCCGAAGAGTGGGATTGCAGCTGTTCGCCTTGGTGTTCTAGTTTTCCGCCGGAAATGAAGTCTGCACAGAGAGAAGGGTGGTGTAAGAAAGATACTATGAGCCTTGCAGGCAAGAACATCACCCAAGGCAAGTCAGTGACCTGAGCCATGTGCCAACCACTCCTTTGCCTTGGCCTTGGTAGGGACAGTCATGGGCTCCTTTCCAGGGCATTCAGATGACCATTGTATGGTGTCGTGTTAAAGGAAGTATGACCATGGTATAAGGTCAGCATACCTCGTTTATGTCCCCCCCAAACCCAGACCCCGGCCCCGACCCCGAGCCTCAGGATCCTCACACAGCGCTAAGTACACGGTCCCCAGCCGCCCACTGGAGCGCGCCCCAAAACTCGCACAGCAGCACCCCGAACCAGGACAAGGCAACCCGCAGCCAAACCTAAACACGCTGAACCAAGCCATACCCTAAACCAACCCTGAACAGCCCTGAACCCACCCACCTAAAGACTTAAAAGACCCTTCGCCAACCCCAAGCCAACCTTAAACCTACACCACCACAATCCCACCACAGGACCTCAGGACCAAAGGAGGAGGGGTTACTTGATTGACCCATGACCATGGGGATGCTGTGTGTGTGTGTGTGCCCAAAATATCAAGTTTCCTCTTGTTGAACTCATTTGGATTTGCTTCCACTTCCACAGGGCCGAGGCAAAGCAACTGGGTGTTGCTAAAAATTAAAGAGCTCGGGGCAAACCGCAGGATTTCGTCTTTTTCCCTATTTTTCCATTGGGCGCCATTTTGGGGTTAAGGATTCCATCGAGCTGGCCATTTTGGGGATTCCATTCCCTGCAGTTTGTCTTTTCCATCCTGGCGCCAGCTGGGGGATTCCTTTCTGGCCAATTCCGGCCATGTCGGTTCCAGATGCACCACCTGGTCTTGCTGACCTACTCCGGCGCCATGGGGCTCTTGATGATCAGCCCAGCGGTGGCCGCGTTCCCGGACGGCAGCACGTTGCCGCTTCGGCTGTGGAGACAAGCGCAGAAAGGTGAACAAAAGAATTCAACAAAGACCTCAACCAGGGTTCCCCACACGCAAGTGCAAAAATATGTTGATATATTCAATTCACAAATGCAGCATATCCTCGTGTAAAAACAAATAAGAAAATGTGGACCTGCGATTGGGCCAACAGGTGATCACAAAACTCGACTTCCAAGAGTTGGCCCTTTCTAGACTTGCAGCAAGCCCAAGGGAAGACGACGTTAGGTCCAAAGAGACTGCTTGCAGCAGGGTTCAGAGACCGTGCGCCCTCCATTTCTTGACAGAGTTCAACGGAGCCCACAGGACAAAGCCATGCTTTGGTTTCCCATGTTCCAATTTCATCCATTTGCAAAGCGATTTTCCTCGAATTGTCTTACTACCCGAGTTCACGGACTTTAAAAATTGGGAAGACCATTTAACTGGTGAACAATTAGTTTAGACTTTTTCGGCCAGTCCACTCAGGAAGCGAGTTGTTCAAGTCTTCTGGAGTGAGGATCTTGGGCAACCCAAACTTCACGACCGTCCCAAACAATGTTTGTATTTTCAGTTTGCCTAACCAACCTGAAAAGTATAGCCTCGCATGCACCCATGCAAGCCCACTGCATCCAAGAGATTTGTGCTACCCCATTTTTCTGGGTCAGCTTAGTCTAGGGTCAGGGGGCAAAGATGGGCCAAGGGCCCGTTGGCTGTGCGGTGTAGCCTGGTGAAAAGGGACGGGTCATGGTTGAATATATTTTACTGCGCAAGTCTCGGCGACTTTCAGGGGGTTGCAATCTCATGATGTAGCATCTGAAAGCAATCGGCACAATTATAGTCCTGCGCCGCCTCGCCTGAATCACATTCCCGGGATGCGAACAACCATATACTTTGCGTGATCGTTCAGTGGCCCATCTGAATCCCTTCGTGTTGGCTGATTTACCAATGGAATTAACCAAACACACTTCCTGTTTTCTACCAGGGTCACTAGCTACTGTTTTTTGCCACCATGCCACCACGTTTTCTCATGTAAATGTCCCTTGACTAGTTCCCTTGGGCAGGCAACCCTGATTTAAGCAGCCTTAGGGAAGGGCAAGCGGGGCTTCACTGAATCCTGTGCAGAGACTTGGGTGAGGGGCATTTATATGGGTGTGTCATTTTTGAGGGCGACTCCCCAAAATGGTGACGTTCCTTTTGGTTGTCCTTTTCAAGCCACAAAATTGGGGGTGCCCTAAACAAAAAGACACGCCCATATTGGTTTTTGTGCAATCGTGTTTGCTCGATTCTTTTCAATTCACCGGGAAAAAACACCCAAATGGGTTTTTGTGCAATGGTTTTACTCGGGGTTTTCAATTCACACCCGAAGAGAAACAACAAAAGGAGAAGGGGGGTATCCCCAGGGGCAGTGGGTCGCTTAGGCGTCGCGCGAATGGTTCGCTTAGGGATCGCGCAAATGGATCGCTCCGGGATCGCTTTTTGCAGAAGGCTTGTCGCGCATGCATGCGTGTTGATATGTTTGCTCGCGCTGTATGTTTATATGCTCGCATGCGCGAGCATGTATGCGCTTGTTTGTGCTTGTCGGCGTGTATATCGCATGACATATGTGACGTGTATGTTTCATGACATATGTTACTATGTATGCTGGCGAGTCCATGTATGTGGTTGTGTGCATGCGTGTTGACATGTATGCCCTGCGGCGTATGCCCCAGAACCCGATGAATTTGCACATTAGGTTACAGAGCAGGCTGGGCTGGTTCAGTTGAGCGGGTGTGCTTATCATCCCCCCCACCCCACCCTCCACCCCCAGAAAGAGATGCATTTGCTGGGATGAAGCAGTTCAGCGGTTGTGCTTATCATGCCCCCATTTCGTTACAGAGCAGGCTGGGCTGGTTCAGTTGAGCGGGTGTGCTTATCATCCCCCCCACCCCACCCCCCACCCCCAGAAAGAGATGAATTTGCTGGGATGAAGCAGTTCATTATCATGCCCCCCCCCAAACCCCCCCCCCCCAGAACCATGCTATTTTGTAATCCGGTAAAAGAGCAGGCTGGTCTGCAGCAGTTGAGCGGGTGTGCTTACCATGCCCCCCCCACCCCCACCCCCCAGAACCATGTTATTTTGTATTCCGGAAAACGACAGATGTGCCATGCCCCCGAAACCCCAAACCCCCATGTTGTTTTGTAATCCGGTTTGTAATTACCCCCCCCCACCCCCTCCCCAGAGCCATGTTACTTTGTAATCCGGTCACAGAGCAGGCTGGTCTGCAGCAGTTGAGCGGGTGTGCTTACCATGCACCCCCCCCCAGAGCCATGTTACTTTGTAATCCGGGAACAGAGCAGGCTGGTCTGCGGCAGTTGAGCGGGTGTGCTTACCATGCCCCCCCCAATTCCCCCCCCCCCCCAGAGCCATGTTACTTTGTAATCCGGTAACAGGGCTTATCATCCCCCACCCCCCCCTCCCCAGAGCCATGTTACTTTGTAATCCGGTAAAGGAGCAGGCTGGTCTGCAGCTGTTGAGCGGGTGTGCTTATCATCCCCCCCCCCTCCCCACCCCCATCTATCCCCAGGGCCGCACTGGACGTGGGGCAGCTTCTGCGCGTGGCCGTCTTCGGGCTGCTGCACTTCTCCTTCGCGCTAAACTGTCTGCGCGCGGCCGGGGGGCCGAGGGCCGACGCAAAGCAAACCTTTAGCAGTGCCACCTTGTCTTGACTGCTATTGGGTTGGATCTTTAGACTTGTTAACTTTTTGGGAAATCAAGAAAGTTAAGCCTGTTGCAGGGGGGTCAACAGCAACCGAGTTGTTCCCAATGGGTGTGGTTCCGTTTGCTTCGGCACCGTTGGTTTGCGGGTTTTAAAGGAAACCACCGGGAGAGCCGAAATCCATTTTGGAGGTCCCCTGAAGTAGAGAGCTTCCTGAGATCTTGGACTTGGTACTTTTTGGAAAGATCGTTCAGTGGACTTTGCTTGGCCAAATCCACTCAGGAAGTGTTTTGTTTTTTTTGAAGGGGGTATCCTTTAAAGACAACTGGGTGTGGTCTCGTTTTTTGAATTGGTACATGTTGGACGAGTGTAACAGGAAGCCAAACAAAAATACGACCCATTTGAGGGGTTCGCCTCTTTTGAGACAAGCCCACAACGATAAGAAAAGGCGATGGCCGCTGCGGGTTTGGGACACTCTTGGCTCTTGCCAACAACAATGTACGAGCACAGCGAGATTCCCTAAGAGGAACAACAAATCTCCAGGTTCCAATAAGCGTGCACCAAAGGGCAGCCGTGTGTGTATATCATCCCAGAATCCATTTCTTAGAACCCTGGGGTCACCCAACTTCACTGAATACGACTGACATGGAGCTTGAGGCAAATGGCGCGATGGGGCTGAAGGCTGAGTCTAGTTACGTCTTGGTCTCTCTCTTGAGCCTTGGCTTCCAGTTCCCTGTGGACTTGCGGCCCGGCAGCAACAGAACACGATTTTTGATTTGTTTTTTCCCCGAGTTGCTGCAGCTGTTTTGTTTGTACACGTGTTTTTTCTGTTCCGTCTTTTTGGTTTGAGGCCCAATTGGAAATATGTGTAATTGTGTTGCTAGCGGTTGTTGTGTTTCTTGCTTGTCCTTTTTGTTGGGTTCGAACAGTTGCTTGTTTGTTGCCTTGGATGGCTTTCCATCGTGCAAGATCAAACACCATCACCAACATGAAATTGTTTTCACCCGTTGGAAGTCAGCGGCAAGTAAGGTTCGTCTTTCGGATGGACACTTGGCGGACTTGGCGAGTGGGCTCCGGGTGGGTGTGGCCGGTGTGGGCTGGATCGATCGGGTCGGTGGGTTTGGCGGCACTACCCTCCAAGCTAGCTTTGAACGCAAAAATGGGATCGCCCAAAAGAAGATCTATCGACATTTTGGGTGTCACGTTAATCTACATTGACTAGGTCCCCCAGTAGTGCCCTTTTACCTTTTTTTGGGGGAGGGTTCCCCTACTAAAATAGACTACGAAAAAAAGGGTACCCTTGTTCTAACCTCTCTACTGGACGACTTAGTTGACATGGGAATGACATGTTTGACCGCGTGGACAGGGCGTTGACCCTTTTTTACCTTTTGGAACAGGATAAAATGGGCGATTTGGTCTGCCCCGATTTAGGGGACCCCTGTCGTTTTGTTTTTGCACCCGCCTGTGTTTCGCCCAGGTAAAATTGGGGTCACGAGACGCACGGTTTGGGGTAGCCCCGTAGGTCCAAGGCGTTGTCAATGGCGGCCTTGACCCCGGCCGTCCGTCTGAAGGGACATCAGGGGCCGGGGTCCCGTAGTAGCCCTTAAAAGATCACCTGCCGGGGGAAACCTTTGAAGTGGTTAGTAAGCCTGGTTATGACCCACAACGGAGACTTATAGCCATGGTAAGTACTGTTAGACCCCCAATTGGAATTGGGGCCTCTGTTTTCCATAAGGGTCCAGCTTACCGGTTCCACTGTTTTGGGGGGGGAACTGTGTAAAGAGGTGGGTCACTTAGTGAGTGCTTCGGACTGGTTCTGACCCGAACGGAGACTCATAGCCCTCCATTTGCTTAATAATATTAGTTATTTTCTCTGTTGGTTTTAAAGGGAATCTATCACTGGAAATATTTGCTCATTCCTTCCAGGGGCCTTAACCAAATGGAAGTAGCCATGATATCTAGGGGTTGATTCCCCATTCTGTTCAACCATCGTTCTTTTCAAAAGCTGTTTCCCCAGGCTGCTGGGTGGTTTTTAGGAAAGAAGGATGCCTGGAAAGAATGTAAATGGAAGGTACCCCTAGATCATAGCCATGGTAACTCGGGATTGGGGTCGGAGGATGTGCTGCTCCCGATGTCGCCATACCTGGCAGCGGTGGCCGCCTGCCTGGTCTTCGCCTACCTCACCTCCTACAAGTGCATCATCCGCGCGGAGGAGTGCCTGACCCTGGCGAGGACGGATGCGTAGACTTGTCAATTTGTGCGGTGTGTGTTGTAGGGAAGTGAAAGGGACCGCCGTACTAAGGGCGTTCCTTTCGTTGATACCTGGTTTGCCGCAAAATGGTTGGTTGGACCCCTCTTTGCATTTGTTTGTAAAGAAGGAAGCCAGCCGGCTTCAATTGGGGAAGGGAAACATTTCCAAGTTTCCGGATTTTATTTGTACCGCTTGGGTATGGCTTGCTTTTGGGTTGGGGTTCTGGGACTGGCGAGTATTGAGTCTGACTCCCTCCCCCGTCCCCGAGTTCCTGCGTTTGAGTGACTGGTTTGGTTTGCCTTGTGTTGGCAGCAAAGAGTTTTCGGTCTCCACGGGCAAGAATACAGTGTTCGGTCCTTTCGGTCTCCTTTGGCAAAACAAAAATAATCAGTTTTCGGCATCCAATTTGCTCATGCCCTGGGCCAATCCGGAGCGCTTCCGCTGGGTTGCCATGGGCTGCGTGAGGAGCCTGCACTTGGAGCCCCAGAACTTCAGCTGAAGCTCTAGCAGCCCAACAAAAAAATCCGAGCTGAGGTGAGGACTTTTCAACAGGGGTGAGCCAAATACGGTTTGCCCCCGGTGGAAGATTTCAACCATCCAACTGGTTGAAATTCCAGGTGATGGTTCTGAGTTGGCAAAATTGTTGAACTGCCAACTTGCTGGCAGGATTTTGCGTCATGTCATTCAAAGCTTGCAGGGCCTTTTCTGGCCAGCACACTCAGCAGGTCAGTATGTATGTTATGATTGGGTCCAACTCATACGGGTATGGGTCAGTCCTAAACCACCAGGAGAGGACCGCAGGTTTTAGTCCTTGTTTCCATTTGCCAGGGCTTGCGTCATTTTGGGGGTACCCTATATTGGACCACCACAGCCATGTTTTTACAAGGGCCATGTGAGCTCGCTTTGACGGCGAGCTGCTTCACTGGCGCCGAAGCCCCGGAGGCGCGGAGGAATGAGCCGAAGTTGATCTCGGAAGACCCACCAAGAAGCTCTGACAAACGGGGTGGGGGTCAGCTCCTTTTTCGTCGGCCAAAAAACGCTCGAAGGCGCCTGAAAAAGTCAGCGTTCTCGCAAGTCGAAGCACGTCCGGGTCCGAAGAGTGGCCCAAGTTTGTTGGACTGTGGGGGTTTCTGCAAAGCAAGATAGGCTGAACGGGGCTGCTTAAACTGCGTATTTTCTGAGGCACGGGCTTGCCAGCGGGTTGTCCTTTCTTTGCGCCAGGGCGCTATCCGGGAAGGGACAACGCGATGCAATTGGGCTTGGTGAAAAGGTGACGTGTTCCCATGCTAGTTTTGGGTTCCCTTTCAATTTTCCATACGCAGGGGCTTGGATCCATCAAACATGGGGAAACCAAAGTTAAGCTCCTCTCGCCCCAAGATCATCCACCAAGTTAGCAAACTTTTCCGGGCTGTTCAAACGCACTCCTTAATCCTTACCTTGGGTTAAGGGGTCCCCTCAGTGGTTTCACATTGGACAACCCTCAGCTAGCTTTTCGCAGGTCCGGCTCAGTCTTACCCAGCTGGCTTCGTGCTGCGCCGCGCGGCGTACCGAGTTCAAGTCGATCAGGGTGGCTCCGACGCGAAAGACCCCCAAAGGAAAGGAACAACTGATTTCATCTATTTGGCTGTGGGTCAAAACCAATGGGATCCCATTTTGGGGTAGGTGCAACACGCATTGTAGTCTATTTTAGTTGGGGATTGGGATGTTCACTGGGGTACAGGATTTTGACCCATGGCCATGTGGGTGTGTCTTTGGTGGACCCCCAACACAATGTGGTGTTCCTTCTCGAGGCCTTCTTTGGGCTTCCTAAGCTGCAAAATATGCTCCTTGCAGGTGTTGGCCTTCTGATCCATTTCCGCTTGGGGGGAGCCGCTTGGGGAGCCACCCTGTGTTTAGAGGCGCCAAAAACCGAGGCGTTTGGGTTATGGCCCGAGGGGCACTACAAACACGCCAGTGATTCCGGTGGACAACAAGAATCGAGCAAATGTCCAGCCCGATTCCATTTTCCTGAAGGTAACGAAGGGAACCAATGAAAATACAACAACATGGGTAGGAGAGTGATGCCTTTTCAAAACGAGCGCTCCTGCACGTGTGTGTGTGTGTGTGTGTGTTTGGAAAGAAGAGTCTGCGGAAAGAAACGGGAAATTAGACACTTCTGCAGGCTCACTAAACCTTAGCCACAAACAAGCAGGAGCACTTTCCAGCACTTTCCATCATGTTTTCTGCCATGGCTCAAGACTTTGCACTCCGCGGCCCCGAAAAATGGCCCGGCCTTGGGAGGTCTTCGCAGGTCCCAACCCACGGAGTCTCAGGCGAGCTTCTGGGGTCTGCCGGTCAATAGATGGGGGTTGATCAAAAGGTCCGAGATACATGGGATGACCATTGGGGCAAAAGAGCAAATTTTGCAAGCACTGAATGGGACAAGTGACCCATGGTCATTGCTAAATGAGGCAGGTTCCCATTGGACAACTAAATGGGACAAGTTACTAAGTGGGACAAGTTACCATTTGGACAAGTTCTGTGCTATTGGGGGCCAGGATTAAATATAGATCAACCCCCAGATTTCAGACCTTGCTAAAAGGCTGGGTCTCGCCTGTCGCTAGCTGAGCCTTCAGCTGAGTTCACACTCGGATTTGCGACCCCCCGATTCTGCACGTGGCGTTTTGGGTCTACCATTAGGTCCCCCAGTAGTGCGCTTTTACCTTTTTTGGGGGAGGGTTCCCCTACTAAAATAGACTACAGAACAAGGGTACCCTTATTCTAACCTCTCTACTGGAGGACCTCGACCAATGTGTTGCTAGGTTTGGATTGTGACTCAGTTGGGGGCAGGGTTGTACCTTTGGAGACCTTAGAGATACATGGTTTCCTCTCAGGATCCTCGCGTACGGCAAACTGGTAGGTGACAAAAGGACCACCTGCCTTGTGAAGGTCCAAGGGCTTGGGCACAGGTCTGTTTGAAGATGAAGCAATTGCTGAAGCTGTCTCATGTCCAAAGGCCGTGGCCCAAGCCCAGACCATGGACGCACGCTCGGAAGGCCGGAAGTGGTCTCTCATGATGGCAAGTGGGTCTTTCTCAAAGTGGTCCTCCAAAACCCCTAATGTCCCTTTGGTTTCCCGGAAAAAATATACCAGCCAGAAAGTTCCCCAATCCACCAAGCCATTTTGGAAGATTTGTTTCATTCACAAACCGAAGATGTGGGACCACGAAGATCTTCCGACCACTGAATCTGCCGGTTGGTTTTCCCAGATTCAAGAACTGGAATGTGCGGGTTCCTGGCAGAGACAATGCCACTTTGGCAGGAAGTTGGGCTCCTGAAGGAGAGGAGCTGCTGCACATGGTTGTGAGAAAAGTGGCTTGTGATGGATTTTGGGTGATGGAATGATCCATGTTAGTACGCCAGATTTCGCGTGATTTCCCAGATCCATGCTGCAATGGATGCCTCGGCTTGCCCTCGTCTGGCGGCCGAGAATTAAAACCCTTTTGCGTTGCTTCAGAGGAAGTCTACAGAGTTTCCCTGGACACACCCGAAAGCAAGGTTGTGCATCGGAGGTGGGAATTGGGCGGGCTGGAGCCAGCACTGCTGTGAAGGGAAGAAGTACCACCCTACAAGACAAACCAATCACTTAAACATTTGCCGGAGATGGCTTCAGCCCACTTTTGTTTGTGCTTTGTCGGACTTGTCAGGAGCGGCCCAAACTGAGAAATATATTAAATATGTTCTTTCTTCAGCGCCTGGAAATGGAAGACGGGGGCAACTTGTGGTTTATCTGAAAAAGGCTGAGGGGTTTCAGTGGGCCGTTTGGCCTGTTCCATTGGAATGGCCCATGGTTCAGCTTTAGCGCTGGGAAGCCAGGGGAAACAGCCCCCATTGCTTTGTTCGAGGGACCCAACAAAAGAGAAAGAGCAAGAGAAAGAGCAAGAGAGAGAGAGAGAGAGAGATCTGTCACGGAACAAATTGGCTCACTCTCTGAAAGAACTGTCACCTATCAGCTACATTGTTTAGCAACGGCTACCCAAGACAGGCAGACGCCCACCCTATCAATGCCTTCTGTTTTTTTTTTTTTACTGACTGTTTCACGGATCCACAGGAGTCACCTGAGCTGAACTTAACGCAACTGCCGTTCACCACATGTGCAAGGTGTGGACCTGCCCAACGCTCGTGCAAAAGGCTCAGTGAGGTTGAGCCACTGGAATATCAGGCAAAGTGCCCTGAATAATTCTCCTGTCCTTTGGTACCCTTCTTGCGGGATGGAACTTGAAGGGAAAGCACCCATTGTGGGAGTCCCACTGTTTCGAGAGAAACCCGCCTACGTTTTTCAAGGGGCATTCTCAAGGTTGGTGCCTAGCAATTCATACTCCCACCGAAGCTTTTGGTGCTAGCCACAACTTCCCCAAGACCTCGGATCCTCGGAACCGTGTTCCAGTTCTCTCCTTCCGGGTATTCTGAAACCAAACACGACGGCTTTCAGTATCCGCATGCTTGTTTTCTTATGGATTAGGCACAAGTCCTGCACTTCCATGAGAGCCTTGGCAAATTCGGATCAAAATAATTATCCAACTTCACAGGACGTTTGGGGCTTTTTTCTTCGGCGCGCAAGCACGAAATGCGTGCGCGCCGGCCGCCCCATGGCTGCAGTCCTGAGCCTGAGATCGTCGCCTTCGCTCCCGCAATGTCCGGCGCCTTGACGGAATCGGTGCGGGAGGATGCAGTTGAGTTGGCTCAGAGCGTTCTTTGGACATAGATTGTTTGGGACCCTTTAGAAGTTTCAGAGGGGCGCAATTCTGGGCGAGGAACCGAGCTTGAGTGATTTTGTCGCTGGTCGAGGGCCCGGGGGTTCTAAACCCCAGTCCCCGGGAAAGCGCTCAGAGTCTTCGGGAGGGTTCCTGGAGCCTGGAGATCTGGCTTAACCCTTAGCCGGAGGGGTTTGTTCGCGCGGGTTGCCAGGTCCCAACCTTGGGTCGAAGCATTTGGAACGAACGCGATGGGAAGGCACCTGCATCAAGTCAGCTTGAGCCTCGGTTGCTCGGTGCGCCGCCTTTTGCAAGGCACCCATTTTTTGAGACACCCTTGACATGCAAAGGCTCCTGCTATCTTCAGAAGCTCTGGGTTTCTGATTGTTGACTCGAAACAGGCCAGATGTGTTGCTGCAGCATTCAGCCGCATTAGATGAATAGGCCATTCACCAATCTGGCAGCATGGCTTCCTTCAAAAAGTGTCACATAGTGGGGTCTGCTTCAAAATTTGAGGATTTGAACCCCTCAAATAAGATGGACTTTGGATTTCGTGTCCTTTTGAACCAGGGCAAAGAAAAGGGGTACCAACTCAAAACGATGAGTTGTGCATTCTGCTTGGAGACGTCTGAGATATCTCCGCACCGGGTGGGCTTGGAACACCCGGTCGGAGATTTGATTTTGTTTTGCTCAAGTCTTGAGAGATAATGAAGCATCTCCCTAGTCTAGTTGGATGTGAAGAGGGATGGTAAAGTCCCTGGATTCCTGATGCCACCATTCTTGAAGAAGCTCGGACCAAGTCTTCGCGCCACTTTTTTGTAGCAACCCCACAACACGAATAAGAAACCGTGGGGGTGTCCCAAAACAGGTAGCCACCGCTTGCCTGCCATCTGAACAAGCTAGATAAATTGTGCCCGGTGTGGTGTTGATTTTGTTTTTGTTTGGGCTTGTTTTCTAGGGCAGTTCCTGCCCCCTTTCAGCTTACCCTTCATTGGTGATTGGTGGCGGGGTTTCAAGCCCTTTTTCTGAGAGTCGGTGCGGCCGCATAACCTCCAAAACGTCCGGGCCGCCAACTATACGCCCAGTCGATGGGTGCCAAAGGGCACGTATATGTTGATTCCCATCGAAAGGAATCTGAAAATGATGGGCATGCGGTTGTTCTTTCTCCAGACCGCACTCGGTTGCAACTGCAGTAGGCAACCATAGTTTAGATGTTCTCATCTCTAGGTTCAAAATGGTTGCGCCTGCTTGCCTATTGCTATCCGAAAGCGCTGGGACCAAGATCTCCAGCGGTCTTTGTGTATTCCGTTTGTTAGGGGGTTCTTTTTTTAAGTCATCCAAGCAAAGGGTGCCCTTGGTTGCCCAAAATCCACCGGAGGTGTGGGGGGGGAGGGGGGGCAGAGTGTTCTCACTTCCGTTGCTTTCCCGTCCGGCCCAGGCCCAGGTAGTTTTCCCTCCCACGCCTCGTGAGGAGCGAGCCTTGAGCGAGTGAGTCTTTGGGATGTTCGGGTCCGAGTGAGAAGACATCTTCCCATCCCGGACGATTGTTTAGTGTTTCACATATTTGTGTGCACAACATCATATTATGTACTATGTGCACACCTTGACTTATCAATCCACAATTACGCAAGTATTTGCATTTGAAAGGTACAAAGGGTGGTTCCTTTGATCACTGGCTTCCATCACCGACATGGAATCACTGGCTTCCATGCACTTCCCTCGCTTCAGTTGGGCTTACATCGGGCTTGGATGCCCGTGGCTGGTTTCCCAATTCCCTTGCCAACACTCCATGTCATGTCCCAGAAGGACTCGCTTGGCTTTCAATTTACTTGGGGAACCACCTCAAGGGTGCTTGGCGGGCATGAACCCCTGCGTAAATCACCGAAGTGTCCCTAATTAAAACTCATGCCCACTCAGTTTTTCCATTTCTGGACAACGCCAGAGGGTGGGTTGCCTACGGGATACCTTTCAAAGCCAAAAAATGTGTTGTTGTTTTTTTTGAACCTTGAACACCAACCAAAAGATGGTTCGCCTAAATAAAGACAGGGGCAAGGCAACTTTGGCCGAGCCCTTGACAACTAGCACGGTGTGGGTGTGGGTCAAACACAGGGCAACCCCAAGATGGAACCCGGGTAAATGGACACAACGCAAATCTGCGGTCTAATGTTGACCCCGCATTAATAAACCCATGTTTGCTAATATGGGGGTGTTTTTGGGTATAGTCGGGATTTATCGCTTTTGGAGGTGCTAAAACCCGCCCCCATATTAATAAACAGGGGTTTGTCAATCCGGGGTCAACATGATATCTGACCACCCGTCTCAGGACTTGCCTCTTGGGCGCACCTTGGCCCTCAGCGCCTTTGCCGCGGCTCACGGCTCTTGCAAAGCGGCGAAGCGAGCTGCAAGGCTTCGGCGTGCTGCGATGTGGCTCGGCTGCTTGTGGCTCGGCTGCTTGTTGGGCCCCATGAAGGTCGCTTGGAGATTCGCTCGAGAGTCTGGTATAGTCTGGTATCTGTATTTTCAAGTTTTTTTTCTTTGCGGTGGAAATCTACAAAATCATTCACCAACCCTTCGATTTGAATGGTACCCCATCAGCACAAGACTTTGGCTCCTTGCGAACATCACTTACCAACTTTTCCACCAATTGATGACCACCCAAGAGGTGTTCCTTTTTGAGTGGGGTTCCTTCTTCCAGAAAAAAAGAGGGGACGGCTCCCCTACCTAGACCTCCATTGGCCCCTTTTTCGACCGGTTTGCCTTCCAATTCAACCAGCCCCACACAAGGCCTTCTCTCCCAAAAAATCCACTGGAGTAAAAGGGTCCAAATTTCTACACTGCCAGAGATGTTTCCCAGATGTGTTTTTCCGTCTTTGTTTCGTACTTTCGCTGAAAACGGTCAACCAACTCAAAAGGGATGACTTTTCTGTTCACTGCCATGGAACCTGACTGAGGGGTCCAAGACGATTTTCCTTTAAAGGGACCCCTAGTCAGTTCCATGTTAGTGGACCGGAGGGTACCTTTTCTGCCCAGTCACTCGACTTCCAGGCACGGGCTTGCCGAGCGGCTGCCGCAGCACTCGACAGTGTACCTCACAGGCGGGAGAACCATGGCATGGGCCCAACCACTCGAGCCTCACCGGGGAACTCAACTTGAAGAAACCCTCAGACTTGGGATCTGCATCGAACAGTTGACATGTTAATGCTCACTCAATATGGACCAGAATCAATCATAGCATTTGACTGCTATTGGCATGGAAGCGTCGTTTTCACTGCTCTTGGCATCTTTTAGTGTGTACATGTCTTGCTGTATCACTTGCCTTGTTTAGTTTGAGTTTCTACGAAGTTGTGCAAAGCAACAGCCGGCATATTTGTTGCTCCAGGAGCGGGGCCCTGTTGGCTCGCGTTTGAACCCTTTTGGTTGGATGAAGGAAGGGACCGCAACATGACTCACCAGGCAGGTCCCAAGCGTCCATTGTATCCTGAAGTTGCTAGCTGGCACCATGCATGTAGAAGTGGCATGCACCAACAACGTAAATGGAATTTTGCCAAAATAGGGATTCATGGCCCGCAAATGGCAACGGTTTCCTTTCGGCTTCCCCTTACCCCAAGAAAGGTACCAACTCAAAAAGGTCCAAGCTCGAAAAGGATATGTCCAGGAACTCGGGGAGTGAGAACTGGCATACGACACCTTTGACTTCTGTCTTTTCGGCAAGCAGTTTTTGCTCCTAGAACAGCGCATCTGCCAACCTGAGGCTTGGCAATCCAAACTGTCGTTTGGCATGTCATTTGGCATGTGGCTGTGGCTCAAAATTAAACAGGAGGGGTTACGCGGGTTTTGGTTCCTGTTTCCACTTACCAGAGTTCCATTTTGGCACCGGTTTTTGGAGCCGCGGCCATGTCAGCCTTGCCCAAAAAGTGGTTCTATCCTCGAACTTGGATCATTTCGGTCTTGCCCAACAGTCTGGTTGAGCTCGCTTGACCCACCGCAGCTCACGGGTCGGATCCGCCCGGTTTGGCCAAAACGCCAGGTCTGTCGCCGGACCTGGAGGGCGAGCCCTGCGAGGTGCTGGGCTTTGACCCCAGCGCCAAGAGGCGCGGGGTGGCGGGTAATTCCCAAAGATCGGCGCAAAACAAATTCCTTGAATTCGCGAGTGACCGCTCAAAAATAGGTCCAAAAGTGGCAGTTTCAATGGAACCCCCCAAAAAATCGGCGCAAGCACCCTGCAAATGGTGAGTGACCGCTCAAACACAATTGGAAGTTGTGAGTGTAGTTGCTGGCAGCACTTGAAGGACAAGTGTCTTGGGAAGACAACAGTTTCTATTCATGTTTTGTCAGTGCTTCCGAGCCATTTCCTTCTTTGGAACTCCAAGAGTGGCAGTTTCAATGGAAACCACCAGGACCGGCAAATGGCAACTTTTGAATGGGAAATCCAGCGACCCCTGTCCTGAGTTTGGACCTTTGTTGCTTTTCCGGTTTGGACCATTTAAACAAACCATCATGATATCATGTTTGCTGTGTTGGGCCGTCCACTCAGGAAGTGACTGGGCCCCTTTTGGGATAAGGGTGAACCATAAGGAAGCCACCTGTCGGAATTGGTCAGAGTTTATTTCTTGGGGGGATTGGCGCCAGTTTTGGTGGTTTAGAGCCCTTGCGGAGAACCACCAGGTAGCAGGGCCCATTTTTTTTGATTTTTAGATGGGTGGTTTGGAAGTTACGTGGTTG
Source organism: Effrenium voratum (assembly GCA_963377175.1). Taxonomy (NCBI): domain Eukaryota; class Dinophyceae; order Suessiales; family Symbiodiniaceae; genus Effrenium; species Effrenium voratum. The sequence continues at coordinate 678,939 of CAUJNA010001391.1, read as the reverse complement.
CGTAGCTTCCCATTTGCCCTGATGAGCCAGGGCTTCAAGTCCAAATCCAATCCAAGCCACAGGGCTAGGGCTTGGGGTTGGCCCACACGGGCTAGAAACTGACTCCATAGGCTTGGACGCCTGTGGCTCGGAAGCCAACATCCCTTGGGAACTTTTGGTTGGATATTCAAGGGTGTTCTGCATTTTGGCCAAAGTGAATCGACCTGACATGACCATTTGGATGTCCCTTGTTGATCCATGTTTAGTCAAGGCCTCAAGAGGTGAACCTTGTTTCTCCAGGCCCATCATCCATTCGACCCGGGCAAGTTGTAATGTACATGTGCGAATGCTCTCAACATGGGATAACTATCGATGAACCGTGTGAAGGTCCAGTGAAGGTTCCCTGTTGACTAGGGCAACTTTCGCCATACGACTGGGGCGCTATGGGATCCGGAGTGGAGCTAAAAGATACTCTACTTCCGTTTGCTTAAGAACATGTGTTGTATTCCCCTGTTGATTTTCAGGGAATCTATCACTACTGGATTGTTTTTTTCCCGGGGGTCTTAACCAAATGGAAGTCTAATGGGGAGCCACCTCGTTGAGGCGTGGTGGACATGACCCAACCGAAACGATGTGCACAGGGTGCCCTATCAAAACTCTCACCCGTGCAGGTCACGCGCTGTGTATTCCTTATGTGGGACCACCGCCCTCATAAGGCAATATCACTTCTTCCAAATCCCAAATCCCACTCCGACTCACAATATCCAAAACCCCAGCTCCCATCCCCCTGCCTCCTCTTTTTCCCCAAAGTAAGATCCCAATAAGGTCTTGTCAAGGCCTTACTTTCTATGATGATGACAACCCCCAAACCACTACCAAGGGAAACATAGAATATAGAACAACAATACCACCACTATATATATATATATATATGTACAGGGCTCCTTAAAAGATACATGTTGCCCATTTGAAACATGGCTTTTTCCACTAAAATAAAGGGAAGCCAACATTTACAAGGCAATGTTCAGGTGTATAATGTAAGGTAATATACCTATAGGGAAAAGGTATACCTGACTTCCCTCCATCTTAGATCGCCGGAAATCGAGCCAGGTGGCTTTTGCGCTTCCTCCACCCTCGCTTTGAGAACCAGAGCTGCCAGGCACGTGGACCGTGGGCTTGGTGAAGCCACTAGAAACCAGTAAGAAGGGAAATTTGTGTAGGATGTTGGCTTTGCCCAACACCCACCCAAAAAATAGGGACTGTCTGTAGAATGCCCCTTTTGGTTGGTCTTCTTGAGGTCACTTTCTGTACCAAGCTGGAAGCCTTGAAAAGTGAGGCACGGCAATGACCTACTGTGGATGGACAAAGTCCTGCACCACTTCGAAGCCATGGGAAACCATTGTTTGTTGGTATTTGCGGGGGAATCATCATTCCAGCGATTCTCAGGGGGTGCGAAATGGATTTCGCAACCATGCACAGTATGCTGGTATCAAGCGATTTTCCACCATGCCCAAAGCCCAGGTACCGGAGCAGTGTTTCACCTTCGGCTACTGCGTGCAGCGCCTTGGATTGACTGCGGATCCCCATCGGGGGGGGATTTCGACGCCTGGGGGCCTGGAGATCTCAAAAAAACGGCAACCCAGTTTCCCTTTTTTGGGGAATACTGGATAAATGGACTTGGGGAACCGCCGCCCCCTTTCGTAGAAAACCAGTGCTTCCCATAGAAACGGGGAGTGAGTCCTATGGCCTTTACATGGACCATTCCCACAACCCTGGTTCTGTTCAACTATTTGTTGGGCCGTGCCTTATGATGGTACCCTTTGGGGTTTGGTTTCAAAAGGAAACTTCAACAGGAAGCCCCATTTTTGGGAAGGTCCCCGGTGCCCAGACACTCATCTGGGCAATTAGCATGAGCCTCACCAATCTGGGTGTACAGCAAGCCATTCCAACCAAATGCTCTCGGGCTGACTGGAGCCATGGATCTGCCGAGTGAGCCGACGGTTGCAACCCGCAGATGCTCCCATTTTGGTGAAACCAAACGCCTTGGGGTGGGACATTGCGCTCTCCAGCCCTCAGGCACCCCTAAAAAATCAGACTCCGGCGCCAGGAAGATGCATTGATTTGAGCTGCGGTTTTGTTGTGTTTTTACCCCGGAGTCACAAAGAGAGTTGATGCGGACGGAATTCTCATGAGCACGTGGGACTGGAATCGGGGAAGTCCGGCAACGAGGGGTGCGGATTCTGAACACGGACACGGTGTCATTTGTGTGCATGGTAAGAGCGAAGAAACCTTTCTATGAGCAGGTTCACCCCCTCAATGGAATTGGGCGAGCGAGGTGATCCCTGGAGATCTCCAATTCTAGTTCCATTTTCCCCAGTGGATCCATATAACTGTACAGGTGACCAAGCTAACCGCCCTTTCAAAACAGCAATACAAAACCGCAGGTAACCTGCTAGGGTATTTCTGGGATCCACTGGGTTCCCTTGCTGTGATTACCCCTGGAATTCCATTTGAACTCCGACGTTTTCCGGGAAGACGAGCTCATTTTTTCCTCACTGTCCGCCTGGTGGGGATATGGCTGCTCAAAACAGTGGCACCAGAATGGCACCTTGGAACCAGAGACCCAAAGAAGAGCACCGCGGCCTCCGCCTCCGCGGCGCCGAGGCCCGGCGCGGCCGCTCTTGGCGGGTCCGCAGCGCCGGGCGGTGCGGCGCGGGAGGCGAAGCGGCGCCCGGGGCTGGGCCGCGGCTTGGAGGCGGCGGAGCAGCTGGAGCAGGGCCAGGTAATCTTTGAGGCGACCGCAAGGGGGGGGGGTTGGGGGATTGGAGGGGTTGGGGCAGGGGATTGGGGGGGGGGGGGGGCGGGTGTGGTGCTTCTTTTTTTTTGTAAAGGGGTACCCTCCAAAAGCGGAAGCCAAAGGAAAAGGAACACAAACCCATTTGGGAGTGTTTGTGTTTTTGAAGGGGTACTCAAAGGGTGGTTATTTTAAGATGGAAACCAAAGAAGAGAAGCGTTTGTATTTGTTTCATATATGGGGGGGGGCTTTTTTGAAGGTACGTCTTATTTGGAGTGCTTTTCAAGGGAAACCAACAGGAAACCACTGTTTGCTGAGGTTGTGCATTTTCGAAGGTACCCTCAAAAGGCGGAAGCCAAAGGCAAAGGAACACAAACCCATTTCGGAGTTTTTGCTTTTTTGAAGGTACCCCCAAAAGGCGAGTTTACAATGGAAACCAAAGGAACATCTACAAATAAATAAATAAATATATTTTGTAGATCCCCTCTTTGTGTATGTTTATTTTTTGTCCTTCGGGACCCTCCAACTATTTGGTTTGGAGGGTATTCCGTATTGAAATTCATAGCCAGTTGGGAGTTTACTTTTTTGAGAGCACCCTGTTTGGGGTTAAAGGGCAACCAAAAGGGAGACTGCCAGTTTTGGGGCCTCCTTATGGTCCCTTTGAAAAGGACCTTTCGTGAGTGTGCGCTTTTGTGTTGTGTGTTGTAAATCATCAACATGCTTGATCACACAACATCCGTTCTTCATGCGAAGCGTGCTACATTCCAGCGAGGAGTGCCCTTTCCTCATCACCGCGGACGACGTGAACGAAGTCTGCCGTGCCTACTTCAAGATGCGCGCGGCCAGTGGTGATTCCCCAGGCGTGGCAGAAATACGCAAGGAATCTGCTCAGTTGGTGGGTTCCCCATGAATTTTGTTTTAGTCGAGAAACAAGGTACCCCTTGACCAAGATCACGGAATGGGGCTGAGGCGCCCAATGAAGGCCTATATAGGTTGTTTGTTTAATTAATCTGTTTTTTGTTTGAAGGGAAACCGAAGGGAAACCGGGCATCCTATTTTGGGATAACCCCAAAGAGTGCCTGTGAAAGTGTTTGTGGGCAAAAAGAGTGCCATCGCCGAAAAGTGGGTTAGGTATTGTACTAGCTCGATGTCCTTTTGTCGCGTTGTAGATTTCACCGTGGTCTGTGGAGCAAGCGGCTTGTAAAGAAGACGAGGCAGAGCTTCAAAGTGTGTTTTGTTTGAAACAGGATCCTTTTTTGGGATGGTTTCGAAACATGAGCCCAAAGGACGCCCGTCATTGGAACAGTGGCCGGATATTTTGAGCTAAAGATACTTGTGAAGATGATATGCGTGTTTCCTTCACTCGCCACAAAATAGCCAGTCCGACCATTTTTTGGAGCAAGCCGATTTTGGTTTCGGGTCAACGGGCTGTGGGAATTGGCCGTGTTCCTGAATCAGGCTCTGTAAAGATGCTTGGTGGACACCCCCCCGTCACTTTTGAGGCTTCCCTCAAACGGGGTTTCGTTCGTTTCCTCTTAAAGGGTGGGTTGAGCATCACCTGGTCGGATTTGATGTCAGTTTGCCCTTGGTGAGGTGATGTTCAAAGGGGAACATTAGAGACAAACACCACAGCCACAACAGGCCGCCCTTTTTGAGGTCTCGAGGTCGGGCATTGCATCACGATCTCACTGATTCAGTGCTTGTCACGAGCCCCGGCCTCATGAAGGTCAGTTACCTGAAGAATCCTGATGTCCGGCCTGTGAAGCGTACTGATGTGGCCAGATGAATCCTCTCTGAAATGATGTCCAAAGGGTTCCCGACTAAATGTCATAGCCAACCACTTATACTTACTTTCGTGATATTCGTGGCAGAAAGGTCCTAATAAAGGTTGCTACATTCATTTCGGGCTGTGCAAATGGGCAACCACCCCGTAACCTCCAACAACTGGCCATCAAATCACCGAGGCGCCTTGGACGCCTTCAACCGTCTCTCTGCTGGGGAGCACTTCTCCCAGGAGGCCGTGCAGCGCTGCGAGGCGCGGCCAAGACGGCAGGACCTTTCGATTCAAGTGAAGTGTCGGGTATCCCACCCGAAAAATTGGGCACTTCTCAAGACTCAGGGGTTTCTTGGAGGTTTCTTACGAGTTTCTTGGGTTCTGTAGGAGTTGCCCATGGTCCAAGTTACATCAATATCCACAGCGCTGTCTAAAAATCGGCTGGTCGAGACCCAGGTGGGCTCAATTTCTGAACGCCAGGAGTGTGTAAAATAGGGCTTGTTTGTACCACTCTGGGGCCAACGGGGAGGAATGTAGTAGAAATGTCTTAACCTTGTCTTGATTTGCCAAGATGCATTTTTGCCTTTGTTTGCAGGCAGAGTTCGAGTTCCTAGGCCCTTTATGCATTGAGCTGCATCAGAACATGTTGCACAACAGCATTTTCGACCCACCGGGGGCGCAAGCGAAAAGGCCGCTAAGAGATTGAGCTTTGAATTTCTTAGCGAAAAGGCCCTTCAACCGAAAAGGCCGCTAAGAAATCGAGCCTTGAACTTCTTAGACCAGCGCCACATCCACCCTAAACACCCCAAAGCCTTCCCTTGAAACACCCTAACCGCACCCTAAACGAACCGATCCACCGCATCCAAACCTTGCTCGCCCTAAACCTATGGACCCACGCTTCTGTCCGCACTAAACCCCCTTAACCCCCCTGCCAACTTCCGAGCCCCTAAGAAACCACCCCGCTGAGTCTACTCCAACCCCAACCTATCCAACCCAGCACCAACCTCCCAGCCCACCTTCAAACTCCAAGCCTAAGCCAGCCCAAAGCGCATAAACAACCCTAAACCCTAAATTGGTGATGGGGTGTTGCTGGATAGTACGACTTGCCAAAAAGATGCCTACGGGATTTTCGACAGTCTTGTGAAACACAGAATGTTTGTGCCCGTCAAGAAATCCGAACTGACGATTTGGCTTGGGTAGGCTGCTTTAGCATCAGTTGTTCATTGCGAAACATTAATTTGCTTAGCGTGCCTCCAGTTTGCCTTACTTGGCGCCAATCATTGCCTTTCTTGGCAAGCTATGTTGCCTTCTGTTGCCTTCAGTCGGGTGAAAGCCTTCATGTGTCTTCCTGTTTTGGCGGGTGAACGATCAGGTAACCCCCAATTGGTATTGGAACCCCTGGTTCTTGTAGAGGGTAAATGAGAGGCCTTTCCCCGAAACAACTCCGAACCATGGGGCTCCAAACCACCAGCTAGAGGGAAGCTGAGGGCATGCGTCAAAGGGGAAACCACCACATCTGTGGTTTCCCGTTGTTTCCTTAGGCTATTTGAGAGGCTAACGTAGGCCAAACGGCTGCAGATTAACATTCCCCAAGGCTTGGAGTTTTAAGGGGTAAGGTAACCCTTGGAGGGCAGCTGAAACGATCTACTTTCACCCAGGTCTGAGTCCTGCGACCCTATCTTCTGGCTAGGCCCAAGCGGCGCAGGTGTGGCAGGCCGGCTTGGGGCTTGGAGTGTTCAGTGATTTGGCCGATGAAAGACGACAAAGGGGTGAAAACTGAGTGTGGTTTCTTTGGGTTGCTTTGGTTTCTTGTGGTTTCCTTTGGTTTCTGTTGGATTCTGGTGGTCACTCTTGGTTTCATGTGACTCCTTGAATTTCCTTTGGTTTCCTTTGTTGTCGCGCATTTGGTTTCATTTGGTTTCTTTGGCTTTGTTTGGTTTGAATTGGTTTCCATTTGGTGTCCATTTGTTTTTTTTTGGTTTTCGTTGGTTTGCTTTGGTTTCTTGTGGTTTCCTTTGGTTTCTGTTGGTTTGCTTTGGTTTCATGTGACTCCTTGAATTTCCTTTGGTTTCCTTTGTTGTCGCGCATTTGGTTTCTTTGGCTTCGTTTGGTTTGAATTGGTCTCCATTTGGTTTCCATTTGTTTTTTTTCGGTTTTCGTTGGTTTGCTTTGGTTTCTTGTGGTTTCCTTTGGTTTCTGTTGGTTTGCTTTGGTTACTTTTGGTTTCATGTGACTCCTTGAATTTCCTTTGGTTTCCTTTGTTGTCGCGCATTTGGTTTCTTTGGCTTCGTTTGGTTTGAATTGGTCTCCATTTGGTTTCCATTTTTTTTTCGGTTTTCGTTGGTTTGCTTTGGTTTCTTGTGGTTTCCTTTGGTTTCTGTTGGTTTGCTTTGGTTACTTTTGGTTTCATGTGACTCCTTGAATTTCCTTTGGTTTCCTTTGTTGTCGCGCATTTGGTTTCTTTGGCTTCGTTTGGTTTGAATTGGTCTCCATTTGGTTTCCATTTGTTTTTTTTGGTTTTCGTTGGTTTGCTTTGGTTTCTTGTGGTTTCCTTTGGTTTCTGTTGGTTTGCTTTGGTTACTTTTGGTTTCATGTGACTCCTTGAATTTCCTTTGGTTTCTTGTGTTGTCGCGCTTGGTTTCATTTGGTTTCATTTGGTTTCTTTTGGTTTTGTTTGGTTTCAATTGGTATCCATTTGGTGTCCATTTCTTTTTTTGGTTTTCGTTGGTTTGCTTTGGTTTTTTGTGGTTTCCTTTGGTTTCTGTTGGTTTGCTTTGGTTTCATGTGACTCCTTGAATTTCCTTTGGTTTCCTTTGTTGTCGCGCATTTGGTTTCTTTGGCTTCGTTTGGTTTGAATTGGTCTCCATTTGGTTTCCATTGTTTTTTTTCCGGTTTTCGTTGGTTTGCTTTTTTCTTGTGGTTTCCTTTGGTTTCTGTTGGTTTGCTTTGGTTACTTTTGGTTTCATGTGACTCCTTGAATTTCCTTGGGTTTCCTTTGTTGTCGCGCATTTGGTTTCTTTGGCTTCGTTTGGTTTGAATTGGTCTCCATTTGGTTTCCATTTGTTTTTTTCGGTTTTCGTTGGTTTGCCTTGGTTTCTTGTGGTTTCCTTTGGTTTCTGTTGGTTTGCTTTGGTTACTTTTGGTTTCATGTGACTCCTTGAATTTCCTTTGGTTTCCTTTGTTGTCGCGCATTTGGTTTCTGTGGCTTCGTTTGGTTTGAATTGGTCTCCATTTGGTTTCCTTTTTTTTTCGGTTTTCGTTGGTTTGCTTTGGTTTCTTGTGGTTTCCTTTGGTTTCTGTTGGTTTGCTTTGGTTACTTTTGGTTTCATGTGACTCCTTGAATTTCCTTTGGTTTCTTTTGTTGTCGCGCTTGGTTTCATTTGGCTTCTTTTGGTTTTGTTTGGTTTCAATTGGTTTCCTGTTGGTTTCCTGTTGGTTTCTTTTGGTTTTTATTGGTTTTTACTCGTTTCTTTGGTTTCTGTCCTTATTTGTTTCCCGGTTTCAGTGGCTTCACTTGGTTTCTTTTGTCTCATTTTGGCTTGATTTGGTTCTTCTGGTTTCATGTGGTTTCCTTTGGTTTCCTTCGGTTTCCCTCTACCAGTGGCCAAATGTTTGCCGTTGTGCCAAACTCTTTCAGCAACCCTGAGGTTCCATTCACTCACTGAACGTTTGGAATAAGGCATGCTCTCAGAATAAACTTCCAGCCCTCCATTTGGCGCAGCCTATCTGGTGATAACGATATGCCCCGCACGTGAAACATGGAAGCTCAGTACAGCAATTGAGCGGGCGCTTCGTTGGGACCTCTGGAGGATCTGTTTAAAGCGAATCCAATAAGAGCACCCAGAATCAGTGCGGGTTTTCTTTCGGACACCAAAGTAGAACAAGTAGTCTCGGGTTTGGTTCGTAGGTTTTTGCTTACTCGCTGGAGACGCTTTCAGGTTCCATCCCTGTAAGTGGGCGGGAGCGCACCCGAGTCGGTCAAATGTGGTGGCACATCGCGAATCGGGAGTTTCCGTCTTGGGCGGTTTAGCGAATCGTGGAGGTGCTTGCCAATATTTGTTCCCCTTGCATGGTGTCATGTTCTGCCACTAAGTAGGGAGGCCCCTGAAAGGGTCAGGTCATATGGACCATAAAGCAAGGATTTCTTGCATTTGCGAAACAAATATGTTGCTAGCTACCTGTCGCTATCCCCCAAGAGAATCGCCAATGTGTCGCATGGAAGCGGTGATCTGAATTGTGAAGGCTTGTAATGGTCAGGGCCCTTTTTCGGGGGGGCGACGTCATAGCATTTGAAAGGAACCTGTTGGGTTCCGAAGCTCAACATGAGCAAGCCTGCAGTAGGGCATTGGCTGGGTAGAACATTAGAAGGCTCCTTTTGTTTTGCTCTTCCATCGGTGTTCTACCCTTTGTTTTGCTTAAGACCAACTGCCTTGGCGACGGCCGTGTCGAATGGGTGCATGTTTTGAAACAAAAATCAACCGGCTGTGGACCAGCCCGCTTTTGCACCGCCCGGGCCGCCCGTTCGCCCGCCGTCGCAGCGTCAGGCGGCCACGTCGCGCGCGGCGTCGCCCCTGGAGCTGCGGCAGATCGCGGAGGTCCTGCGACGCTGGGAGGCCAACCGCACCTCGACGAGGTCCCCCAGCAATCGGTGCCCTTTTACCAATGGTTTTTGGGGGAGGGTTCCCCTACTAAAAGGTACCGGGTATTTACCCACCCGCAAGTCGAAGTGGTTTTACCCCCGCCAACATGGTAAGAACACCCTCTCAAGAGCACCCGCTCAGCGCTGCACACACACGCAAGAACACCCGCTTAAGTGCACCCGCTCGGCACTGCACACGCGCGTGCCAAATGGCAAGAACACCCGCTGAAGTGCACCCGCTTTGCGCTGCACACACACGCATGCCAAATGGTAAGAACACCCGCTGAGGTGCACCCGCTTTGCGCTGCACACACGCATGCCAAATGGTAAGAACACCCGCTGAGGTGCACCCGCTCAGCGCTGCACACATGCATGCCGAATGGTACGAACACCCGCTGAGGTGCATTTGCTCTGCGCTGCACACACGCATGCCAAATGGTAAGAACACCCGCTGAGGTGCACCCGCTCAGCACTGCACACACGCATGCCAAATGGTAAGAACACCCGCTGAAGCGCACCCGCTTTGCGCTGCACACACGCATGCCAAATTGGAAAGAGCACCCGCTGAGGTGCACCCGCTTTGCGCTGCACACACGCATGCCAAATGGTAAGAACACCCGCTGAGGTGCACCCGCTCAGCACTGCACACACGCATGCCAAATGGTAAGAACACCCGCTGAAGTGCACCCGCTTTGCGCTGCACACACGCATGCCAAATCCGCTGAGGTGCATCCGCTCAGCACTGCGCACACGCATGCCAAATGGTAAGAACACCCGCTGAGGTGCACCCGCTCAGCACTGCACACACGCATGCCAAATGGTAAGAAAACCCGCTGAGGTGCATCCGCGCAGCACTGCGCACACACGCATGCCAAATGGTAAGAACACCCGCTGAGGTGCATCCGCGCAGCACTGCGCACACGCATGCCAAATGGTAAGAACACCCGCTGAGGTGCACCCGCTCAGCACTGCACACACACGCATGCCAAATGGTAAGAACACCCGCTGAGGTGCACCTGCTTTGCGCTGCACACACGCATGCCAAATGGTAAGAACACCCGCTGAGGTGCACCCGCTTTGCGCTGCACGCACGCATGCCAAATGGTAAGAACACCCGCTGAAGTGCACCCGCTCAAGCGAAACAACAAACAACCCAGCCCACGAAGGCGGCGGATTTCAAGTTCCACTGGGATAGGACATGTCTCCAGCCGGCGCCCCGGCGTTTGGCAGCCCCAAAAATGCGCGGCTTTACTCTGAAATGAGTTAGTTAACGGGATGTTCAAAGACCCACAAAGATGCACGTTGACCGGGAGAGAAACCACACCAAGATTTTGGGATGGTTCTTTCGAGGTACCCCTTGGTCTTTGTGTGCGGTCTCCTCCATGTTTTTCAGTGTTATGTAAGCAACATATGGAAGAATCCAAAAATATGGAAGAACCCAAATGTATGTTCTTTTCTGTAAAGTAGGCCAAGACGTGGGCTGCAAAGCGGCATACCCGCCAAGGGCTTTAGCCGAATTTCAAGTTCTCGGCTGCAGCCCCCAAATGAACCTGGATTCCGAAGGTGTCCCCCAAGAAAGGACCCAATACTCAAGGCGGTGCTGCAGGTTTTTGGGCTCCGTTTCGGGTGCCCTCTGGATGGGGGTGAGGGTTTAGGGCTGGACATGTCGGGCACCTTGTCCAGCTGCTTCACTCAAACCCTGTCCATTTGTTTGAACATCCGCCGCAATCAAGGCAGGGCTCTCTTTCGGGGACAGTCCCAGAGTCTGCGCCAGAATGCCGCCTGTTGATTCTTAGGGTTTTGGGTAGACCTCTTGACTTTTCCTTGAACTATGACCCGAGCAAGTGGTTTATTTTCATCAAGCCGTGACCATGACCCAGGCACAGAGTTTTGTCTTATGTCTGAAGCCCCGGCCCAACCATGTGAACCAGAATCAGCAAGGTGTTCCTTGCTTTGATTTGTATTTCCCGCCATTTGGGACAGATGTTTTGCCAGCCAATTCACTAGGTGAATCGCTTTGGCAAAGTCTGTTCCGCAGAAGGGTCAAGGGGCACATTGGGCGCAGAATGGGTTATGTGGGGTCTTTGCAGTGGTTCTGAAGGATTGGGCAACTTCCATTCAAAGGTCTGTCTCTTTTGATTGAGAAGCCGAGAATCGTCGTTGGTTTTGAATAGGAATCACAAGGAAACCACAAATTCTTTGGGGTTCCCCCATATTAAGACATTCATTTGGAATAATTGGGATTGTGGCCGGTCAATATGCTAATTTTTTTTGACCCAGCTGTCCCCACCAGTGCCAACCTGCCTGTTGACCATCGGTCTTCTCCCTGGCTAGTTGACACCATTCTGGGCGATATACAAAAGCGTACCCCAAACAAGAATCCATTGTCATTTGGTTTGGGGGGGGGGTCCGCACGTTGAGTGAGTTTAAGCCTGATTGGACTGCTTGAGAAGACCTCTTCGGGTGTGGATTGTTTCCTGATTTCCAAACCGATTTTCCATGCACATCTTTTGTTGGCCGCAGATGCTAAGCTGCCTTGTGGCACATTGAATCAGCTTCCCTCCAATTGGTTGGAGCCCGGTGCTTTGGATTGGTGTTTAAATTGAGCGGTTTCCCATGTGCCCGAGAAACACGGGTTCAAAGCCCAAATTAATCAATCTTTCGGGGGCGGCCTGGCTGAACCTTGGCCGTTTTCTCACATGCCGAATCGAGGCTTCCTGCAGGGCGCCGGGGGCGCCGGTCGCGGTCGCGCCGGCCGCTACGCGCTCTTTAGCTGGGCCGGGGCCTGAGATCTCGTCCGTTTGAAAGGCGCGAGGTTCAGCAACCGGTGTTCCAGGCTGAGCAAAACGGAAGGCAAGTTGAAGGCTTCATGAAGGCCAACTTGTTGAGTTGCTTACTTACAAGAGTCCTGGACCTGGGGCTTGTATGTATTATGCCACGTTTTTGGTGCTTCCTTTTTGTTTCTCCGTTTCGCAGTTTGGGACGCTTTCGGGGGTGTCGATGTCAACGTGCAGCCTCTCAGCTCAGGGTTACGTAACGCCCACTTGCACCGGCTTGGAAATGGGATGTTCGAGTTCTGTGGACACAAGCCAGCTTTGCAACGTGAGCTTTAGCAATGCACAGGGGCTGTCTTGGACCGGGCTCAGCGGAGTCACCGACCTGACCGCGAGTGTCACCGACAAAGCCAACAAGCTTTCGGAGCTGAGCTCAGGCGGCGTGGCCCTGCTGACGGCTCGCGAGGAGAACGGCATCGAGTTCATCGATTCCAACAATACGGTGTTGCTTGTGCATTTGGAGGAGCTTGGCAACTTCTTCGCTGGAAAGCAGACGACCTGGACTGTTTGGTCTAGTCAAGGTGGTGCTCCGGAGAAGGCCCCAAACGGCACTATGCTGAGCAAATGGGGTACGGCAGCCACCGTGAAGGAAGGCCTGCTTGAATACAAAGACATGACTGGCGCAGCGGTGATGAGGGTGAAGTTGAACTCCTACACGCAGTGCACGGCTTTGGACATCAACAACCAAGCCATTGCGGTGTGCCAGGGCATGCAGAACTCCAAAGCCGTCACTGGCCGTGTCATCAGTGCACCAGCAGTTGACCCTCTTTTGGTTCTAGCGCTGGCCACGCAGCTGCTGTCAATAAGTGGATGACATGCCACTTTGACAGGATGCACCAAGGATGGAGCCCGCCGGTCTGGCTGGGATCCGAGTGTGTTTCACCCGGCCTTGAGCAAGTAGGCAAGCGGCTATTGGGGATTGGGTAAAAAATATGGCGCCGGTTTTCCGCTTGCTTGTAAAAGGCGTCAGAAAAGGGGTACCCTCAGAAACCACACACACACACACACCCACACCCACACCCACACCCACACCCACACCCACACGCACACGCACACGCACACGCACACGCACACGCACACGCACACGCACACGCACACGCACACGCACACGCACACGCACACGCACACGCACACGCACACGCACACGCACACGCACACGCACACGCACACGCACACGCACACACACGCACACGCACACGCACACACACGCATACACTTCTTGTTATAATATGTTTCTTGGGTCCAACTCGTTAGCTCAAAGATGAAAGCACGCTATGCCACGCCGGAGATGCAGTTCACTTGGGGAATCCCCATGTTGAACAAAACAAGCCGAAATTCTTGGCAAAAGGGAGCCCAACTTTTGCACAGGATCCAAGACCCAAGAAGTCAAGTGGATGTTGCTACAGTCTCCCTGGTTGCTGAATTGTTTAGCCCCACGTTGACTGCCGACTCTGCTTGCGGCCGGAGATGTCGAATGCCCCAGGATTGAATAGAGCCCTGGTTGCATAGGCGTCATGTTTGGCGCAACCACACTATGGTTCAGAGAAGAAAAAAAAAAGACAAAAAAAAAGGGTCAACGTTAGGGGTCAAATTTTGACGTCTGAAATTCCTTCCCCGCCCCCCCCCCCCCTCAGCACGTGGGGCTCTCAGTCGAGAGGCCTCAGGAAGTGGGGGTCGAGTCGAATGGCCCGACAGGTTGGATGGGCAACAAGCTTGACAGGAATTCCTAACAGGTTGATGAGATCTGGCTCTGGGTCAAAACCCAATGGTATCCCATTTTGGGGTAGGTGCACCACCCGTTGTAGTCTATTTTAGTGCTTGGATTGGGATGTTCACTGGGGGTACGATTTGGGTTTTGACCCATGGCCATCTAGCCTGGGATCTGGTTGGCCCAGGCTCAACTTCTTTTTTGGATGCCAAGCTTAGGGGTGCCCAGGTGAGCCTGCTGAACCACTCCTGCCAGCCCAGCGCGATGCTGGACAGCCTCAGCGCCTTGCAGTCGGGCGCCCTGCACCTCGCCCGATGTCGCCTAGCGCACGAGAGAAGCCCGAGTCGCTCAGTCGCTCGCCCCTAGGCTTGGTTCAGTTCCAGGGAACTGGGTTCAAGTCTAGGAGGAATCAAACAATCCTGCTTGACAATCGCAAGAAAACTGACTTAGCCTCCCTGCGGCCTTGCAGCAGCCGGCAGGGTTTGGGTTGACTTTTGGGAACAAACACGGGGCCCTCACCTCTCCGAGTTTTCTTTTGACATGATTTACGTGAGCGAGTCCAGGATCTGGCAAGCAGTGGTTTTCTTGGGCCAAAACCAACCCAGGGATTACTTGCCCAAAACCGACCGTTTTCAACCTGTCTATATATATATATACATGTGTTTGTTTTGGTGGACCCCTCCACTCCCAACATGTTGATCTTTCTGTCGGTTTCCCATTAAAACTAACATATAGTCATCCGGAAAAAAAAGAAGAAAAAAAAGAAGAAAAAAAAGGCCCGCGACTCATTCATTTCCAGATCCTGGCGAAGAAACGACACCCACCTGAGGCCTGAGGACGGCAAGAGCCGCGTCAAGGCGTTGAGAGGACTTGCGCCGGGCGAGGCCAGGGGGGCTAACCCAGCGGAGCCCCTGGCGTCTGGTTCGTTTTGCTATGTTTTGCTATGTTTTGCTACTTTGTGGGCTTCTTTTCGTTGATTCGGTCGCATTTGTTTCTTTTGGGGGGCTGCTTTCGGGAAACGAAATGGCCACCCACCATTTTGGGAGTCCACACACACCCTTCTCCAGGGCCAGTGTTCTTCCCTGTTGATCGGGGTCTTTGGAGCAAAGCTTCACATTTCACGGATGGACATCGAAGGATCCACTCTTTGCGCCAGATTGCGTGACCCCCTGCTTTCGGTGTATTCCCAGAAAGTTGTTTTGGGAAGTTGTTTTGTTATCCCCTGGTTCCCTACTATACCTGTTAAGTTTCCAAATGTGTGACATCCACATCCCCCAATTGATGTACAGGCGCATCCATGGGGCCCAGTTTTACACATATCCTGTGGTTCTGCCTGGGTAAAAGGAAAGCCTCGGGACTTCCATTGGGACTTCCAGTTTGTTGCAATTTTAGCGCAGGCCCGTTTAAACAGGCAGCCACCTGCCGAGATATAAGCCTAGGGTTTTACCTGGTTGACTTAAAGGATACCCCTGTGAGTTGAGTTGCGACTAACTGGTATACCGTGGCAAAAGGGAACACGCATGGTTACAAGGGTTGTTCCCTTGGATTTGCCTGTCAACAGGCGTATGTGGGTGTGTCTTTTTTGAAGGAGCTCTTTTGGGCTAGGTTCTCAAGAACCGGACGGAACCGGGAACGACTTGGTGTCGTGACAGTTCGGTGAAGCCGTGTTAAATTTATCCCGTGTTTGCGGGGATTTTCGGAAGTGGCAGCATTGGTGGCCGTTTTAGGTTAGATGGGTTGGAAATAGATTTCACTGGTTTGGATTGGCTTTATATCCATTGACCAGGGCCATCTATTTTACCAAAAGGACACCTACGATTGGCAGGTTCCGAAGCTCGGGATACTTCTTGGGCTTCGCTGATTCTGCGACGCCGTGAGGCGATTTGCATCAACTACGGGCCACCTGAGTTGCTGGAATGGGATGTAGCGCGCCGACGGGAGTGGCTCGGCGCTGCGTCCAAATCGGTTTGACCGCACCGGGCATGAACATACGCCACCTACAAGGAAGATACAATGATGGTTGGTGTAGAAGCCATTTTCAGTCGACCGATTTGGGCAGTTGACGTTGCTTAGTGGATTGCCTTGTTGTTTGGCGGCTTCACCACTTAAATTAATCAGCCGAACAAATAATATGGTCTTTATCAACCATGGGTGGGGGGACAGTTCCAGCTAGAAATAGCACGGGTTTGCATCCTTTCTTAGTCTTTACAGGGTTGCGCGTTTCTTGTAGGGTACCCCCTTTTCAGGTTGGTTTAAAGGGAAGCCAAAATGTGAGAACCACGTTTTCGCGGTATCCCTTATCCTGACATGTACCGTAATCGTATGCCCACGTGGTTTCTGGATGACTTGACTCATGTCAGTTCTCTGGCAAAGCCTTCCTTGTTCTGCAGAGCCAATGGTGAATGGTGTCTCTTCGGCAAACATGTTGCCCTAGCCATTCTACCTGCATTTCAGGTGTGCTACTTGCAGAATGCTGAAGGCCACATCAAGCGTTGGTCCTGGTAAAACCACACATCGGATTTGGGGTGCTGCTCAATGCTGCGATTCTGTCCGTGGTTAAAGGGGGGGTCCTCTCGATTTCGAGAGCCCAGTGCTCTGTCAGGTTTCCACGGCGTTTGTCAACAATGGAAGTTCCATGGGATTCTATGGGTTTTCTAGGGTGCAACGTCTTGCCTGCGATGAGTTTGCCCTTTGCGGCAACGACGGATCCACTGGTTTGAGTCGTCGGCGCAAAACTGCCTTCACCGAATACTGAAGGGGAGTTGTGGTTTTTTAGAAATTCATGACATCTACATTCAAACACTGGAAAGTTAACCAACTGCCAACGGGCGAGGGCCACCGGCAATGTGCAGCATACATGTTTTGTTGAAGTAGAATTGTGGCTTGCATGAGCATGTTTAGATGCTCGAAATTGAAAGCATTGTGTGAACATCACTCTGTTTTTGCTGGAGTATGACATTTACATGTTCATCGGTGTTTGAGGCTCCTGGGAGTAAAAATTTCCAATGCGGGTTCCATGTGGTTTTGCTCATAGGTATGCTAAACCGGTCACGCACGCAAAGTGATCAATCATTGCCGTGTATCACCGTACTTTCGCCAATTGAATACAGATAACCCCTTTGCATAACCCTTCTGTTCCGGAGCAGAACAAGCTCACGCGGGAGTAAAAACAGGTGATTATTCCCATGATGAAGATCCTGTACTGGGGGAGGGAGGTCCAACACTTGTTTCCAGTATGTTTGTAAATTGTAGTATCCTGTGAAGATGCATGCAATCCCAAGTGCAGCAATCCTTGCGGCTCCGTTTGCAACCACCCCCTCGCGCAGTACTCTTGTACGCGTTTAAGCAACCACCTTTGCTTGTCACTATTTGTACGCAATGTCCTCTCTCTAAAACCTGACATACTGCAACCTTTAAAAACACACCCCAAAACTACTGGCTGCTTGGTTTGGTCCTGCTCAAGCCGGTGCGTGCGTATACCCTCCTTGCACCTTTGGCTAAATAGGGAACCACCTCAAGAGCGTTTAGTGAATCCGCGACCATTGCGCAGGGTGCTGCCATTTTCGAGCCTAGCAGAACTGTGTTGCTGCGGCCAGGTACCTCCAGCGGCAGAATGGCTTCACCTGCCGCTGTCCCCGCTGCCTCACCGAGGCCAAGGCCAAGCCACAAGGGGAGGAGAAATCAGCGGCGGAGGCGAAAAGTCGGCAAAGCCATGAATTCGAATGGTGTGGGGGGAGAGGGGGGGACAGAGGGGGGGACAGAGGGGGGGGCAGATGTACAAAAAAACACCGGGGCTTGATCTCGCAGCCATGGTCCAGGCGTCTCGGGACCACGCAGCATTTTAACCGCCACTCCAGGGTGAAGACTTCCCGCCAGACTTGTATTGACTGTGGGTGTGTGCAAGCCATTGAAGCAGCCGCACGCTTTCTCGTACTTGTGGTGGACCCCATAAGAAAACGCGCGCGCACACACACACCCACACCCACGGGGAAGAGCTGGAGGTGTGTTTGCGACTATATATATATATATATATTATGTGTGTGTGTGTGTTGAAAGGGTCGGATTGATTTGCAACACACGTGGTTGGTATCGGGAGCCTCGAGCCTCTTCAAAAATAGTTGGTGGAGCTAAATCCCTGTTCGGTCAACAACTTCAGTCTGTGGTTGACTAAGGGACATGCAAGCGTGCAAAGGCACCGACACACAGGCAAATGTTTGTGAGCATGTTGCTTCTGAGAAATCCGGTATTGTGTGAGTGGCTCTTTGGGTAATTGGTTTGTTTTGAATCGGTAAAGCGATAAAGCAGCTGGTCAAACGGGAATCAATTTGGTATCGTGGAGGTATCGCAGATTTCGGGACAAATGCGCAGACATGAGATTGGTTTGTACAAGTTTACCCCATCCAGAGGATTATGGGGTCCCCAATTCAAGAGGGGGGGGGAGGTGGGGGCTCCTTAAGGAACCCTAACAAGCCCTGGGCCCTGAGAAACCCGAAGAAACCCTGGCAAACCTTCAGGAACCCTAGGCTCTCAACTATCCCCCTTGTACCTACCCCACTTAGGGATTCCAGAACAATAGTTTCATTCACCAGTTGCGTCGCCACAAAAAGGGAATTGTGAGATCTGCTTTCACCCTGGTATGCTTGGAAGTACTTCCGGGGTCCTCAAAGGGGGCCATCAAACTTTCGCCAGTCAAGGACCTTGTTTCCTCTGTGGCGGAGTGCAGCTACACGTGACGTGTTGCCATCACTGAAGCAAACAATCGAATCTGCGGTTTTTGTAGTGGGCCAGCTCCACTCATATTCGGAAGTTAAGCTTTGGGCCGCAATCAACCCCGGGGAGAGCAACTCATGATCCTAACCCGCGAATCCGGATAGGCTCTACTGGTCAATCCGGGACAAATTAGGCTTGCCCTTCCGGAATATGGGCCCAGCTCGGGCCCCATGTTTGTGCAGAGGTGATTTGGAAGGGCTGATTGTTTTTTGCTCCCTCCACTAAGTGCATTTGGCCCTGCTTGAGCTCGCTTCCGCCTAAACCGTGCGCTTCCGCCAAGTCTCAAGCAGAAGAGCTAGGGCCATGTGTCAAGCCGTCTAATTGATGTTGACCCCAATATCCTGATTCAGTAGGAAGAGATGTTCTGATAATCCAAGAGAAAGCAACTCATGAATTACAGGGGCAGACTAGTAGCAAGGGTCAACGTGTGTGGTTTTCAGACCAAGCCACCGATTATAGCGAAGTCTTAGTTGCGCTTCCAAACATGGCTTTGTGCACAGTTGCTCCCGCTCCACGAGGATGAGTCTGTAAGGCAGTTGCACACTTCCCCGTTTGTTGTTGGGAGGGTCGTCTTGTTGTTCTTCAGAATCAACAACCGACTGTGGAGCCTTCGGCATGTGCCCAATATGTGGGTTTGTTGGCCATTTTTTCCAAAGCAGTGGCTTTTTGGTTTGCAGCTTCTCGCAGTCATCTTTGAGAGGGAGGCAGCGCGGAGTACCCTGCGACTGCGCTATCCTATTCTGGAGTTGTCAACATGGACAAGTCCTAGACCCGTTGCGTGGCATCAGCAGAGGTTCAAGTGTAAATGTGTCGAAAGATCGGGTTGTGTCTTCCGAAATGGTGGCTTTCCTTTTGGTTTCCCTTCAAACCCGCTGAGCCACAGTCAAAACCCCGGGTAGATGAAGGTTGGTGAGGGATGGTCCCAACCATATCTAGGTGATGCCGCCTGAATTGTTTGCCCTGGTTTGGCCTACGCCATATCTGTTTTCATCATGACTCACCTCTTAAACTTCCACACAACCCAAGTTGAGCATCCGCGTCGCCCTGTGCCTCTGATGTGCCGGCGGCATCGCTGGCAGGCCATTTTAGCCGGGCGTGACTGCATGACTCACATGGGTGTCCCAAAAGGGTGGCTCGTCTTTTGTTTAGTTGGTACCCCTTTTCTGGTGGTTTTGGAGGAAGCCAACAAGAAAGTCACCAATTTGGGGGGGGGGGGGTCCTAAAAAAGATGCGCCACCCATGTTGAAACAAGGAGTCATGCCCTGGTCACTCTTGGATTTCACCGTTTTGGGTTTGCTGGACTCGTATTTGCAGAGGAGCCTTCGGGGGAGTATACGGAGTATACTTGTGTTTCTCGAATAGAACTCTGGCCTCAAACATGGTGCAATGTATGCACGCAAACAAGGTTTTAGCACGTTTCGTCATTTGGACACCCCTTCCAAAGACGGCACAACATCTCCCTAGCTGCAGCCGTTTGTGTCAACGTCTCCGATCACCGTTGTGTTTGTTTTGACGTTTCTGTGCTTAGGGTTGGTGGAAACGGACACCCAAAGGAATCCAAGCCTTTTTTGGGTCCACCATTTTGAGTACTGGTAGTCCGTGGTTGGTTTGGGGAGGACGTGGAGGACAACCCAATTTGCCACAGACACGACCCAATGTCCCAAGTTCTTCAATCATGATTGTGCGAGGCTCATGTGAGGTTCCTTGAGGAATCTCGGTGCCCCATCTGGGAGTCTGGGAGTTCCCCCCTGTTCCTCCCAAACGAACCGACAAGAAACATGGGTTCTTTTGCGCAGGCATGGCATCCAGGATGTATGCCATCAACAAGGGCTCCGGAGATGTGACGAATCGAGGTCACGCGCAGGCAAGGACTTGAGGTGGGTCCATGGGAGACATGGGTTTCTTGAAACTCAAGAGTATCCATTTGAAGCAGACCAGGTTCAACCCCTAACGCCCCCAGAAAAACCTGGAAGTAATGGCCGGGTTCCCTACCTCTCGCTTCCTGAGTTCTGTTTCGGACTGGAATCACTTTTTGGCTTGGAGGGACCATTCAAATGAACCAATTGGGAGCTTTGTTGGTTGCGATTCGCTTAAGTCAGACAGACCTTGTCATTTGTGTTTGAGAAGGAAGGACAGCTTGCAAAGTAAGCTTTATCATTCCGTCCGAGCAGCATTCCTCCCCCAGGGCAAAACCCCACACAATGCCTTTTCTTTCTCGGGGTGATAGGGGGTTGTTTCAAAAGGGAGCCTTGGGAAAGGAAAGTGAACCAACACAAAGGCAGGTCTAGGCTTGTAGGCTCCATGATCACAAGTTCCATATGTTCACTGGGAGACGCCAAGTATGGTCAATCGATCACCTTGCACTAAGGAGTCTAGGGAATCATGAGAAAGAACGGTCACCCACATGGCATTGAGACAGCTAGTTTAAGGGTTCCTTTCAATCAGGCAATAACCATGGCCCACATAACATTTTTGTCATGGCGCATCAACGCACAGAACATTAGAACATTGCCAGGCTGAAGCTTTCCTGTATAACGTTTCGCTTTTTGGGTTTCCTGTTTTTCCTTGCAACTATCAGCAAGTCAGCTTTTTGCAGGGGACATGATGAAACAAATTCAAGGGGTTGGACCCATCAGAAATGGGTATTCTCAAAATTGGGGGCCGATTCTTTGAGGTGGTTGGCTTCCTTTTGGTTTCCTGCAAAAACAATGCAAGCAGGAAACCCCTATGTTGCGAACCCCCCCAAATACCGGAGGAGTTTTCACCGATGGACTCCAGGCCACGGCGCGGTTGTGGCGTCAGATGCATCCCCGCCTTTGGGCGTTTCTTTTTTTGAGGGAAGCCTTTTCAAAATGAATTCAACAGGAACCCCACCAGTTTGGGGGGGGTCTATATTTTAAGACACACCCATTTTGACGTCCGCCTTCTGGAGTCAGGTGTTCGACTCTTAGAACAGCATTGAGAATATCATGCATGAGGGAGACCTGCAGCGAGCACACATTGTGGAGGTGACACTTTGTGCACAGTGAACCATCCCTTTTCACCTTTGCTCTGACACCAAAGTAAGTCATTCTTGCGACTACTTTGTCACTTTGGATGAGGTTCCCATCAAAGAACATGTTTCTCCACAATTCAATCAGGTCGAGTGTTGAAAATAATTGGATTAGCCGCGGCTTTCCGAACAAAAACCACACATGAAGAGCAACACAAAGCATGTCCCACAATCATACACAGGTGGCTGGTTTAATACAAGGAGATACAAGGAGCCAACATAGTATAGTGTACTCATGGCTAAAATTGGTTCACAAGCAGCCCCTACGCCTAACTATTAACCCCTGGATCAATAAGCCCGTCCGATTAATAGGGAGTGTTGCCCTCAGCTGATGAACCCCCACTCAAAGGCCTTGCTCCCCCAACCCCCCAAGCTGACCTGTGTTTGGTCTGATTGGCTAAAATCCTGGAATGCTGTTGGGAGAATAGATGGCTTTGGTAGATGAAACCAGGTCAACCGGGCCATCAATCGATTATCTACCAATCTGGGGAGTATTAATGGCAATCCCGGATTCTCATGTGCCCATTTCGACTCGGCTCGCTCCGGCTTTTTTCCACGGGATCGGATCGCAGGGCAGCGGCAAGGGCTGGCGGCCTTGGAAGCCTGAGTCCACGCCCCGGCGGAGTTCCTTTTCTTTTTTTGGAGACCGAGTTGAGCCATGGGTAGTGTGAAACCCGCTTGGCCAGAAAAAAAAAAGCTCTGGGGGGGGGGGGGGGGCATTTAAGGTAAAAGGTTCTGGGGGGGGCATTTCAGGTATGGGTTTTGGTGTAGAACACACCACCAGAATAGGGTGGTAAGGCAGTATATAGATCTTATATGTGGAAGTAACCTCCATACCTCCAAAACCCGTGCCTGGAAAAGTCCCCTGAGGCAATGTTGAACCCGGTTCAACAAACCTGCCCTATCAACTGGGGGATGTTCCCTCCAAGACTGGTCCCGAACCTCATGGGTTTATTAATTTGGGCTTAACATTAGTGGGGTTAATGGAGTTTGGCTTGGGAAGAGCATTTAAGTGGTATCAAAGGACATGTGTTGGGCAAGCCATTCAGGAAGTGAAGGATAGTCTCAATCATTCTGCCCTTCTGTTTCTTCACATGCTTAATGGTCTTTAGACCATTTTAATGTCCATGTTTTGAGTGTGACACGGATGCCCCATGACTTTGTGAGTGCTAAACCCATGACGGGAATCATCGACTTTGGGATCAGGGATTTGTGTCCACGACTATTCTTATGTTTTCAATCAATGGTTTCTTGGATTGGTATGGATTTGTTGCGGTGCTTCCCCAAACTGGTTGCGTTGTGTTTTTGTCCCCACTTCAACATGGAATTGGACGCGGTGACCCGGTGACCCGGAAGAACCCCAGTAGCTACATTTCCCCTTCCACTCGCGTTTCAGGAGATACATATGTTATTTCCCTTGTTGGTTTTAAGGGATCCATCGCAAGACATGTTTTTCTCCTTTCCAGGGGGCGTATCCGCAAATAGATGCTGACCACACAAATGCGACCTCACGCCCCCGAGTGCCCACGGAAATTGGGATACTTCATGACGACTTCAGCACTGAACAATTCGCGAGCGAGCTTTTCTACCGATTCGAGAACCGATAAACCGCCTCGCTTGGGCCTCATGGGTGCGTGATTTTTTAGGGGGGCCCCGCAAAAACCCACCGAACAAATGTGATTTCCTCTACTTGTGCTGTTCGGCCCACCGTGTTCCGTGAGTTTCCCTGGTTTGCTTTGAGGCACCAAAGGCAAACCGGAGCGAACTTCGGGTTGAATCGCCTCCAAGGTGCACTGTGGCCATCACCGGCGTGACTGAGAAGACCAAGAAGACGGCGCTGCCGGGGCGCTTGGAACTCGCTGGAACCGCTGGGCTGTTTTTGTGTCCGGGTTGGGGGCGGTTAGGGGTGGACTGGGGCAGGTGGGTACCCTCCTTGGAGTGCAGAACGAGTTCCACCCCCTGGCGTTCTGGTTCATGTCTTCGTGGGAAACCAAACGGGTGTGTGTGTGTGTGTGAATTGAGGGATCTCCAATAGGTCCAACAGGGGTGGTTCCCCGGGGTTTCCCTTACCCTCAAAAAGCAGTGCCTCAAAGTGGGACCTCCGCGAACCATGCCGCTTTCCCTTTAAACAGCTAAAACACGGGTTGAAGGCTAGAAACATACGGAAGACATTAACCAATATCATATATATATATATATAATATATATATATATATAATATAGCATTGACAAACTCCGATTTCAATCAAGTTGGAACATATCTCTAAAATAAGATCATCTCATTCAACATGTGCCTCGATGGCGTTGTAAAATGTGCTGCGCGAAATAGCTCTCGTTTGCGAACTCGCCTTACGCAGAAGCCGGCCGAGGAACACTGCCCGATCGCTTGCTTGGGTATTGACTAAAGACAGCAAGCCGCCCGCAAGCCGATCCTTCCCTTTCCTGCAAAGGAAACAGCGAGCCCGAAGCGCTTTCCAAGTGCTTAGCTCTGAATCGCACCGCTTGTCTAAACATTTGGCATTGAACAGCGGCCGGGGGTTTCGCCTGGTCGTGCGTACCAATTGCACCCGGACCTTTAAGGATTGTCATGTTGGTTTCCCGTTACGGGTCCCTTTTAGGCAGATGTTCCCCTTCAATCATGAAGCCCTGAAATAGAAAAAGAATGGCCACCCAGATGCAACGATCCCTCCTCCTCCCCCCTGCCAAAGCTAAAACCAAGCACACGATTGGATGACCCAGGGTGTTGGGAATGACCCTAGGGATTCCCTTAAAGGAAGGGGATGGTATATGGGGGTCATTCCCTCTATCCTTGCTGAGACCCAGCAAGGAGTCTTTCCGTCAGCGTCAAACCTTGAACCGCAAGCCCCAGAAAAACATGGCCATGGGCCAAAAGCCCGTACCCCCAGTGAACATTCCAATCCCCACTAAAATAGGTTCTAAAATGGGTGATGCACCTACCCCAAAATGGGATCCCATTGGTTTTGACCCACAGCCACATGTTGCAGGCAGGAGGCCTTCGGCGAGTTCGGGCGCATCATTCGTATTGAGGTGCGGGCAACCCGCGCGCCCGACAAACTGATCGATCGCAATCGCGATTTGGCGATGCCCATGCCTGGGTCAACGTTAGGTAATATGTTAAAGCTTCACCCTTGAGCAACATGATAAACAATGAAACACGTAAATCTGGGTTTGGGTTGTACATTGACCAAGATGTCTCAGGCGGACAGTGATATGTTTGATGGATGAAATCCCGCACTAGTTTGTTCGCGATTTGTCCCATTCTTCAAAAGATTTCATCCGTCCCAGCTGCAAGATTTCGCCCATGCACAGGAACACGGAGGCCGTCGAGTTGAAGCATCGTCTTCTGCAGGGCTTCACGGTTTCCACTGAACGGACGGTTTCAATCGTCAATTCTCACCACCCTAGCTTTTTATTTTTGGGCCAAGCTACTTACCTACCACCTGAGCAAGGGTTTGCGATCTTGGGCCCCGTCCAGGTTGTTTGCATAGGGATCCCTTGCTTTCGATTGGCCAACTATCGTAATTCATTGAAACCCAGTAATTTGGCCCGGTAATCTGATTCAACTTTCCATGTGAAAAAATCAGGTTCGACCAGAGTTGTTGCCTCCAACACAGAAGGTGTAGACTGTTGATGTTTGTCATACGCTGCTTCTTGGTGGCGTCCAAAAGAACCGTATTTTTTGTGTAAGCCCTCGTCATGTTACCGGTCTTTGGTGCCAAAGACAAAAGCAATGACTCAGCAAGGAGTTTGTTCGTGATTGAGGGTACCCTTAGAAACCCTGTCGGGGTTGTCTTACAGGGAAACCCATTTGATTCGGTGTCTGCACCTTCGAACCTTCAACACTCAAATTGTTGGTCCTACTATAGTGGTAACCGGATCTATTGGGTTGGATCCGATAGGCAATCGTTGTTGTCCAAACCCCTTGTTGGACATCGGGTCAGGGGAGGCAATCTCCTTCTTGGCCTTGGGTGTACATAAGAACAGTCTTCGCCCAATGGTTGTGGAGATTTTGGCTGAGGACCTAGTAAAGCATCCAGGCTGAAAATCAACCACTTTATGCTCAGGACCTCGATTCTTGCCTTTCCTTTGAGAGCATAATGCTGGGTTGGGACTGGTGCGGCGCTCGCCAAACAACTCCAGCAGCCCAGCCCTCTCTGTTGGACAACAGGGTTCTAAGGGAGCTCATATGAAACCTGGAAATGGCAAGGTCAGTTGTCCATCTGCCAGGGCGACCCATTTCGGGGATTCCTATTTTTGACCCCACACCCATAATGTTGACCCCACCTTAATCAACCCCAGTTTATGAATAAGGGGGTGCCCAACTGGGTTTAGTGGGGAATCATCATTTTGGAGGACACCCCCACCCCCTATTTTTCACAAACTGGTTGGTTGAGAAAACCTGGGCTCTACATGTTGTGTGTGGGGCAGAATCCCCCGTTTTTTGGCCCACAGTCTCTGGGGCCTTGCGCATTGTGAGGCTCCCCCGTTTCAGGCTTCTACCAGGAAGCCCCCCGGCCCCAAGCCGCGAGCCGAAGCCTCGAGGTGCCCGAGGGCAAGTCCGTGGCCTTCGTGGAGTACGAGGAAAAGCGGGACGCCTCCGACGCCATCCAGGACATGAGCCTCGGGCGAAGCTAATTTTTTTTGGCCGAAGGTCCAAGGTGGGAGGTCCCAACTGGGGGTCAAAATGATGAGGGTTTCCAGGGTGACGGTGGGATCACTTGTTTTTTTGTTTTTTCTCCAAGCACTGTGAGACTTTTGGGAAAATTGCCCCTGAAAAATGGGTTTATGTAACCACTGTGATACTTTTGGGAATCTCCCCCTTTATATGGGGGGGGGGTCGGCTTTGGGAAGCCCATTTTGTTGTATCACAGAAGTGGTCATTTCCCCACAGCCCTGGTTCTAGGGGTTGTCAACCCCCGCACGGGGGTGACTTTGTTCATGGTAAAGAATGAGGCAGCCCAAATCTAGGTATATAGAAGCTGTCCTATTCATAGGCATTCCCTCCAAAAAGTGGTTCGAATTCCCACCGAAAGGGGACACCCCCCAGTCAGAATGTAACAATCCCTGTTCTTGACCCTTTCTCGGCTCACAGGTAGCGTTGATATTGGTATGTCTCTGATCCCAATTTTCTCCAGCTTGTGGAGCTGCGGCTCGCGAATCTTCACTCCATTGTTGTCAAGGCTCTAATACTCCACCTACCCATGCCTGGTGTATTTTTTTTCAGAAACCAGGTTGCCCAGGCTGAAGAAGTTAAGAAGGAATGTCAGGGGTCCAGCTGGGTAAGTATTTGGAGTCCGGAGAGGTACGCCTTTCATTCGCAGGCCCGAGAAAATGGCTAAGCTTGTGGGTTCAGTGTTTGTTGATTGTTTGGGGTTATTCCGGCATTCGGCAAATGAGTGGAGTCTAATCTTCCCACTCATGCGATGCATCAACTGTGGATATGTCCAGTATTGGGTCAAATCATCGCGTTTCTCCAGGGAAAATGCGCGGGCATTTGGCATGGGTGAGAGCTTCTGTTTTTGGCATTTGCATATTTTTGAAAATGGTATTTCTTTGGTCCCTTTTGGAGTTGTTTGAAAGGAGATCAACATGAAGCAACGGTTGGGGATTCCCTGTGCTGAGACAGACAACACAAGGATAAGGTCCAAGTGTCTCTGAGACTTGCATTGCGTGCCCATGACACGCATGAGGAGTTTGGATTGAATTATACCAATATTGGGGTTCTTTTGGTCTTGCCTGGATAAACATGGTATGCGTTGAAATAACGGGACCGAGCCTCAAGACACAAACTTGTTCCTTTTGGCTGCCCTTCGTTGGCACCCCTGAGAGAGGAGTGGTCTCAAAACGACCACAACAACCTCCGAGCGAGGGCCGTTTTTTTTTTTCCCCGACGCCGAGGAACCATCAGAGCTTGGAAGGGCGCAAGATTGGAGTGCGGCTGGTAGAGGACCGACTGGGTGGTGGACCACACAAAGTACGAAAGCCACCTTATCCTTCCGTTTGCTTTAACATATTTTGTGTTTTCCCTGTTGGTTTTAAAGGGAATCGATTCCTCTACAGGTTTTTTTTGCTTTTGTTTTGAGGGATCAAATCCCTCACACGGGGTAGAAGGGAGGTGGGTAGTTGAGAGGTGCAGGGCCTCAGGGTTTGATAGACGTCCGTAGGGAGCCTTAGGGATTATCCGGGCCACCCTTCCTTAGGGACTCCACAATCACCCACGTCCTTTTTTCCTGTTATGGGGTCTCTTTGAACTCATTTGGTATCTCCAGGTTCGCCAAGTAAGGACTAGAAGCAAGCATAGAATCTAGTTGCCTAGGTAGAAGCTGCGGTAGTCTCGGAGCATGTTATGGTCAGTGATCATTTATATGAGGCGAAATCAGAGACCTGGGTGAGTGAGGGTTGATGAGGGAAGATAGCAGCTTTAGCAGCAATGACAAAACAACAACAAGCTCATTTGCTTCTCTTTAGGAATTCGGGCTCTCCCGTGTATGGTTGTCTCAAGTGGAGTTACAGAGAGAGAAAGAGAGAGAGAGAGAGAGAGAGAGAGAGATGTCCATCGGATAGAAGGACCTCCATGTCATACCTCTTTCAACACACGCGCTTTCTTGGTGGCAAGCCGCCTGTTGATATTCCCGACTGAAAAGTATTGACGGAATCGATTGTACCTCCCTGACTCCACCGTTTTCAGAGAACAGATGAACAGATCCCAGCAAACCCTACCAATTGCGGTGGCTGTGTGGTTTTGTTTTTTAAGCATCCACAAGACACATGGGGAAGCCTATGGGCGGTGAACCCTTGGATTGCTTGCCATTTCTGAAGTGGGCTTGGGTGCGGTGCCCTGTTGGTTCCATTTGGGTAGGGGCAAAAACTGAACGTTCTCGAGGTTTGGAAGAGAACCCAGCCTGGGACAGTCCCCGGTGACATGCCACGTCGGTTTCTTTCGGATTTATGGAGTCCTCCTGTTTCAACAGGGTGACATGTCCAACCACTTTGTTGGAACGTGACCAAAAGAGCAGGTGTCCTCTTGGAGGCATGCCAAGCTGGTCCCAAAGGGGTCAAACTTCAAATTACTACCCTGTTTTGTCGCTTTTGAAGGGAAGTGCTTTTGAACCCGCTTTTGGTTTTCACTGAGACAAACCCACAGACCCCCAGACCCATGTCTGTGAAGCCCACAGGACTTGCCGACCAAGGATCGCGATCCGCGCCGGGCCAAAGACGCCCCCCCGGAGAGGCACAAATTGGGCGAGCTCAGGGTGGGTGCCGTTGTACAAGGCCCAACAAGGGCAAGTACCATTTTAGGGTCCCACTACTGCGACACTCACCTGCATCTATATGGGTGTGTCTTTTCCGGGGTACTACTTTTTTGTGGGCTTGAAGGTAAACCAAGAGGAAAACTCTTTCTTCCTTTTGCTTTTTGTTGGGGGGGGGGAGGGGTGTCCCCATCGCAAAGAAACACACCCACACGTTTGTCCAATTGCAACCACCCATCCTCAAAACCCCAGGCTCAAAGGCGACCAAGTTCGCCGAACGAGGTCTATTTGAACCTCAGGAGGTGAACCACCTACACGTTGTTGGTGTTTTGAGATGGTGCTTCCTGTGTTTCATCCCTTCTCCGCTAACAGACCCCAATCAGGCCTTGTTTTTGGCTTATTTGGAGGAAACCAGGTGGGGGAGTTCGACAGGAAGAGGATACGCGACGTTGCTCTGGCTTTGGAGTCGGCTTGGAACGGACGCCATACGTCTTGTTGTGTCCCTGGATGGAACCCCAAAAATGGCATCCAGCTTTAGCTTCCAGCGGCGTTGATTTCAGATTTCATGTGTTTGGAGGGTACCATGTTAAGTGTGTAGCGGACTTGACTCAACCCTGCTACAGACTGGAGTGCTGCGGGTCATTGGTCATTAGCGCAAAAGAAGCATCAGATCAACAGTCGATGTTTATGGAGATTCTGATTCGCACGGGTCCCTGACTGGGTTCGGAACCCTTTGGGATCCCCAAGCGCAAGGAGGTTCATGCTATGTGCCGCCAACTTCAGCATTTAGGCAACCATTTCTCCCCTGGCTCACGAATTGTCACATCCTTGTCGAGGTTCGTCGTGACGCAGTGACTGCCAAAAATTCGCGGTGTATTGTAGTCGGCTTCTGATAAGTATAGGACTACTCGTCGGCAGAGCTACAGGATTCATCAAAATAGATGGAGTAAAAGCTCAGTGTGCGTGTCAAATGTGTGTGTGTGTGTGTGTCAAATGATGTTAAATGTGACACATCACATTCACCTGTCCTGCCTTTCAAGTTCTGCATGTGCTTCCTGTCGTCCGAGGTCCAGTCGCCAGCCCAGGGCCCCGACGCAATGCGATTGAACAGGTGCAACTTGTTAAGGGAGCCCCTCCCCATTTTGAACAACCCGGAGCCATGATCAAAGCCCTCATGCAGTGAAGAGTAAGCGAAAGCCCCAGGCACAAATCGCTGGGAAGGGCTCCGAAGCTCCGATCGGACCCTGTGTGTAGGTAAAAAACATGCCTGGTGAACCCAAATCAGCGAATTGAACAACTCGACCCAAAACAATGAAGCAAATAAAATCAAATCAACCAATGACCAGTGCTTCCAGTTTCCACAAATCATGCAAAGCCTAGAAGTACCATTCCCTGGTTTCCTACTACAGTGGGAACCGGAAGCACTGGGTATGACAAGTTGGCAGCGTCCCAACAAACTAGTCTGGCCAACAGCTTCCGATATGCATGCATGAACGCCATCAAGCGAGTCGTTCTTCGAAACCTGGCCATGGAATGGTCTACCCGAAAGCCATGTGAAGAATCCAGAGGGCGGCCGGACCCCACACCCCGTTTCTGAAACGGGATGTCTTTACAAAAAATGGGCCAAACATGTTTCGGGGCTCCAGATTCTATCAGGATCCTTAGGGTATAGTGGGGGTATCTGTTTGAATTTTTGAGGCTTGGGTGTCCTTTTGGTGGGTTGTTGCAAGGTGTCCGATTCACGACAGCAGCTGGAAGCACTGGGATCGGATAGCCTCGATCTGGATCTCGCCAGGTCCAAGCCAGCCAGGCGCGGGCAAGGGTTCGCCCTTTTTTAGGAGGGAAAAAGGGCGTGGAACTGCGGAGCAGTTTGGGCGGCGTGTTTCTTTTCAGGTTTTACAGGAGTCCCAGCCAATTCTAGGCGGGTGTGTCTTCTTTGGAGTTGGTACCCTTTTTGTTGTTGTTTGAAAGGGAGACCAAAAGGAAAGCCACGGTCCGCTTTGGAGGGGTAGTCCGAACTCCTATAAAAAGACGCACCCATTGATTCAAATCACCAGGCTTGTGGTTCGATCTCATTTTTTGAGATTCAGGGAGGGTGGAAACTCGGTATTGGCTTGCTGCCTGGCTTGCTCGCTCGCTCGCTTGCTTTCTTGCTTGCTTGCTTGCTTGCTTGCATTCTTGCTTGCTTGCTTGCTTGCTTCCTTGCCTTGCTTGCTTGCTTGCTTGCTTGCTTGCTTGCTTGCTTGCTTGCTTGCTTGCTTGCTTGCTTGCTTGCTTACTTGCTTACTTGCTTACTTGCTTACTTGCTTACTTGCTTACTTGCTTACTTGCTTGCTTGCTTGCCTTGCTTGCTTGCTTCCTTGCTTCCTTGCTTCCTTGCTTCCTTGCTTCCTTGCTTGCTTGCTTGCTTGCTTGCTTGCTTGCTTGCTTGCTTGCTTGCTTGCTTGCTTGCCTTGCTTACTTGCTTGCTTGCTTGCTTGCTTGCTTGCTCGCTCGCTCGCTCGCTTGCTTGCCTTGCTTACTTGCTTGCTTGCTTGCTTGCTTGCTTGCTTGCTTGCTTGCTTGCTTGCTTGCTTGCTTGCTTGCTTGCTCGCTTGCTCGCTTGCTCGCTTGCTTGCTTGCTTACTGCTTGCTTCTTGGCTTCCTTGCTTGCTTGCTTGCTTTCTTGCTTGCTCGCTTGTTTGATTGTTCATTGCCTGCCTGCTTGGTTTTATTGCTTGGCTAATTGGCTGCAACCAGCGGTCTCCTAGTGCTACATGGAGGTGAAAGAAAGTGTGGGCGGGCGGGTCTTCGGGCGGGTTTCCAGGTGGGCTGGTGCCTTGCATCAATATTGCTTTCCGAAACGAATGTCCATAACCAACTGAAGGGGGCACCAAAAACAGATTGGTTCACTGTTGGTCTACCTTCAGATGCCAGCCCACAAACTCATCGAGTCCACTTGATTGGGCTGCGAATTTTTCCAGGGCACAAGCGGCCTCCGCATCGCGGCGGCGGATGGTGCAAAAGCATGAGAATGTTTCGCTGATTATCTTGTCTAGGTCCCTCAGTAGTGCTCTTGTACCCGTTTTTGGGGGAGGGTTTCCCTACTAAACTAGACACAGAAGAAAGGGTGCCTTTTTCTATCCTCTCTACTGGAGGACCTAGTTGTCTAACGGCCTTGTCTACCAGGGTCACCGGACCGCTGGCGAGCAGCGCTGCCACAAGTCAGTCACGTAGTGTTTCTTTCGTTCGGCTGAATGTGACGCTGACAATTTGATCGTGTTTGCTGTTGTGTTTTGTTTGTGTCAACCGGTTAAAAGAGAAAACCAGAAACAACTTGCGCCTGGTATCCAGGTCCTTTGCCCTCCTCTGAGTTGATTTGGCATCGGTTCCTTTTCGGGTGGCCTCCATTATAGTTTTCAACCTGTCCTGAATCTTCGTTTGCGCACTTTATTCTGCTCAAATGCTTGTTTGCGCGTTTTGTGGTGTGTTTGCGTGCGTTTTTGGAATTTGTAAGATTTGCGCACTTTTCGGATGAAACTACTCTGGTAGCCAAATTCGGTACTGCTTGTGGAAACACTCGATACTGCGCTGCTCGTGCCCGTGCCGGCGCAGCTGTTTGTTGAAGTCCTTGATGTTTACAGCATATCTAGCTCTTCTTTTGTCTCAACCCAAGCCTGTTTTAGGCTGAAAATGTGTGGCACACATGGCACCCGGCACAAGTACCAGCTATTGCTTGCACTTGACACTTTGCGGCCATTGATTTAGCAACTCGCTTGGCTCCATCAATAGCTCCAAGCCAGCAAGTATTGCCTGGGTTTGCACGGATCCGCTGTTTGCTCCAGAACTGTGCTTGCGCCACAGTTTCTTTGAGTCAAGTTCCTGATAGGTGAAATTTAGTCGATTTTCGGCGCCTTGCCAGCCCGCAATTTGCACGGAACAATCCGGTACTATCGCGCCAACCTCCGCAATCGCGCGCAAATATGAAAAGTGTGCGCATTCATGCGAGCGTTTTCGACCTTTTAATTCATCAGATAATGTCTAAAGCGCCCGAATTGCAACCAAAATCGGCTTGAGCCAGGTGTGGTCGTCATTTGAAGCTGCGCCACTTGGAAGAGCCGTTCGGATTTCTTGCAATCTCAAGTTGCTTTCAAGCTGGCTGGGCAATGTTGAATGCTACTCTCGACAACGCTCCAGGTAAATAGCCAAAATGCACTCTGGTTTCTTGGATCGTTTGGGCGAGTTCTGGCAGGCGCAGGTATCCTTGCCTAGTTGTTTTTGAACAGCTTGACAGGTTCATGTCCGCACCTTTTCCCGAACCAGCCAAAAGTCCTCACGCAGTTTTTGGAACTTTGCGTGATTTTGTTTGCTTGAAACGCGCACTTTTCCGTCGTGCGCACTGTTCTTGCTCAAATGAAGATGCAGGTTCGATCACTTGAGCAACATTTGCTCATGCTGCCACCGGCTCCAGGCTTCTTTCCGCACTTTTCGTCCCGTATTGTCTGTTCTGCTTTCCCGCCGCAATGACGCACTACCCACCCTTTCACGCTGGTGGCAAAGCCGGGCTGCTGATCGGGTTTGTAGACACGCAACCAAGTCTCAGACATGAAGAAAAGTCATGCAGCATTGAAGGTGTGAGGGAGCCAGCGTGAGCGCAAAGGCATCAATCATGCTGCAACAAGTGGTTGGCCCCACCCTGCTTGTCACGGCGCTTGGCCCTCCCCTGAGGACCGGTTGGGGCTGAAAGTGATGAAGGCCGAGAAGGAGCCACAGATTGGATTGAGCATGGAGTACCATTTAAAGGGAGAACAACAAGTGATAACAAGTCACACCTTCTACGGGGGCCATGGTGAATCCTGAAGTTGGGCGCTACCACTTTGTGAATTTGCAATGTGTTGGTTGAGAATTGCTGCTGCGGGCTTTTGTCGAATGGAGATCAAGCCCGTCCTGCTCTATATTGGTGATGACGCAAAGCCTCAAACGCTTGCACGTTGCACATTTGGAGAGCATACGAGTCGAATTGGCCAAGCATGGCTCTTCACGCGAGACGCAAGACATTTCGTGCATCGAGTGCTGCATTCAAAGGCGAAGAGTTGCAGGCAATGTACGCCTTTGAGAGCCCTAGCCTCAAAGAAAAGTGATTAAGAGACCATGGCATGTGTGTGCTAACGGTTCGCAATGACACAAACACATTTTTGTTTCTGACTGGACGCCTTTTCTGCGCACGTAGAAGCCGTTCAAGAATTCAGCTGCTTGTGTCTCGTTGCGCGCGAAATGTTGAACTTTTGCTCAACGTCCAGTTCCTAGGTCAAGCGCGCCGGGGACAGTCGCTTGTATTGACAAGCAATGTCCACGCCCAAGGCTGGACATTTCGCCAGAGAAGGCTCGCAATCGTGGGCTCACAGGTTCCGTGCCGCTTCGGCTTTGCATTCCTCAAGGGGTTGCTGTTGAAGAACCTCAAAGTGTGTGTAATATGATTGTAGTGCTACAGTGGATTGCTGACATCATGAGTTGCCATCATGACGTGTTGGAGTGCAGGCCAGCCAACTTTTGCTGGGCCGCGTGCATTTGGTTCGCGGCTTTTCGTTGCTCAACATGGCGAATGCCATCTTGATTCTTTGAGCGCAGTCGATAGATGGGCTTGCGTTCCCTCTGTTGTCATGCTGCTTGGCCCCCAGTGTTCCACACACTCTCGCCCATCTATTGACAACCTCTTTGTTTCACGCTCGGTCGCAGCTTCTTCAGCAGCGCACGCAAGGCCCTTTTTTGACAAGGAGTGAGATGGCCGCCTTCCTCACAGGGCCTACCCCCTGGCACGAGGCTGCTATCCAATGGGCAGCTTGGCTGCAACCTTTTCTGAGAAAGTTGCCAATTGCGTGCATGTATGTGGTGGTGCGTGTTGTTTGTGTCTTGAGAATCCGGGCCCACGTGGCAGGGTCCCCGGTCGTCGGTTGGTCGGTTGGTCGGTTGGTCGGTCGGGGCTTGTTTTGGTTGTTGTGGGTTTTTAAGGGCTTGTGGCGGTGGATTGCCGCACCATCACTGGCAACCCTCAGCAGCATCACTGCCGGGATTGTGACCGAGGAGTTATTCCATTAATGGGTGCCCATATGTGGGCCGCTCCCCCCCCCCCCCCAATGAAGCTGCTTGTGTTTTGCGCCCGTTGTTCGGCTGTGCCATGACCTAAAAAGAGAGCAAACAACAAACCCCAAAAATCCAAAGCAAGCCCTCAACTCACCTTTCGGTGGCCTTTGTTTCGAGTTTTCGTGGCTTCTGATGGCTTTTCTGTTCGGCCCACCTTGCTCCACCACCATATAAACCCAACCCCGCCAGCCTCCACCCACTCACAACCCACCCCAACCCTAACCCGGCCTAAACAAGAAGCGCTAAGCCAGCTTGAAGCCACATGAAATCAAACCTAGGCAATCTTTGAGCAATCCCTATATCAACCTTACACACCCGAAACCGACCCTACAACCCTAGACCAGCACCAAAGCATCCCCGAACTCAAAACCACCCTTGATCAGCACTAGATCCACCCTAAACCAGCACTAAACCAAACCTTTACAAGCCCCAAGCCGACCTAAGCCAACCGTAAACCCACCGCAAAGAAGCCCAAGCCCCGCCCAAACCCACCCTAAGCAAACCCTGAAACTCTGTCTAAACCAAAGCTGTTGGTGCTGCCGGGGGTGTTGAAAACAATACTTGGCGGTAAAGTTTGCCCAGTAAGATGTGGCATGTAGGCGCCTGGCAAATTTAGGAAACAGCGGCCGGAGCAAAACCTTTCGGAGGATCCCCTCTCTGGGTTGTTTCAGGGGAGAGGAAGTTATCGATTTGATATTGACGCAAACTTAGCTTTCTAAGCCAGGTTTGATACCTTTTGGTTTCCCATTAAGTATCAAACAAAGTGAGGTTCACCATCTGCCGGACAGCCCCAAGTGCTGAGTATTTTTTCGGCATACACATGCCCGCTGCCGCTTTAGCCCGACAGCTGTGCGTAATGTGTGCAACGCCAATCATCACTACTTGCGGAGCCTCGGGCTTGCAGTTAATTTAGCTAATTTAAGCCTACATCACAGCCGCATTTTGAAGGGTGCTGTAGTTTCAAGGCGGACCTGGTTTGGCGCCAACGTTGCACGGTCCCTATTTGGCAATAGGCAGCTTGAGCGTTTGGATTTTATCTAGAAGAGAGGAAGGGTCGCTTTAAACA
Organism: Effrenium voratum; assembly: GCA_963377175.1. NCBI lineage: Eukaryota > Dinophyceae > Suessiales > Symbiodiniaceae > Effrenium > Effrenium voratum. The sequence goes on along the minus strand of CAUJNA010001391.1, from coordinate 642,932 downwards.
AGTGCACATGTTCTGATGATCATGAGTTTTGCTTGGTTTGCAAGTGCCGGATTCAGAACCTAATTATGAGTATGTTAGTACACATGTTCGGAGGGGTTACTTCTCTTGCTCAGTAAATCAGGAGGGGTTTGGGGAATGAACATAAGCAAAGAATTGTGCACAACGGAAAATTGCGCGTTTCCAGCAAAAAAAAACACGCAAAGTTCAAAAAACTGCGCGAGGCGTGTGTGGCTGGTTCGGGAAAAGGTGCGGACATGAACCTGTCAAGCTTTTCAACCACAACTACACAAGAATACAGGCGCCTGCCAGAACTCGCCCAGATGATCCAAGGAACCAGAGTGCATTTGGCTATTTACCCGGAGCGTTGTCGGGAAAAGCATTCAACATTGCCAAGCCAGCTTGAAAACAAGTTTCAACTCGTTTGAGATGGCAAGAAATCTGAAGGGCTCTTCCAAGTTGCGCAGCTTCAACTGACGACCACACCTGCCTCAAAGCCGATCTTTTGGTTGCAATTCGGGCGCTTTAGACATTTTCTGATGAATTAAAAGGTCGAAAACGCTCGCATGAATGCGCACTCCTTTCATATTTGCGCGCGATTGCGGAGGTTGGCGCGATAGTACCGGATTGTTCCGTGCAAATTGCGGGCTGGCAAGGCGCCGAAAATCGACTAAATTTCACCTATCAGGAACTTGACTCAAAGAAAGTGTGGCGAAAGCACAGTTCTGGAGCAAACAGCGGATCCGTGCAAACCCAGGCAATACTTGCTGGCTTGGAGCTATTGATGGAGCCAAGCGAGTTGCTAAATCAATGGCCGCAAAGTGTCAAGTGCAAGCAATAGCTGGTACTTGTGCCGGGTGCCATGTGTGCCACACATTTCCTGCCTAAAACAGGCTGGGGTTGAGACAAAAGAAGAGCTAGATATGCTGTAAACATCAAAAACTTCAAACAGCTGCGCCGGCACGGGCACGAGCAGCGCAGCATCGAGTGTTTCCACAAGCAGTACCGAATTTGGCTACCAAAGTAGTTTCATCCGAAAAGTGCGCAAAGCTCCCGAAAGTGCGCAAATTCCGATAAAGCGCACAAACACACCACAAAGCGCGCAAGCAAGCATTTGAGCAGAAGAAAACGCAAACCAATATTCAGGGTTATGTTCAATACGCGCTTTCACTCTTTTGCATGTTGGGTAGACTGCTTCAATGCCGGGTGTTGGTTCTGACTCTAGCCATGTGTGTTCTGCCTTTACCGTAATGGGGGCCCCTTTGAGAGCGCACTTGCAACTACCCAACTGTTGAGCGTGTGTAGGGGGAGCATTGTTGTGCGGGTGTTTGTGCTGAATCGAAATCTGGAGTCATTTGTTTTGCTGCTTCTAAATGAGTGGAAATCTACAAAGCACATCACCAAGGAGTTCCTGGGGCCCAAGTCCTCTTTTTGCAACTTCCAATGGCTCAAAATAGGAGATTACCCCACTGGTCTGCCGTATGTCATTCTGAAGTTCACCAGTGGGAGCCAATCCCACTTTGAAGAGCTTCCCCGTTGTTCTTTTGGCACACACCCAACATATGCTTTAGTCCGAGGCTGAATAGTTGGAGCCCGGGACACTCTGTGGGAACACTTGTGCATCATTCACTCTACATCTACTAGCTGGAGTTCCGGTGTTTCCTCTTAGAATTCAAGATGGGAAGTGCCGCCAAGCTGAGAGGCGACACTTTCTTATCAGGAGCAAAGCCCTTTCTACATCGCAGAACCCTTGTCCAACATGCATGCTTCCCTTTTGTCGATGTCTGTGGGATCTCCAACACTACTTGAAGCCGGACAGTCCCTGACAATCCCCTAAACTCCCTGTCTAACCCATCAAAGCCGTGCCAAAGCTGAAGCAAAGGCGCAGCCGCAGCCGCAGCCAGGACAATTATCGACGTGGGTTTTGCGGTAGGCGTGTCCAGTTTGGAGGCTCACTTCCTGAGTTCATGGACTTGAGTCACGTTTTGGGTTTGGACCAGGGAAGGGTTCGCGACTGAGCCATGAAGTAAAGATTGGCGTTTGTTCCGCTTGTTGCCCCCCCAAGGAACCCAATGCAAGGGCAACCTATGAGAAAGGACTCACAGTACAGTCCTCCGGATTCAAAATTTGGATTCCTGCTAGAAATTGGACTAGCGTGGGGAAAAAAACAACTCACCTCGAAAGGGTATCCGGTTGAACCAGACCGAGTTGTTTTTGTCATCCGCCTGTGGCTGGATGGCTTGGTTTCATTTCCATCCCATTTCCATGCAGCCAACTGTGAAAATGGGTACACCACCTTTTTTGGGGATAGCCTCAAATATACTCGTCCGCGGTCCCCATATCACACCTATAGAGTTGCTTTCAGGGTGTCAGAAAAGGACCGGATTTTTGGGCGCCGAATTCCGATCGATCAGACATGACTCCAAACACACACGTTATTTGTTTGGCGACAAAAAGCACCTCCAAGTTCATGGATTCCTGGATAATTTTCAGCATGGTAAGTAGTTCTGGGAGTCAACTACGGTATGACACCCAGCGCTTGCAGTTGCCAGTATAGCAGGAAAGATGTGTGTACCAGAAATTACCTGATGCCTTCTGGTTGCTTATGGCAACTGGAAGCACCCTTGGTTGATATCATTTGATTCACGTTTTGGCTCGAGTTGTTCGTTGATTTGGTATCGCAGGCTGGGTTTGTCAACTGGAAGCATTCCACCAGGACCGGCGCCGCAGGCGCTAGGCCGCCAGCGAAAAATGTGGGGAGCCAGCTGCACGTCCGTTTTTCCATCCGCACCCGCACCCCCCTGGTTTTTCTGAGTTGGTGGTTGGTTTTAAGGGTTGGCTAGGTTTCCCATTATCGTTTCAAACACCTTTTGGGTGGTTCTTTTTTGGGGGACCCTCCAAAATGGCCCAGCAACTTCAAAATAGGCACAGGCTTTTGGTTGCCAATTTGTGCGCTTCCCCCTGAAGGTTTCTTGGGAGGCCTGCCTTGGCAAAGAAAGGCGCCATTGCGGCCGAACAGATTAAGAGGGACGTTCAATGTGGATGATCAATGGGTCCTATTAGGGGTGTTGCCCTCCAAAAGTGAGCACCCCGCTAAAGAGGACACCCCCTTATTCTTCCTAGACAGTTCTGAATCTTGGGTCAAGGGTAGTATTGGGCTTGCGGACCAATGGTCATGACCTTTCCTTGACTCTGAATCAGCATTGGCTGAAGGATTCAAAACGAAAACGAGCCACCTCAGGGGAAAGGAGCTCACCTGAGGCATTTTCAGATTCAGCCCTGCACATGGGAGCACGGCGCCTGGGGCAGGAAGCGTTGGGCAAACTTGGCTTGCCCAACTGCGAAGTGCTCCCCCCCCACATTTGGTCTCTCTTTTAGCGGGTTTCCGCTGAATGAACGGCCAACAAAAACAGGGGTCCCATGCGGTTTCCCATGCCCAGTGGCCAAGTAAGTAACCATCCACTTGTGAACCCCGTTGAAGGTTAGGATATTCAGATAACCTGTAGTGGGTGGTTGGGATTGGTGGGGTAAACGGGAAACCCCCCCCCTCAACCTCCATCCAAACCGCAAGATTCTGCTGGATCGTGGGCAAACTTGTTTTTGGCGGAACAACTCCATTTTCCAGTAACGTAAGGCAACCGAGGCAAAGCCCCGGTGAGATTACCACAGTTCCATTTCGGCATGTTTAGAACTACTTACAACTGGGCTCCCGCAACTGGGATCTCGGGTTTGTGCGCAGCTGTGTTGGATTGCAGTTTGTTTCCTTTACCGCTTCGGTCCAAAAGAAACTCGGAGGCTTTCCAGCATGGCGTGGGGAGCGTCGACATGGGCGACTCGAAATGGGGAAGCCCCGCTTGCAACGACTTTCGGCATTGAGAAACACCTGGGATGGTCCCGCAGGCTGGAAGGGATGGAGTAGCCCCTGAGATAAACGCACTGCTGGCCCAGGTGTTGGCTTCACGCTTCTCATGAGTGGCACTCTACTTGAATCTTCTTGGTGTAGCTTGCAAGTCTTCCCATGCTCAGAGCCAACTAGGTCGTCCGTACCTTTTACGAGTGAGTTTTTTCGCGAGTGAGCCATCCTGCGCACACGTGCTTTTGTGGCGTGGGAAACGTGGGAAACGGGTGACATGACCGTGTGCAGCCTGGCCTCTCTTGGACCATGAGCCGTTGACCTCCTGGGAAAATGCGTGGGTTTTCCACCCGCCGAATTTTCGCCTGCGCAAAGCGAGGCTTTCTGTGTTGGCAATCGCTGCCCAGCTATACCGGCCTTGTAAAGCAAGCGCTTCCATCAGAGAGGCGTGAAGGAGGTCGCCGTAACGGGTTGGGATTTCAGGCAGTTTCAGGCAGAAACAAAACAGCCCGCCGGATGTGCTGAGAGGTGTGCGCAAGCCAAAAACAACAAAACTGCCCGAAACTGCCCGGGAACGCCCCCGTTTGCGCGACTCCCGTTCAGTGCCGCCAAGTTCCACGCCGGCTCTCCGACGAAGTTATGTCTCGGTCGAAGGAGCTGCTCCGATGCCTCCATTTTGATCAATGCCTTGTCTGAGTTTGCAGTTTTTAGAAATGCTCCAGTGACGTGGGGGTCGTCCTAAAATCCCAGGCTTCGGTGTTGATTACCGCCGAACGGAGAGAAGTACAGGTGGTCAAAAGCTGTGTGCGCACAAGGAGCGCAGTACGGGAGCGCGCTCAAGACCTTTGTGAAATGGCCGGACCTTGGGCCCATTCCACATACTTCGACCATATTTCGCAGTGAGAAATGCTCTAGACACGTACCCATGGTGCGAAGTCATGCTTGGCCTGGCTCTCAGGTGTCTTGAAGCAGCACTGGCATTCGGAACAGACCACAAGCCACTCGATGCCTAGGCGTGGAGTCGGAAAAAGGCAGCACAAGGTGAGGACGGTGCCCTCTTTGAGCTGGCTTCCGGTATGCTAACAAGCGGGAAGCCTTTGCGCGCAAAGTCCAGACTTGCGCAACTTGAGCCGATGACCACGCACCCCATGCTTGGCAGCGAACGTCCAGCTACTGTCAACAGCTGTCGAGCGTTTTAGCCTGGAAATTGAGTGGACGGCCAATAACTTTTTGCCGGCACAGACTGGCCACTTTACGGTCCAGGCCTTCAGTTTTCTCCCCTGAGAGTAACACCAAGGGGCTACGGGATACGTCTGGAGTATGCGGCTGGCCGGTCCGCAGTCGGAAATTCGCTCGGCTTCGCGGCGGCCTCCGCAGTTCGGAGCCTAGGCGGGCTTCGCAGTTCGAACTTCGCAGGTTTCGGGGTTTGCAGTCGCGAGAGGCTTGAAGCAGAAGCCGGGTTGCATATTGGCTGTGGCGAACCCATGGGTTTTGCCCATAGCTTTACACACGTTGACGCATCCGAAGTCAATGTGTTGCCACGGCGCTTTCTATACGTGTTGAGTAGCTTGAAAGGCGAGCAGTGTGTTGGCTAGTTTAAGTAGGACACCCGACAGGTATCGCCCAAGTGAATAGGGAAAATCTATCCTGCCAGTTTCCCGCAATGAGCGTGGCAAGTAGGGCGGAGATACAGGTTTTGCAGCGATAGGCAACTGATTGCTCCTGGTCTCCTGAGCTTTGCAAGGCTATCCCGCCTAATCGCCACAGTTTTTGTGCAAAAGTGTGGTTTGGGCAAACTCGCGCGAACATTGACGGATTGCTTCAAATCAAGTGCCTCCGGACGGTTCAAGTATGCCATCAGAGTTCACAGGTCTCTGGAAGCTGTGCGGACATGCTCGGCCTGCTCGGCAATGAAGCCAGTCAAAGCAACTCAGGCGGGGCTCCTTTCGCAGGGCTTCATTGCAAGACCAGGACACGGCAAGTTCTTGCTTTTCTCCGGCAAGAAGCTTGTGTTCCGTTCAAGAGTGTACCCATGAAGGTCCTGGGCTCGAAGTTGCTTCGGACACCCGAGCGCAAGGACAGGCGGGGCTAACGATTCTCGAGCCAAGGTCCATGAGAGATGCGCTGTCGCTGCCCTGCCTGTAAGATGACTGCTTCAGCATTCCAAGGCTCTCCTCGCAACAGTGTGCCCTCACTCTTTCTTGAGTCTCCGCGAAGTTATGATACCAAGGACATGGCGGTCTCCTTGTGAGAACAGATGCTTTATTACGAAGGTGTCGAAAAGGAAACCGAAAGGAAACAGACCAAGCTTGTAGGGTTCTGCCTCCATTTCAGGCACCCCGAATGATGCCAACTGGACAACATGCCTCATGTGGATGCCGATGCGAGTGACCGAAGGCCAGGTTCCTCGCCTGCCAGTGCCATGTCCGATCCGGAAACGGTGCCCAGCTCTGGCCACGATTCGGGCAGCTGGGCCAAGTGCATACCTTCGGTTGAGGAGAAGCGCGCCGATCGACGTCGACCAATCCATGGAGAAGCTTTGCCGATCCGTACCGCTCGCAAGCTGAGAGGCCATGGTGTGCCCCAAGTTCACCCCAAATTTGGCCGTGGCAAATGGCCGAGAAGCGGTGCATCATGGCGCTGTTGTTTGGTGTCCTAGCAAGAAGCTTCGGGGCTGACAGCCGAGGCAAACAAATCCTCGGGCTGTTGGATCGGAGTGCCCAGCTGAGCGGCTCTGGGGTCTGACCCCATATCAAAGCTGGGGAACTGGAGGTCGGCAGATTTGATGTAGGGCGGCCTTAGGCTCCTTGAAGGTTCGTGCCCTTTGGGTCAAGATCCCTTGGAATCTATTGAACACTTCGGCCACATTGGCCCATTCTGGGTGCGCTCTTTCTAGAAAGTGTGCGACTCGGGCGCGTGCCTGATCCCTCGATGCAGCTGCATGTGGCTATGCCTTCAAGCGGTTCGCGCCCTGGGCAGACTCTTCCGGGCGTTCGAATCGCTCGCTGTCTGTCCAAGGACGCCATTTGGGAAACGCCCAACGCATGTCGCGACAGGCGACTGGCGAGCCCTTGGCTTCACTTTTTAACCCAGCGGATCCTAGTTACCCGGAATCACTGGGCGAGGGGGAAAATGTAGCCGGAAAAGTGTCCGCCCCGTCACTTGGCCCAAACTCGGCCTCGAACAGTTCACCGGGAGCTGGCTGATCGGGTTTTGGCTGGCCAAGCCCTGCGTTCTCGATGCGGAGGATACGAACCTCGGGGTTCGTGGCTGAAGCGATTGATGAGGATGCCCCGACTTGCGAGGCTCTTCATTCCAAGGTACAAATCATGCTACGCTGAACATCCAAGTCTTGGAATTGTGACGATGCCTCATGGAACTCGATAAGAACCTTATTCCAAGTGTGTGAACCGTGCATGCAAAGCCATCGGTACTCAGCAAGGCTCACTGGCACCTTAAAGCCCGTTGCGCATGAGCAGTCGGGTTACCAGGCTTACCTTGTTCTTTTTATATGTGTTTGTCTTCCTTTCTTTGGTCCTTGGCTTTTGTAAGTAGATCGGCAGAAGGGCCAAGAGGTTCGGGTTTTTTGCCCAGGCAAGACAGTCGACGACCCGATGCACCTGCGTTCGAGCGCAGTGTCACGCCGAGATAAGCTTTCTTGCTTGCCCATTACTGGGCGTGGCTTACCGCCGGAGCGACTCAGCACGGCCTGTTGGTGCGGTCTGTTGCTTGTGGAGCGGAAAGGCCATGTGAAATGATTTCGCCTTGGATTGATGCGCTTGCGCATGTACCAGCCATTTGCAAAAGCGTTTCAGCCCTAAAGTTGGGCATTAAGATTTGTCCAACGCGTCTGGTTTGAATCAAAACTCCCACGAATCTGGGGACACTGCTTTTCAGTAGGGTAACACCCTGAAAGCGGAGCATAAGCATGCTGGCGGCATAGCACTCGTCCGTCCACGAATTTGGTTCATTTGCATTTGCCGGGTTTAGCGACGCTCTGCAGGCTGATTTGTGGCCTTTGTGGCCTTTGTGGCCACCAAACCTTGGCACGGGGCCTGACTTGCAAGTCAATCCGCGCTGTCCTGTCGGTAGCAGTACCGCGCATGCTTGCAAGACTCATGGCGAGCTCATGAGGACTGCAGGGCCATGCAGTCCGATCTTCTGCCTCCGCGAGCTAGCCTGATCAACGTGATCTGACACTTCCCCGAGCAGGTTGGAGACTCTCCCAGTTTGGTGCTGCGCGGTAAACGTCAGGGCGGCGGCTTGAGGATCACGATGCCTGCGCCAACTCCGAGTTTCGTGTCCATCAACTGGGCACGGGTGACGTTTCTGGGCTGCCCATGCTCGGCTGGGACGGAATAACCTTTCCTTGAAGACTTGCGTGTCAACCCACACGCCTCGCCGGGTCAAAGCTTTGCCCGGGTGACCGCACCTTGCACGCACAGTGATCACGCGTTCGCGGCCTGCTGAATCCTCCCTTTCTCGCAGCTTTGCTTGGGGGAAGGGATTGGGATCCGCTTTTTTGGGTGAGAGGACCCGCAATTGGTTGGTAGCCCAGTCATTGTTTTCGGACGCAGCATCTTGAATGTCAGAGGCTGAGCCCGGATGCATCTCGCCGATGCGAGATCCCTGGTGAGCTCTGCCGATACGCCGCGGGTTTTGGATGAGCTATTCAAACATCACCAAGATCGCGGAAGCGTCCAACCCATGATGTGTTTCTCTCTCCGCGGCATTGCCTGACGACAAATCCGGCCAAGTTGGTGGGGAGGTGCCGTCGAGCAGTTGCCGAGCGCAAGACGGGGAGCACATTCACACGCAGGGTTGCTGCAAGTAGGGCTGGGATCCTGGCATCATTTTCGGCCATGATGTTCAAAGGGCCGCAGGCCTCATTGGCCACCTTGCATTCCCAAGACCACGAAATGCCACGTGCCCCTGGCGCGGCGTGTGTTCGCGTATAGGAGCAAGCAAGATGCGAATCAAGGGCGAATATGCTCTAAACAAGCCTGTGTCATATTTGGGTTTGTCTCCAATTGAGGGCGCTCCAAAACGGTTGGTCTTCTTTTGGCATCCGTTTGGAGCCAACCAAAGAGTTTTCCAAAGAACTGGGGATTTCTGTGTAAAAGTGGCCAAGTTTGCGCGCACAGAAGGCCACCTGGGTCAAACAAGCCGCCAGGAATCGGACAGGAGGTCGTCCTTTCCATCCAGGGCAAGGCATTTTGGAGACCGGTTTTTTGGCCGGCCATGTGTGGTTCTTGCGCGAAACGCCAAGAAGGCAACCACAGGCATTCGATTCCGCTGGGAAACGCCCAAACGGTGTGCCAATGCCATGAAGGATACGTTTGATGCCGACTGTTGCGTATGCGCCCCGAAAGAGCTGCATGTAGAAGTGTGCAAGCAAGAAATTATGCCTATAGGATCTATCTAGACTTCGGCACATGGCCAAAATGTCTTTCATACGCACTCAGTTGTTCAAGGACCCGGTAGCCAAAGGCTAACCTTTGCAACCAGGTGCTCAGAATTCAGAATAATGATGATGACATCTGGGTGGTGCCTTTGCCGTCCTTGACTTGTTTGCTAGGTTGACCCTGCCGTGGGCACAAGTTGCCTGCCCTCTGGAAACGAACTGAGAAACTGCTGCGACATGCTGTTAGTGACCGTATGTTGTGTAGTCCGTCCGCATTTCGTTCCGTGCCACAAACCGGGACTGACCAGTCCGTCAGCTTTGGCAAGTCCACGGGGTGACCTGCTGGAATCTATGCGGTTGCACCTGCCATTGCCAACGTGCGACAGCTGTTTGATCGCGAGGGATGTGGTGCCATGTCCAGATCGACTTGTCAGATTCGTCGATTTCTTGATGCGCACAAATCGGATACGCGGAAATCGGATGCGTGACTTGGGATGTCGGATTCTGCGGGTAGCCGGGCCCAGGCTTGACAAGACCTTTCACTTCCCATACAACTGGTATAGGGGGAGCTTAGCCGCCTGGCCTGGCGCCACTCCAGGACAAACTCTTGGTGCCAATCGAGCCAGGTTGGCATCCGGGAGTGGGCCGAGCCGCACTCCGGCCGAAGCCTGTCAATCTCTTGGAAGATCTGAAAGGACCAGACCTTCTGCGCGGAGTTCAGCTCCATTGATCAACCCACCGAAGTCTGTTTCTGGATCCAAGCAGAGAGAAAGGACAAGGCTTCCCATCCGCGCGACTGTCGCCTGACCTAAGCCGCCAGCGCAGGAAGTGCAGGAAGCGGTCCCGGCGGACTTTGTGTGAGCTGGGCCTCGGGCCCTCCGTGAAGGCCGAGTTGCCGAGACTGAGGCGGCTTGAACCCGGCGCCAAAATGGGGGCCCATGTCCTCGAAAAGCTTCGAAGGCTTGGTACTGCTGTTGTCCGGTGGAAGCAACCTTTTCTTCCTTTCTTCCATTGGAAGCTATGCCCCTCAAACAAGATGTTCTTCTTTCCCTGGCAACCGGGCAAATAGATCACGGCTTGGCGTTCAGGCTCCAACTCAAGTGACGCCATGTTCGAAGTGGCGCTGATTGCGTTGCAAGTTCCAAGCCCCAAGTCAGCAATATCCTGCATGCACCCCTTGGGAGATCGCAAAGGGCGGTTCTGGCAATGTGCTGAGTGTCGTACCCCTAGAAGCGCGCCTGGGGAAACGGCTGGTTGCTGGAGACTGACCGTGCTTTGACATCACCTTCAATTCTACTGCAGGTGCTGCCCACTTATGTGGGAAATAAATAAGCGATGCGCATGTGCAATATATTCATATTCAGATTAGAATCTTGACCCTCCAAAACCAGCCTGCGAGATGGAAGTTGCTTGAGATTCTGCTGTGTGAATCTTCAATTTAGACTCTAGAGCCCTCAAAAGCTTCAATGGTTTAAAGCATTTGTGGATTCAAGATGCTCAGGACTGTCATTTTGAACCTTGAATCCAGCGAGGCTCCAGCTAAAATGCTCTAAAGCACTTTGAGTAATGTTCCTGTAGAAGACTTGGGCTCAAGATTCGAAACTGGAGTAAGGAAAAGTCTTGAATCCAAGAATGTGTTTCAAGGCGTTTTGGGCTCCAAAGTCTTGGAAGCATCCTTCACACCTGTGAAAAGATGCCCTTTGTTAAAAGCCGTTTGTGAACTCAGGAAAACTGTCCATGGCACATTGGAAAAGGGCGCTCCTCAACGGAAGTAATTGTAAACGCTTCGCGTTGCCCGCCTCGGCCAGTCCGCTTTTGGCTGGCTTAAACTTTTTTGCTTTTTTTACCGTGCTTTAGTTTGCCTTGAAGTCTTGTGTTTATTAGAGTGCGTGAGTCGGAGCTGCAATGTGTGAGCTGGTTTCCAAGGCAGACGGCGGGTGCACGTCCGCGTGTTTCCACTGGCTTCAAAGGCCAGAACGAGCGCAGAGAGCACAGAATGGCAGTGGGCTTGGGCCAAGCGAAGGCATTTCTACGAAATTTGACTGGTTTTCGGGTGGGATTTTTCTGGTGTTTGGGGGATGTGACTGGAGTTGGACTTGTTTTTAGAGGGGATTTGACAAGTTTCTAGGGGAGCTTCTTTGACCGGTTTTAAGCGGGAGGGGACCGGAGTTGGACGGGGGATTTGATTGGTCTGGATGGGAAGATGACCGGTTTCGGAGTGATTTAGAGGGGGATTTGCCAGGTTTCCACGGTTTTGAAAAGGGCATTTGATAATTTTTCATAGGGGAATTTGACCGGTCCTAAGGGAAATCTGGAGGAAATTGACCGGCTTAGGGACAAGACGAAGGGATCTGAGGGGGGGAAGGAGAATGGGTTTTGGATCCCGAAGAGGTTCTGAGCTTCCCGGCCCCGGAGGCCGAGGCCAATTAACTGCTTGCAGGGTCCCTTTAAGCTGCACACAAGCAGGGGAAATTGTTTAGGGGCATGAGGTTTTGTGTTGCGTGTATTGAGGTTCCTTGATAGCGGTGCTCGACTTTGAGAGCTTCGGACGCGCAGGGCAGCAACCAGCTCGATGCGGTGTGAACTCGATGTGGGGTTTCCGGGGCCGAAGATACGGCGTACCCAAATGCTCTGTGCAATAAAGAGGTGCCCTTTTCGTCTGGGCACAGTGACAATTGAAGGCCTATGGTGAGGTACCTGCTTTACCTCTTCATTTGGAGTGTGAACTGTTTGTATACGGGCGTCTTCAGTCGGCTTGTCATGCCCCCTCCTGAACATATATGTGTATCAGTAGAGTTTGATAGGTGTGTGTCGGTCGGCTTCTTCACTGGCAGTTTGGTGTTGTAGTTCAACTTCCGTCGTTTAGTGCAGTAAGCTTACTTCCGGTCAGTGAGCTGAAACCGCAAATTTTGAAACCTTAAGTTGGACAGGCCGCTCCTTTTGGGAGAGGGTTCTCAAACTCCATGAATACTCGGATAAATGTTCCGTATATGCGCAGCTGTGCTGGATTGCAGCGCCTGCGCTCACGTCCTGGAAGCCATGGCGTGGGGGGAAGGGATTGAAAGGAAAGCGCCCTTTGGATAGTTTCTCGGGGCAACAGCAGAAGCCAACCGAGGGATGTAAGCATGGAGTTGCACGCAACGTGAATGCGCTTGTCGCAGAGGTGTTGGCTTTGCGCCTCTCATGAATGCTGCCGAGCGCCCGCTGGAAGCTGCTCGTTGCTTGCAGGTCCTTCCGGACCGTTGTTCGGAGACTGCGTTGCCCTCACTCTGCACAAACTGGAAGGGTCCTGAAGTCTTGCGGTTTTCTTGGCCCAGGAGCACCTAGCCCTTTGTCTCGCAAGTTGGACAGACGGACAGACGGCGTAAGCATGGCAGAGCCGCAGATGAGGTGAGCCATCGCAGCAGAGGGCATCAGACAGCGGTCAGATCGTTCATGCTTTATCCATCGCGCCAATGGCCCGACGCTGCCTTTTGCACTTTCAGCGGGGCCCGCGCTCCATGTTCGAGATTGCGCTTCCGAAACACGGACGACAATGGGAAAGGGGACAGACCGGACAAACGCAAGCGACGCAGTAAAAGGGCTGCTACTCAGAGCACTTACGGGAAGCTTCAGCCGCCGCGGCCGCCGCAGCGGCAAGCCAAGCACACAGCGGCAATTATGAGCCCTTCACGAGGCCCGGGAAGCGGCCGCATTGCAAAAACACTTGCTTTTCCACCAACTGCTTCCGCATGCCGCATGCAGCTTCCAGCAGCAACTCTGTGTTAGCGTTCCATCGAAGATCTCCATTTCGCAGATTCGATACCTCGTCAATTGATCAAGGAGGCTGGAAGGCTTTCCGAGGGCGCAGGTCAGTGTGCTTATTGCAGCACAGTGGCTGGCTCAGACTGAAGACATTGGCAGCAATCGCTGAGCTGCCGCCATCCGTCGCGTGTTTTGTGTGCGATCCCCGACGCTTCTGCCTAGAACACAGGTGAGCAGGCCAAGGCTAGGGATGCGCAGTAGTAGCGGACAAGGCCCCATGAGTAAATCTGGAGAAGCTGGCAGGTGTCCCAACTGTGGATTTCACCAATGCAAAGATGGGGCATCAAGAACACGCCCTAGACTGGATGACTAAGCAGCCGAGCAGCTGTTTGTATCGCCCTGCCATAAGACCCGCGAGCTTAAGCAGTACAAGCTGGCGCGCTGCAGTCCGTGTCGCTTTACAGCGCTGGACTTTGGTGTGACCTTAGCCTCTTAGACCTCTTGGAAACAAATGTCTTTTCAATCTAAGCTGAAAAAAGGTAGACCTTTTGCTGAAGTGCATCCCAGCTCACACCTGCGCCCGTACAACTTAAGACTAGCGATCGGGCTTAATCGGTATAAGCTGTTGCGCTGCAGCCAAAGACCGCCAATGTTTGTGGACATGCTTATTTGTGAGCAGGGTTCAATCCGACACCATCTACTTACAACATGGGGGGGAGAGGGCTGCTGGCAAGCAGGCTGGAAGAAGGGTAGCTGCTGGCAAGATCGCAGTTGGTGGATCGGTATTCAGCAGACCAACTTCTTTTCTTGACCTGTTCATGAAGAGAAGAAGTCTGTGAGCCAAAAGCGCGGCAGCTGCTTAGCCTGCCAGCGCCCTTCAACGACAAGGCAAGCAGTAGCACCAGCGCTGGAAGGTGAGTTCCTTGCCGGAAGAAAGGCTGATTGCTCAGGCTTTCTCTCGGGTGCCAGGCTACCTTGCCTGACACATGCAGCCTTCGCAACGCAGAGAAGCTTCCATGCATAGCTGTGCAGATGAAGACGGACTTTAGCAAATAAAGTTTCCGGAGCCTTTGGCACAAGGCCTTTCTCGGAAGTGAACCTTGTTTCCAGCAGGCGCCCGTGCCGTTTTTGTTGGGCCATTGTTTCACATAAAGTTCTTGCTTTCACCACGTCCCAGTGAGCCATGTGCCTGGCAGCCCCAGTTTTGCACACCAGGCGTGCCAGTCTGAAGCCACGCCTGCGGCCTGCAGTCTGTCGGAGCCAAAGTGAAGCAGAGTCCAACGTAGTGCCATGCCTAGTGTCCAACAGGCTAGTCCTGTGTGCTTGAAACATGGTTTCGACCGCGACTGTGAGCTTTGCGCCTGGCGGCCCTAATTTTGCGTAGCCATGCCAAGCCAATCGCGCAACACGCAATGTGCAGCCAGCAGCGCAGCCTGCTGTTTGCAAGAGACCAAAGCGCTGCCTTTCAGTCACGGTTGCCTTCCCAGCAGTTGTGCTAGAGTCTCTAGCCGGCTTTGCGCGGCGTCTATAGTTTGCGGTGAACGCTGTGAATGCTTCATTGCTGACATTGCTTGATGGCCCGGAGCCGTCAGCGCTGCTGGGGACCTCCAGACAAGGTGGTGCAAAAGGTCCTCGCTTACGACCAGCGGGAGTAAGCAGCACAAGCTTCCGATTGGCACTTCGTGCTTCCGTGCCGCATGTCAAGACCAGCGCGCAGTACATGCCTTTCGCGCAAGTGCAATCGGCCAAGCTTCATGGGAATCATTTCGTCCATTGTTCACACCGATGCGATGCTTGAAGCATTCTCCTTTCAGGGGTGTGCTGGCCCCAGTTGCTGCTTGTGTTTACGTGTTAGGGTCCCAGGGCCTGAGGTAACCTGCTTGTTTGCTTTCAGCTTGGACAGGCAAGGTTACCGCTGTGTATTGCCGGGCAAGAGATTCTCCAGGTATCTCTTCAGAACCGATGGCACCATTTCCCCCAGCCTGGGGCAAGTGGACAAGTGCTATTTTCGAGCAAAGCTGAATTTCCAGGAGAGAGGCGTTGTCCACGCAGCCTGTGCAATGATTGCCACTGCGCTAATCCAAGGAGGCAGCTTGCCCCCGCATAGAGCTAGGTGCCACAGTGCGCGCTTCCTCTTTCATGAGGCTCTGCGCCGATGATGCACTGTCTCGAAGGTGCTGCCAGGATTCAGGGCAAAACCTATGTGGTCAGTACTAAATGGGAAGAGAAAAAATGTGTTCGCACGGGTTCGCCTAGCCTGCCTGGGGTACGCGAGGGGTTCGCCCAAGCGCTGTGGGTTCGCATAACGCCGGCTGGGTTCGCAAGCTTC
Source organism: Effrenium voratum (assembly GCA_963377175.1). Classification (NCBI taxonomy): domain Eukaryota; class Dinophyceae; order Suessiales; family Symbiodiniaceae; genus Effrenium; species Effrenium voratum. The sequence goes on along the minus strand of CAUJNA010001391.1, from coordinate 627,605 downwards.
TTGTGAATTGTGGATGTGCCTTCGCAAATGTTCGCACACCTTGCTTGGGTTCACAAACGTACACAAAGCCTTGTTGGGTTCGCACATATTTGCTTGAACCATTCTATGTAGTGTGCTCACAGTCTACTACATCCGGTTTGGTCTCAAATGGTAGCAAGCCATCTTCACAGGGCACCCCCCATCTTAGGAAACCTCCGCATGACGTTTGTGTGCGACAGCTGATTGGGCTCAATTGTCGGACGTGCTGTCAGGCGGAAAATGCCTAAAGCAACGTGACTGAAGGGAGCCTCCCCCACTGTAGTTTTGGAGAAGGTCCAGCTCCCATTCGGAGGCCTGCTTGTTCTTCAACAAGCAAATGGCTCTTCACCCACTAAGATTTGTGGGCTTGGAGCAGCTCGGCCAGCCGCCGCGCAGCGCGACCGACGAGCTCGTCGTGCTCGGGCGAAATGGTGTTTAAGGAGAAGCTGCACCAAGCTGATCCAAGAAAACGACGTCGACCGATCCTGCGCGCAAAGTGTTGCAACTTGGATGGTCAGGTCGTGCGATTTGCGACCGGCGAAGTTCGGGGCCACTGCGTGCTGTAAGTGCGGCTTGTGCGTGCGCCCTGAGTGAGCACAACTTGAGCTAAACTGCCATTCGGTCAGTTTCTGTGCCCTTCTGAGGAGGTATTCCACTGAGCAGGTCATCAAACGTCAGCCATTTCGATTTGCGCAGCCGTCGGAGTGTGGGTCGGGGTGCTCGGCGTTCCCTGCCATTTGTTGGGCCGCCTTGGGCGCTCTCTTTTCTCGGGAAGCAGAGTGCAAAGGTATGCCGTGCCATTTTCGACTAAGGAGCGGCTATCAGGAGAGAGCCAAGGCTGACCTCCAGAAAATGCTGGCTTTGGCAGGCGCGGTATCAGAGCAAAGCCAGTGGAGACGGTTCAGTGGTGGAGTTCTCGAGGGCTTTTCTGAGAGGCCCTAAGAAGGCCAATCCCTTGGCAGAAGCTCGCCCCCACTCAGAAGATTTTGCATAGCCTTTTCAGAAGGCTCTGGGTCCTTCTTAGAAGCGATTTTTGCGTTCGCAGAAGCATGTCGAAGGGCTTTCCACTCTGTGAAAGGAGCTGGGCATACCGCATTCTTACCACGGCCACAAGCATCACGCCCGGGCATGTGTTGCTTGAAACGGGGGAGGATCCGTATGACCCTCTACCAGTGGTTGACATTAAACCGCTGCAAGGGAAGCCACCTACTTCTGGCAAAAGGATGGATTGATGTTGAATCCAGTGCAAAAGACAGAATAGTGGCTGCTTCCTGGTTGAAGTTGAATTGAACGGCGGAAAGGACAAAAACACGAAAAGCAGAGAACATGCGCTGGAAACATAATCCATGTTTCGTGTGGTTTTTGTGGCGTGGTCTCCCCCCTTTGACCGTTGCGGCGGTGAATTTACATCTTGTGTGTCCGAACAATTTCCGCCAGCTTTGGGCGCTCCAAGTTCACAAGCATGAGCTCCGCAAACTTAGCCACCGGGAGCTTGGAATTGCTTTACAAACCTGCGAGCGGATGGGGGCATTGGATCGAAGATACCCCCCAAAAACTCTCAGAAACGTTGGACCTTCCATGTGTCCTTTTTTCAGCCATTGTTCCTTGGATTTAGACAAAGGGTTGAGACAAAAACCTGGGCCACCCTGAAGGTACATGTTTTAGCTCTTTCTGCGAAACCCATCAGGCGAAACGGCACTTTTTGTCATGATTGTCGAAACGGCGATTATTTGCAGCGAAAAGGCGATTGTTCGATATCCCTAAGAAGCGAAACGGTGATTCTTCCCGGCGAAACGGCGATTGCTGGCAGCGATACGGCGATTTTCCAGTTCTCACTCGCGCGGAGGTATTAAGATTTTTTATGCTGCTGAGAGTAACGTGGTGAGTCTGCAGGTAGTCTTTCCATGCTACGTGTTCGTGGCGGCGCAGATGGCACATGAGGCGCGTTACACAGATCTGCTCTCATTCCAAAGCCTAAGGCATTGCCACGCCGCTTGTGCCGTGTCCTCTGGCTCACTGTCTTTTGCATCCTTGTCATCTTGCCGTCTCTGTGGCATGTGACGGTGTTTCTGCTTCGGGCCCTGCTTGTGGCTTGTTTGGTTCATCATTTTCTTTTCGGTTCAGGGCGGAGAGTTTAGTCGAGGCCTCTTCGTGCATGGGTCCTCACTTGCTCCGGCGCGAGAATTGAGATTGACCTTCACTTTGCCTGGCCGCGTGAAATTTGCAGGGTGTCCCATGTCGACTCTTGCCAAGTTGTTCAGAGATCAGCCGGGCGATCTGAAATGAGCCGAGGGGAATGGCAGCGTTAACAAAGAATCCTTTGGAAGGCTTCCAAACGCCAGTCAGGGCGGTCCGAATCGCCGGAAGCTTTGGCTTGAGCATGTTCCGTAGCCCAAAGAGTGAATGAATCCACTCAATGGCCCTTTGATACCGAGCCCAAGAAAGGTGGGAGTGCCTTTATCGCTCCTGAAAGGCATTGCCCAAAATCTGGCAAGCCCTTTTGCCCTGGAGCCGCGGAGGTGCCTCCGGAAGTGCCGGAAACGGCCTTGGAGGGATAGGGCTGGACTTCGATCCGTGGATGCCTGAGTTCCGCGCTCGTTGCGTGTGTCACTCACGACCCACCTGACTGCTGCTAGATGGACCGCCAGGAGCCTGTTAAGATGGAGCTACAACTTGCTTCAGGCGGAGACTACTTGTTTTCTGTAGCATTCAGCCATTTCGGTAGGGTAATCGCTGGACATCAACAGATGTGTCGACAAGTCTTGCAACTTTTGGCGCTGATGGCGCAGCTGTGCCCACAGCATGGGCAGTCCAAAGCCACCTCTTTTGAGTATAGGCAACGGCACCACTTCGTCCCCGATAGGCCTAGCTGCCTAGCTTTTAGACGACGGAGTCGGCCAACACGTTTGAACCTCCGACGCAGTCCGGCCGCAAGTGTAGCCCATGCCCTTTGCCGCGAGTGACGGGCCTCTCGCGCTCGGAGCGCGTGGCTCTGTTCAAGTGAGGCAAGTTAAGTGCTGCTTGAATTAAGTTTGGATGACCGCATACACTTCGAGCAAATCAGACTTGGCCTGGCAAAGGCTTAAAGTGGTACTGGCCAACATGATTGTGGGACACTGAGCATTAGATTGCCGTTGTTTGCGACACGTTGGAGGAATCCTCGTTCCCAGACTCAACGTGGAGTTGCTGGACCCCGTGCCAGCGGTGTGGCGAACGCCATGCTGTCCGCATATGTCGGCTCTGTCCAAACTATAGGTGTCTTGATAGCGGTATGTGGTCCATGACAGTACCCAGCTCTCTTTGACGCAGCCATTGGACATGTGGCTTGAGGCAAAGCAAAGCAGGCGAGCCAGCGCCTTCTGATTCTTCGGTATAAAGCTTACGAAGCTTGTTGGGCGCTCATGTGGTCGGGACACGTCACCCCCTCCCTGGAAGTTTCATGTTCCCGTCGTCAAGCTAGGGGATGCTTGCAGGGGAGTACTTGGGACTTGGAACATGGGCAGAAGTCATCGGGTTGTGCTGGTGAACTTGAAAACTTGGCCGAAGGGGTCGGTCTTCGGCAGCGATCTAGTGGTTCTGGTGTGTTTTTGTTCTGCAAATGACGCATTTATGGTGTCGTTGAGTGTGCAGCTGGTAGCTTGGGAGGTTTGTTGCAATCCTGGCTTCGCTGGCTCAGCCCACAAATGGGTGTCTTTTGTTGAGGGCGCTCTTTTTGGTGTTGGTTTGATGGGGGCGTTCCCCGAGACAAGCCCAACCTAAGCACCTTGGGCCCTGAACTGACATTTTGATCGTTCTGGTTTATATAATATATGTGTTTGTTGTTTTTTTCATCTTGGCCTCAGGTTCAACCTTTCGGCCGACCTTTTGGTTATACTTATTTGGTTGCAGTGATCGCCTTTTCTTGTAGGCCTCGTGGACAAGGGAGTGTAAAGAAAAAAGCTGAACAGGAATCGTGCTAACTTGAGGGAATTGATTGAATCAAGCCGACGGGGCCTGTGCGTTCGGAGTCCATGTGACGAATGGAAAGTGCGGAGGCGCAACCTCACATTCTGACATGTGGTTCCGGGGTATGGATGAGACGCTGGACAGTTGCCAGAAATCTGTGCCAGCCTAGCATCAGAGCGAAACAGCTTCAATTGGGAACTCCAAGGGGCCGTGTTTTGAATGGAGCACAAAGAAGTCCATGGAAGGTCCTATCCAGGACCTTGTTTGGCTGGTGTTCACAGAAAAGTCAAACGGCATAAATCGAAAGGAAGCCAACAAGAATCCAACTGCTTGGGGTGCCCTCGACGCTGAAATTCGGCTGGGGCACGAGCCACGCTTATCAGTTTCAAGAGGCAGTTGCAAGCGTACTGCCCCTGTAAGCCACATACCCTTTGTTCCCGGTGGATGCTGATTCTTTGGGTGCTACATGATCTTACTATTTGGTGATTCCGAAACCATACGAAACATGGATTATGTTTCCAGAGCATGTTCTCTGCTTTTTGTTTATTGTTTTGGTTTTCCTTTCCGCCGTTCAATTCAACTTCAATCGGGAATCAGCCACTATTCTGTCTTTTGCAATGGACTCAACATCAATCCATCCTTTTGCCAGAAGTACGTGGTTTCCCTATGTTTCCCTTGCAGCGGTTTAGTGTCAACCATAGTGTCAACCACTGGTATAGGGTCATGCGGATCCCCCTTTTCAAGCAACGCATGCCCGGGCAGGCGAGACTCTTTTTTCAGCTTTGGCTTATAGCGGGAGACTCTCAGGATGGAGACATGATGAGCAGACACCCGCAGTTCTCCCTGAAGCAAACGCTTGCGGTATACAAAACACGAAACGTTACGCATGACGATATATATATATATATACATATATGCACAAATATGGACGCGCACAATATGGTTATATACCTATACAGATATCTACAATATATATATATATATATATATTCACCGCAGAGCAAATATGTTGTGTGCTGTGGTTAGACCCAGCTGCGCCTCCAGGAAACTTCCCTGCGACCATTCGGACTGCTCATTTCACAGTCCGGCCATGTTTCGACTGCTTGCGCTGGCTGCATTGGATCGATGCTGGGCGACGCCGAGATGTTCCAAGGCCCAAACCGCGCGGAGTGAGGGACCCAGCCCACCCAGCCCACACAGCCCCCAGCTGTTGAGGGGTCTATAAGGGGCTCAAAAAAGACGGTCAATCCGATTTTTATCAGGCAGCCCCCACAGTCAGATATGGTTTTGGCTTCGGTCCCTTTATTTACTGTCCAATGGCCAAGAAGCTTTGCCTCAAGATAGCTGCATCTGCGGCAAATCCGAGCCCAAAGTCCATGTAGGCCACGCAGTTCGTCCGTGCATTCACCTCAAAATGCTTGCAACGTTTGCATGTTTCTTTTCAGAACTGGGCCTTGAGCAGAGGATTGCTGTTGGAAACGTAAACACTAAACAGAAAGCAATTGGGCTGAGTTTTGTTTGGCTTCCGGTGAGTGTGGTTGCGGTGCCTGACTGATTTGTTGTGTTCACATCTATTTGTTCAGGAAAGGCAGGTGTGGAAAGGCCCTCAAAACTCAAAAGAAAGAGCTGAGCTTTTGGAACGGCGGCTGGCAAGGCTGCGGGCCGAGTGTAAGCTTGAAACCTATTCAGAGAAGAAACACCAGCTTGTTCTGTTGAAGGTTGGGCTGTTAACAGAAAATGGCACGAAACCCCTTTTCAGGCCTTTTGTAGGTCTGTCTCGACTCTAAACTCTAGATCAAATGTTGCGCTCTGTTAGCGCTCCTTCAGCACTTTCAAGGAAACATCCATAGATGGATTCGACAGCCAAGGCACCTCCAAAACGTCGTGTTGGGCGTGTGCCGAGAGGTGGAGCGGTTCTCCTTCGTCAACCAATGCCAAACGGACATCTTCCTGAAAGACTGGGAGCTCCTCGTGCCGGCGCGCAGTGCCCGCGAGGCGTTCGGGGCGTTCGGGGCGAAGACTGACTGAAGGGGCCAAGTGTAAGCCTTGAAACCACGAGCCCCCGGATGCAAAGAGGAACCTTACTGCGAACGAAATCAAACAGACTAGTTGTTAATTACATAGCTTATAGTTGTTTGAAAACTGAATGGACTGAATTGAACCCTCAGCTGTTACTGGAGTCAACCCACGGACCCACGAGCATTGACTTGCAAGCCGTTTCATCATAGCGTTCATTTTGGGTGGCTTTGGGTTCCCCCCCTTGGGGATCCCCTGAAAACTAACTCCGATACTCATGTAAAAAAACACACGATTGTCATAATCCCCATCGCGATGTCAGCACTTCTGACAGGGATAGATTAAGCGGTGCCCCGGCTTTTGTTGAGCTTTCCGGTTGCAAGCATGGTTGATTACCCCTGAAGCAAACCACAGGCTTGCCTTCAATGGGATGATTGTCCAGTTTGCCAGCTCATTTGAACAGGAAGGGATCCAAAGGGAAGCGGCTGTTTCCTTCCATGCCGTGCTGTTGGAACGATTGCAAAACGGATGCCGCTTCACACCAACCGTTTTTGAGGGGAGTTTCACATGGACTTTTTGAACTCATATGAGCTTATCTCTTGGTATAATCGGGCCCTTGTAGACAGTGTGATGCTGAATACCCTAAGGGTCCTGGTACAGTACGGGGCTCCGAAATAGCTCCTTGTGACACCCCTCGAGCCAGCTGGGGGTGTGACCAGCTGGGGGTGTGACACGTAGCGAGGCCCAGGTTTTCCATACCGAGGCCCAGGACCCTTAGGGCACTTCACGACTTGCTTCAGCGCGCGGACAGGTAGTGGGACAGCGCCGCGTCGGGCTGCAGAGGACAGAGTTGATTGGGGGGACTGGAGGCGGTGGGCTCGCAGCGACTCTGTTTTAAACCTTGCCCCAACTCGACCTTGATGCGTGTTTCTTATGTTTTTTGGGGATTTCAAGTCGCGTAAAAGTAGATGGCGCAGTTCCACAAAGTTCCTAGCCATTTTGGTTTAGAAATCCCCGTACCACATAAAGCATTGAAGGGAATTGCGCCATGTACATTCATTCTGGTGTACCTCCTTTTGCTTGGGCGGGTTTCGGGTTCTCCATGTTTTCAGCTTAGGCAATGACGACATCCTTGGGGTGGATTTCCTCTCATTTTAGGCAACATCGGTGGAAACAAGACCATTTGAACTTTGTGTTGTCACTGCTTCAGCATTCTCCCTTTCGTTTGCTTACTCAGCTGTAGCTCTTTGGGGCTCTGCAGTGGGGAAAGGAATTCCCGCAGGGCCATATCTACCAGGGGAGCCAAAAGCGTCCCCCCTCCCCACGCAGATGCAGTTGAGTTGTTTTTGCGGGTTGGTTTTCTGCTGGTCGAAGATTGTTCAAAGGGTGTCTTTGGGTGTCCTGTGTTGGGACCAATGTGCTCTGCAAACCCTCGCGGCAAGGATTGAATCCAACATACGAACCTACAAACATCGCGTCTTTTTCTCACTTGCTGAGTTCCCGCTTCATGCTTTTTTGCGAAGACCATTTTAGTATGTTTTCGTGGCAGAGATCAAGTTCAAAGTTCATAGCTTTTCTGGTCGATCCACTCAGGAAATGAGTTTGACAAAATGGCGGCCCCTCCCATGTGTTTGACCCCCCCCCCCTCCCATACTTGTTGATAGTAACAAAGGTGCCTGTTGCCTTTGCCCCTTGGTAATTGGTTCATGGAGTTTCAATTTGGAGGAAAATCCGCAAACCATCCATTCTGGAGGGTCCACCCTTTTTTGCGGACCGGGTAAATTACGTGTTTGAAAGGAAGGTCAAAAGGAATTTTGTGTGTGTGTGTGTGTGTGGGAAAAAAAACAACACATGAACAGCCTAAGTTTGTTTGCTCAGATGCCAAGAAAAAACCGGGGGTGTGCCACTGAAGCGACAGACGTGCCACGCCAGGATCTCCTGGCGTTTCAAGGAGGGCCCCTGGGACGTGGACTTCATCGAGCCCCTTGGATCTGCCGATTTCGATTCGAGCGGAAGCCAAGGAGCTTTGAGGCGTCCTCAACTTGGGGGGGGGGGTTGGGGTGGGGGTGGGGGGGTGGGGATTGGGTTGGGGGATTGGGGGTTGTGGGTTCGGGGGGGTTGGGGGTTGGGGATTGGGGGTTGGGGATTGGGGGTTGGGATTGGGGATTGGGGGGTGTGGGTTGGGGGAGTTGGGGGGGTTGGGGGAGTTGGGGATTGGGGTGTGTGGGTTCGGGGGTTGTGGTGGTGGGGGGGTTGGGTTGGGGGGGAAGGACGAGATGACTTCGATTACTGACAAGCAGATGGACGAGTTCGAATATGACAAAATCGCCGATTACCAGGTGTCATCAGCCGAAAGGTCAAATATCAACAATGAGATGTTTATGAACGGCTCATGTAATTCCGACTCACACATGATATGCATCAACCCCCCAACCCCCCAACCCCCGCCCCAACCCCACCCCCGCAACACCACCCCTTTCTCGCCGTGCTTGGTACTCTTCTGCTCTCTGAACGCTTCTGTGCGACTAATAGGTGGCCTACTGTGGGCGGGCGGGCCACACTGCGCCTTCTTGGGGAAACGAGTTTGGTGTCTTTTTCCGCAGGAACGTTGTTTCGGGTAACGTGAAAGAATTGCGTTTTGTATGGGGGGCCTGCGCCTCTGTGCGGAGCCGTGCGCCTTTTAAAGCTCCGTAAGAAGCAAAAACTGCGCCCTCTTTAGGGTGCTTGGACAGGGGGCCCAGACTGCCTTGGACTGGGATGTGTCTTGGATTCTTTTTTCCACGGGCGTCAACGTGTTGCTTATCGGAAAAGAAGTTTCTTAACCGCACCGTCTATATGGAGCCTTGCCTGCGCCCTTTATTTGCGTCCGCCGCAGCTGCGCGAATCTCAGCGCTGCCCTTTGACCAGGTCAGCCACAACATTGGGCTGGGGCAGCAGAATGACTTTGTGGCGAAAGAAGGCTGGCTGGCGATCCTGAACTGTCAATCCAGGGAGGGGCAACGACACCTGGACGACGTGAGCCGGCTGACGGAGGCCGTGCACCGACAGGTCCCCCAGGAACGGGCGGCGGGCGAAGTTGCCGCGCAGCAACTGGTAAAGAGATGAAGACGCTTCGGTCCCACGGCTTCAACCAGCGCCCCCGCTTCGAGCAGCCTCAACACTTCTCGCTGCGTTGCGGCAGCAGCACTTCCGGCAGTCGCTCCTCCCAGTCGCAGTCCAACCACACGCCACTGGCTTGACTTTTGACCAAGAGGTTTGAGGACAGGTCATCATAGGCAACTTGCCTTTGACTGAAATTGCAACCTGGCTGCCACACTCAGCTGAGGAACGGGGAGCTCTGGCGGACGCAGTGCCAGCAGGTTGGTGTCCCATTCCACAGCGGGAACCCGAACTTCATCCGGACACGCAAGGCGATGTACATTTGGCAGCATTCAAATCAAAACAGGGCTCTAAAGGTGTTTGTTTTGCTTGTTCATCAGGTCCAAGCTATGTACATCTAAGCCTCCATTGCCTTGGACTAATTGCTACTACCCTTTTTGAAGCTCTTGCGTCTCAAAGAGTAAGCCATTCAATGCTGTGGTAAGGGGCTGGCACCGGCACCGGCGTTCGACGCGTTTTTCTACGGCTGGGCCGCGAAAGCGACGCCGATCGACCGCCCCCGCCTGCGCGAACCTGCCAGGAAACTACGTTGGCAAAGTCTGGAACAGCGTCTCCGACGGGGGCGGCCAGCGGTACGGAGCGGTGTGGGCCAGCGTTCTGCTTGTCGCCCCCAACTTCCTCGAGCCTCGTGGCTGGTTCAAGCGCGTCGTGTTGTGCGGCAGGACAGCCCCGCTGCGGGAGCATGCGGCGGTTCTCGACCCGCGCTGGAGCCGACGAGGCAGACAGGGCTTGTCAAGAAGAAGCTGGACGGGTTCAAGACGCAGTCTGGCTTGCTACTGGGCGCTTCAATTCTGCCAACTCCTCAAACATGTCGCTGTGCCCGCGATAGGCCGTGCAGCACAAGCAAGGTTCAGATGCATGATCTTGCGGAATCTGAAGATAGTGTTCCAGCTGACCGGGGAGGCTTCGGCGACTCCTTCTTGCCACTCCTTTACCTCAACCACAAAAGAACATCGGGGTTTTGCAGAACCGCTTCGAGCTGAATGTGGAGCGACTGAAGAGCGGCGAGGCCCCAGCCTTGGACGAAGTTTACGGTAGAAGGCCACCACTCATTGCGCGCGTAGGCTAGCGCAGCCGTCGAAGCAGCTCGGAGGAGGAAAAAGTAAACCGACCCCGAGGCCTGTCGACTGCAAGGGGCTTCGATCAGGGTGTTGTGGGTGTTGCGGGGGGCTGGGGCTTGTGGTGTGGTTTGTGGGGTTGGGGATTCGGGGGTGTTGGGGGGGTGTTGGGGGATTTGGGGGTTGGGGGTTGGTGCGTTGTGTGGGTTGGGTGAGAGGTCGTGGGGCGGGGTGTTGTGGGGGTTGTGGGTTGGTGAGAAAAGTTGCGGTTGTGTTGGGTTGGGGGGTTGGGGTGGGGGATTGGGGCAGGTCAAGCAGACCCAGTTTTTGTGAAGTTGGCAAAACACACGAAAACGTTCCTGTAGTAGGATTCCTAAGGTTGAATGGCGACTGGCCGGGCGAGGGGTATGACATGTGCGGCCATCCCAACTTCGCCTCCTGGTCCGGGTTCTCGATGTCCAGCAGGCTGGGAGGGCCGCGGGGCATTGGGGCTTGGTGTGGGGAGACGGTCGGTTGACAAGACGTTGACCTAAAATTCAAGCGAGCTCACCCGTGATGAAGCTTTTTTACTCCAGAATTCCTTCATTTCCGGTTTGGGAATGTTTAAATTTGAGCACTGCGCAACACGTGTCACGTGCCACGCTTCGAAGGGGAGCCCGACCAGCATTAATTGAATGCCGATTGCTTTACTTGCGACATGCCGATTGCATTGCTTGTGACATGGGCAATGGTTTTCGGAAGGTCACCTGGTACATCATTTCACAGTCGTCCCATTGGACAAGCGTTCAATGCGAAGTGATGTATGCGTGGACATGATTTGTCAGGGCAACCTATTGTGACCTCACCGAATGACGTCACTGATGCGGCTTCCAAGGGTAGAAGTGTTGGTTTGGTTTCGTTTTCTTTCTTTCAAATACCCATAGTTGTGTTTTCCTTGGAGTGACCCTTTGATCTTTGTTTGTTCCTTGCGTTGGACTGGGCCGGTGCTCCAAACAGCTGAAAAACCATCGCCCTACAGACGAAGTGGTGTAGTTCTTTCCTTTTTTTTGGAGTTCCCTTCCAGGCCACCAACCAAACAATGGGTGTCATTGTTTGTCCAGGTATGAAGCTTTGGACCCCGTCTCCGGGCGCTATGCGTTGCCCGGGCTGCACTATGCCGGAACGAGGGTTGGTGTTTCTGCTGTTTTTATCGTGGAGAATCATGGGAGTCCTGGAACTCGACATGGTACCGCAAAACCATACCCAAGGAATCCCAAGGACACAGAAGATGTGGATGGCTTTGTTTGGTTTCCCTAAGGGTGTTAGTGCTTCGTTTGCATCCAAAGGCTGTGGCGGTTGTAGGTTACATGTTTGGATATATTGATTTAGAAACACGGCTCCCCCCTCCCCCCAACCCGCGCAGGTAGCCAAGTTGTGTTTGTAGATGTGCCAGAATCTCAACACCCATTTGTTTGAGGTTGGTACGGATAGTCATCAACCCCGAAAGGATTTTGGACAACCACCTACTCAGGGTTGCCTAGCACTAGCCAACAGATGATTGCGCCGGAGTACTCATCTAATTGTTAATTATGAGCCACAGTCGCTGCTTCACAGGGGTTTCTTTCTTCCAGGGTAGCCGTGACCCTGATTCAAACTTCTAACACTGCGTTCCTTCAACCGACAGCTGCACCCCCTCTGGCGTTGAGAAGCAGTTTCAACAGGGAACCTTCAATCTTGTTTAGGGCTCACGTTTGTTGCCTATCCCAGTGGATCTCAGGCCACCCTACAGTACTGCAACCGAACGATTTGCCCGTGTTTCAAGGGTTGAGGCCTTAATTACGTGTATATATATATATATAGGTAAGTGGAACTACTGGGATTGTGTTTGTTCTTCTCAATCAGTACACGGCTTCCTCAGTTTTACGAAAGCAGTCCCATAGAAAAGGTGGACAGCCCTTTTGTTTGACTGCAGGAGGCACAACCACAATTTCCACACCATAAGCAAGGACCCCAACAGATGATGTTTATGTTTGGTTTGCTCTGTTTGGCTATCCGCTGTTTTGTTTGTTGCTGTCTTTGAAACAGAATTCTATTATTTTCTCTGTGTGTGTTTCTCTGAAAGCAACCATGACTTATTTCAGTTAGAATTGTGTAGGGTGTCCTGTTTGCTTACCGAAGTAGGTATGTGATGTTTTTTTTTTTGCAAGGACAGTCTCCAACTCAGCAAATGCAAATCGGTCTTTGGTCCCGAATATTTTTTGGTTGGTAGTTGTGTTGACAGAGTTCTATGTCTTTCTCGGAATAAGAATCGATCCCCTAGAATGGCAAGGGTTTCCTTTTGGTTTCCCTTGGTCCGAATCCATTTTAAGAAACCCTCAGACAGGTTTGTCCTCGAAAGGGTCTCCAACGTCGCCCCAAAACCTCCCGCGCGTCTCTCAATTCGAGGTGCGCAGATGCGGGCGCGGAGCTTGGAGTGTCCGTGGCCACGTGCCCGTCCAAAGCCACCAGCCGTGCCTCGTCAGGACTTGGCTCCCTAGATTTCTGTGCTCCAGGCGTTGCCTTTTGGGGCCATTCAGAGTGAGGTTTCTTTAAGTGGGGGATTCTCAATGTTGTTTACCCTATTTGATGTGGCCCAAAATTGGTCAACATTTGCCACCCGAAAAGCAATGGGGCTGTTTTCTCTTGCGCCTCCATGCCAAGCCCCGATAGGACCCCGGCTCACTTGCTTTCTTCTGTTGTTTTGGGGTGATTCAAGCGTGATGCCCCTCAGTCCCAAAGCAACGAGCCAACAGAGAAAAGCCCCAAAACGCAGTGTGGTCAGAGTTGGGCTCCCTGGTAGTCTTCGGCCCTCTTCAGTCCTTTGAGAGTCATCTAAGTTCTTGGAAGGCAACATGCGTCGCCAAAAGCAGTCACCAAATGAAGCTGGGCGCATCACAAGGAGCTCACCTGGGGGTAAAACGAGTTCACCTATCTAAGTTTCTTTCTAGAGGTTTTCCTTAGATTAGTGGAATGACAGAAGGACGGCGGAACTGGCAAGTCAACATGGCTCCCGCCTGCATCGTGGGTTTCGTGTTCGGCAAGTTCCTCGAGTTCGGGTGGCGGCGTGCGCCATGCGTGGCTGGAATGGTGAACAGGGGAACCCCAGAATGGGCGTTTTCCTTCTGCTTTTCTTGAAACCAGCCAAACAAAATCCCCAAAAAAATCAGAGAGATGAGGGCAGAGAGGATACCCTCCCACACACTGACAAGCGCCGGGGCTTCCACGGCGTGGGATTGAGGCCAAAGAGGTCGTTGGCTGATGAATTTCTTTCAGATTGAGGTGTTCTAGATTTTGGAGACAATGTCTCTTTCACCATTTTTTTCTGGTAAGAATCCTTTTCCAGAAGTTCTTGTTTTTGCATTTCCCGGTGTTTCTCACCCGGCCTGTTTGCCACGCGTATGTTCGCCGCTCACCAAAACTCTCCGACTCCGCTTCCGCGAGGTTACGCCTGCGACTTCCAGGCGACGCAGCAGAGCATCCGGAGCTGCAAGAGCGCCTGGGCTCGAGCGGCCGGCTTCGGGGCGACTGCCCCAGGCGTATCTTCTTCGGATCGGTGCCTGGGTCCACCTAGGTGCCCTTTTACCAACTTTTTCCTTGTACCAACTTTTATGTTTAGTAAACCCGTCCCATTATTAAGGGGAATTCCCTCCAAGAGTGATGAATGCCTATAAAAGGGGACACCCCCCGATCAAAATCAACCAGGGGTTTATTAATCCGGGGGTAACATCATGATCTTGCGATGCCTAGGTCCCCCAGCTAGGCGCCCTGTCTCACCCGTTTCTTTCTTGGTTGGGAGGGTTCCCCTACTAAAATAGAGTACAGACAAAAGGCTACCCTGATTCCAACCTCTCTACTGGAGGACCTGGGTACGATAGGTAGGGAAGGATGGAATGAACCCAGTGGTCCACCAAAAGGAAACCACACGGGATGGTTTATAGGGGTCATTCCCTCATTCCCTGCTGAGCACCAGCAAGATAATTTACTGCTCGTTGTAGTTAAAATCACGCGCATAGCGGTTTCCCCTGATAAACCGAATCGCCTTAGGTACGCGTGAAGCCAACTTCACCAACCTGAAACAAGAGACCCCCAGCATAGTGGTGGAGAACAAGTCATCCTTTCTGGGCCCAGGTGGGCCATCCCCATCAACTGACTACTGCACCCTGTTTGGGGAAGTCAGTAGTTGGTTGATCCCTTGTTAAGCTTTTGGTGGGATATGTCAAAGGCAAGCAGGCATCTAGAATCTAGAGAACCGGCAGAGGAAGTTGGTGCTTTGGAAAGACGGATCCGTGGATTCAGAATGCAGAAGTTACCCTCAACAATCTGCAGGATAGTCAGTCATTTGTTTGCTGTTTGCTTCCTCCGTCTCGACTTGAAAGGGCAGCTCAGCAAGTGGTTAGTAGTTCTGGTCGCAACCTACTAGTATTTGGTCGACGGACTTCGCGGGTCTGGCCAGGTTATGACTGTTCTAGCCCCAATCTCCGAATGCCTTCTATGCAGTTATTGGCGGAGAATGGGTGGAAGCCCCACCAGTTGGCTTCCTTTTGCCTTCCCTTAGAACAAGCATCCGATTCGGGCCCCCGCCATATGTCCTTCATGAATCTTCATGAGTTCCGTTTGGGGTGGACATGCGGGGCCGTTGTCCGACATCTGATTCCAAGGCGATGCCGCGATCTATATGCAGGAGACGAGCTGACTCGAAACGAGCCGGAGCAAGACAACAGCTGGGTGATTCTCACTGACCCAGTTAGATCGGGCAAGGAGCTGTGCGATTTCAACAGCGTGCCCCAGAAAACAACTGGTGTCCTTTTAGTTTCCCTTCACGTACCAACCAAAAGAGGGTTCACCATCGTGAGAAATCCCCCCATTGAAACAGTTTGGCTCGTCAAGCCGAGAAGCCTGGCTCTGCGTTCTGGTTGCATTGCCATCCTTTCAAAGGTACTCATTGCTGGGCTGTTCAAATGTGATCATTAACCCTTTCCTTGTTGTAGTGGCTTCCCTTTGGTGGTACGACTCTGGAAGGCATCCTTGACCATAGCGCGATGCTCGCGGAAAGATACTTTGGGTTTTCCTTTCAAAGGAAGGCCCATCGCTGCAACAGGCAGTTTCCTTTCAATTTGGTGTTGTCTCCCACACTAACCCCACCCCCCACCCCCGCGGTTCCTTTAAAAAGGTCCGGCCCCTCTGCTGTTTCATCCTGGTCGCAGAGCCCTCCATGAGGAGCACTCCTGGGCGCTAAACCTGAACGGCACGCGCAGCCACAAGTACTATGCGACCCAGCACCTTGCCCTAAAGGCAGTTTGGCTTGGTGACCAAAAGGAACATCCCCCATGTTGCGAGGTGCCCCACTTTGGACATGTAGCCTTGTAGAAGCAACGCATTGGTTGTTACTGGGGTATTGGTTTTGGGTGGGCCAGTGGGCCTCTTTCGGCGTTGCAGGTTGTGTGTCGCGTTTGGGTAGGCCCCTATTGGTTTCTGGCAACATCGTTCGTTTGTCAGGCCCGATGTTCACCCCATTATTGTAGACAACCATGTCATGAGGATTCACCATTACCCACAGAAGGAGTTTTGACCATGGCACCATATCGTTTTGGCGATATTAGCGACCTCAAGGGACTTGGTGACCTTAGCCAAGGCTCTCAAACTCGAGCGTCCCGAGAAATTTCGGGCTCCCGAACCACCATCCTCAAAAGGGCACCTGGGCCCTTTGCTTCTAGCTTCCACTGCACTAACTGTCGCGAGCTCACCTGAAGTGAGCGAGGTTGGGCTGCGGCATCTCTTAACTCAGGGTCGGCGATGTGGTGGCGCCCTTCTCGAAAGGAATCAACGGGAACACCGCCTATTTGGGGCGCTACAACGTCCATGTGTCGAAAAACATTGGCGGAACAACCTAAGTGGGTTTCCATGGAGACATGTGTTTGCCTACCCTTTGTCGGCGGTGCATGTTCGGCGCTTTTGTGGGGACTTTACTGAAACACATGGCCGTGTCTTGTTTTTCAGGGTACCTTGTCTTGGTGGTTTTAAAGGGACCCCAAATGGAAACCTTGCCAGTTTGGGGGGGGTCACCCAAATTGTCTAGTCTACCGGTGGTGAGATGCGACTGAAGTTTTGCTGGAAACTACGGCTTGGGAGTTTCTCTTACAGGGCAGTTCAACGAATGGAAGGGCACCTTTATTGTTCAGGTTTTCAGGTTCCCTGTGCCCTTTGACTCTAATACAGGATATCAACTTGTGCTTGGTGTGCCAGCTTCCTATCATAAACACTCCTGCAGCTGGTTTCTATGTTTACACTCCAGGTGAACCTGGAACCCACCACCCGACCTGATTGGTCAGATCGGACCCCCCTTTCGGCCTGAAGAAGGGGCCATGCCCCAGTCTCAAGGCCTTGAAACGGAGCAGCAGAAGGGGTTCCCCGCAAGATCAACCAAGAAGGTCACGACGTTGACGCATATGTCGTTGCGAGCATGCTGGCTAAGTTTGGCTTAACAGCTCCCCAAATCCCTGGTGTTATTTTTTTTTGGGAGGCCACTTCTATTTGATATTAGAATGGTTGGTACTGGTTGGAAGGGTTTTGTCCTCCGGATCAACCAACAGGGATTCAACTATTGTGAACCCACTTGCCCAAAGCTGACCTTCTGACGTTTTGTTTCTGGGTCCTTCGGTCTGGGAATACCCCGATCTGGGAGGCGAGCAAGCATAAAATGGGGCCGTTTTGTTTTACTTGGCCACGGGAATAGTGTAATGCTGGGTTTGTGCGATAGTGTCTTACCCTAAGCGCTCAGCGACTGATTTTCAGGCTGCCCGCTCGTGTCGCATGGCAGGAACATCATCAACTACTGGTGTGCTCCCGAGTCCCCGGATTGGCTCGGCTGGGGAGTAGGCCGGGCGAAGTGTTTTTTGCGGAGAGTCATGTGGTGTTTCCTTTCTGAGCACAGGGCTGGCCTGTTGCCGAAGCTTGTTTGGTTAACACCTTTAGCCTTTTGGCACACCTCCAATTGCCAATTATTTTGTGCAGCAGGGCGGTCTTTAAAAGGACAACCCTGACATGTTAGGCGTCCTTTATTTTCAATCTATCCAACCGGGTCCTTTCCATCAATAGATTTTCCGCCCAGAAAGCGACGCGCTAGGGGTGTCACTGGACGGGCGTTTCCAAGAATAGGGCGCCTCCGTTTGAAACCAAAACGACAAGAACCGCTTGCAGGGTTTCAGGATACGGCCAGATGCACCGGTGAGGAGATTTCAAGATCCCTCCTCGATTTGGTTCAGACGTCCAGTGAGCTTCCATTGACTGGGCCAACAGTTCAAGAGAAGGTAAGATGTGTTTTCAAAGCACCGGCATGCCCCTTGTTCAACACCCTTTTGTGACCCCCTTTCAAAGGAATGAAGGGCAGCGGGGCACCAAATTTGGAGCTTGATCCACAGAGATCCATTGGCAGGCACCCTAGTATTGCGTGCAGTGCTTACGAATCTACACCAAGAGACCTATTTGTGCCGCTGAGCAAATTCCTCACTTTGGCCCGGTATGCTCAAGACAACCGAACCGGTGTGACAATGGTGACCTAGAGCGCTTTCCGCTTTCCGTGGTTCTGGCTGTGACACCTGGGCATGAGTGCTTTGGTCTTTGGGAGCCCGTCAGTGTTTGTCTGGAACAGACGTACCTCAGGGCGGATTCGTGGTTTGGGGGTTGAACGGGCTCACCCTTTGTGGTGCTTTACTGGGCTGGGTTGCCACAATTCCGGTCTGGGCTGGGTTGCCCAGATGTTGCGATGATATTCCGTAATGCGCCATGTCACACGCCCGCTTTGTGCTCAGGGTTGTTCATGCACGAGGGATCTTGTCCACCATACCAAACAAACAACCGTAACGGGCAATCAACAAAAAGACGGGCGGCCCTCTTGGGGAGTTGGGCCGCCAGGAGAAAAAAACACATGACGGCCATGCAAGACCAGCTCCACCAGCTCCACCACCACCCGCCTGCCACCCGCCTTGCCCTCACCGCTGTGCAGGTTCCTTCATTGACTGTACCAACCGACAGGTGCCGATCCACTTCCGCGCGCCTCCGGCTGAGGTTCCCGGCACGGGCACGGGTCCTGACCTGTTTTCGCGTCTTACCCTGCCACTAGCACCGGCGGGAAGGTAGCCGGAAGAATGTCAGGTGCTACGTTAGTGGAATGGCGGGTAGTTCATTCCCTAAAGGCATCCTTTCGGGTTTCAGTTGTCCGAAATGGGTGGACCTGACCTGTTGGGTTTCCCGTGCAGTCCAGGGTCCAGGGAAATTTGACCTTGAAATCCAAGTCCTTGGGGCAGGTGAGGCATACGTAGGTGTCCTTTTTGGTTTCAGCTTGGTTCAGAGAAACAGGCCGATCGACAGCGCGGCTCATGCCCCTTGGCATGACCTTCACGCTTCTTTTTTTTTTTTTTTTGCTGCGCGCCTTCTATGATAGGAAGTGTGTTTCACCGAGCTCATGTGATGTGACAAGTTTTGGAGGCCATCAAGAGGCGGACGCGGGCCAGAAGCATATGAACCCTTGCCGAAATGCCCTGGAAACTCGGTCACGTTAGTCTTGGCGGAAACAACGGGTCGGTTGTTCGCAAAAGCTGATCACCTGGGGGAGATCACAGAGTTTAAGCTAAGGAACAGTAGGGGGGAATGTCGAAATGCCCCCAAAATTTGTACAGTCGTTGAATTGTGTTCCAATTGGAAGACAGTTTTGTGTGAGCGAGCCTGTTTCAGGTTCTCAGGGTGTAATACAAGCACCCTCGGAACTGGGACACCAGCATTTGGAGGTTCCAGCTTTGCTTTTGACCATTTGGTTTGACTGGGAATGCTGGAGATAATTCCTGGTTTGATCTTTAAGTCTTTGATTCGACCAAAATGGCGGTCTACTTTCAGGGAAATCGGCTTTTCCCGACAAACTAGTAAAGCACTTGACCTTTGTTTTTTGGGGGGGGATTCCTTGGACCACAGCTCCTACCTTGCAAAGAAGCCTTTGCCCACACCGTTCACCTGTGGGAACCGCACTTTACCTTCAAGTGCAAAGTTTAAGGAGTGAGAAGGGAAGGTCGGCCGATCTGAGGTGACCACATGCATCGTTTGACCTACCAGATGGCCTGAACCCAGATCCAGTTACCACTGAGCATCTCCTGGAAATGCCCAAACATCCAACAATTTTTGCAGCTCCTCATACAGCTCCTTGTAAGCCTCCTTGTGAGCAAGCAGTTCTACAGCTTCTCACACAGCTCCTCATAAGCCTGCTTATGAGCTTCCCAGTATTTTCAGGACGTTCTTTTGAGCGCGCCGCCCCCCTTTTTGAGGTTCGTCGTGATGTCTGAGGGGAACTTGGATTGATTGCTTTGGCGGGAGTCCCTTTTAGGTAAACAAGAAAGACACAAAGTGAATAATTGAGGATCGACCGGTGCACACAAATTGTGTTGTTGCCAAAACCAAAAGGATTAACCCGCCTCAAAATCAAGGACAAGACTAGAAAAAGCCAAGCGCCCCGATGCGCAGTGTTTTGCTGCCTTCGAAAGTCAACCACAGTGTGTTTGCGTCAACTGTCTTTCTGCTCCCAAACGCTATCATGGTGTGTGCTTTGCAACTCACCCTGGAACCCCAACCAGCAACTAGTTGTAGATGATTTTCGTTGAGGTAGCTCAGGCTAGTTTGTTTTAATGGGTGGAACAAGTCAAGTTGAGCGCAATGTCCCCAAAGGCAGTTGCTGGATTGGGACTTGCCGGCAACCCGACCAATCGAATTCTGTCGTTCATGCTATCAATTTCAGGAGAGTAGGTTCCAGGACTTCTTCTTTTTTCCCGACAGGCTTGCTTGCCACGGGTGGGAGAGAAAGCGCCTCTCTCTCTCTCTCTTTTTGTCTTTGGGTATGTCTCAATCTCAGGGACTCCAGTTGCTTCAGGGTGTTTTGTGGGTGTGAACGGTTCTCTGAGAAGACCATCCAGGAAAGGGTCCCTCAAGGAGACACACCCCAATCGACTCGCCTTTGATACGGCAGCAGTGCGGATTGATAGCTTGCAGGGCCATATGGGCGTTTCTCACAACAGGGGTCCCCCAAAAGGTTTCCCTTACAACAACCAACAGGGGGTCCACCATTTTGAGAAACTCTGAGCTGAGCCACGATCAAAACCTGGGCACTATGAGGGCCTAAACATTTAGAAAGGGTCTGTGGGCCTTAAAATCAAGTTAGAGAAAGTCACAATTGAAAAAGTCAAATGATGGCAATTGTTGGGCCCCTAGTTGAAGGGGACAGCTCCATTGGTCCATGGGAAAGGTACAGCTGTCAGGTGGACTTCTCACCCAGTTTTGATTGGCTCGTATCCTGCGCCCTCCGCTTGATTAACGTGCCACGGGCGCCACCCGCGGGCCGTTTTTTCCCTTCGATTTTGCGACGCTCCGCGCCCACAAGAGGTGCAGTGCCCAATTTTGCGAGATGGCCAGCGCCATGCTCGTGCAGAATGTGCCCTGAGAATTTGCGAGCAAAGTCGGCAAACTTGTTCTGACTCGCCAGTTGGGTGTGTCTTGAACTGGGGGCCCCCTCCAGGTAGGTGTACTTGTGGGTTCCTTTCAAAACCATCCACAAAGGGGTCCGATTCCTATTTTGAGACAAACCCAAATGGGACTCGTCGGTTGACGCACATCGAGCTATGCATCACCTCCAGTTTGTAGACTGGAACCTGGTGGTGTTTGGATCAGAGGCATGTGTTGTTGTTCCTCCGGAAAGTATCCTCAGAGCCTTCACCTCGTTGTAGGGGCTGCGGTTGCATCCTCTCAAAATCTACCGGCCTTTCATGAAGCCGAGCTCCAGTGGGGATTATGTCACATGAGCAATGAGCCGGGAATCAATCAGACTTGCTCTTGTGATGATGATCTCACCATGACTATCCCCAAATAGGAGTTTAGCAATTGGCATACCATGGAACATCGTTCAACTTATCCTGAAGCTTTACCGGGTGTGAGTTTGAATCACGTCACGTGGTATCCATTGCATTATTGAGCCCATTGAGTTGGTGGCGTGTGAGTCCTCAGTTTAGGTCAAGGAGCTGCTGCATTGACGTGTTCTTTACCATGCTGAAAACTCAGGCATGTTTATCACACCCATGCTCAGGGGGGTGTCCTTCTTTGGGGGGTACCGCTGTTTTGTGATTTCAAAGGGACCAAAGGAAACACTTTTTGTTGGGGGATGTGTTTTTTGGGGAGATAACAGAGCCGCGCCGTGGAATTGCTCTAGAGTCCGTCCGGCATTCGGTCGCATTGGCTCAGCTTCTGTGGGAGCAACTTGGGGAAGTTGCGCTTTTTGCACCTGACGCGACTCGGATGAACGAAATCAACTTGACAGCTGAGAAGTCGACGGGTGGTTTGCACGGGTCCGAGTGGAGCGGAGAAGCAGTAATCTCGATTGGCAGACGCTGTTGGTTTGTCCCTATAGGGGTTCATCAATGCCCATTGGTGCATTGGTGCATCCAAAGTACCTTTTAATTTCCATGGCCGATGATGTGGTTGCTTGGAATCTCAGTCTAGACCTGGTTGCAACCATGTTTGTGGCTGAGGAATGGTTCTAGGCTTGTGAGAAGTCATAGGGTGAAACTTGCCACAATTCGCTTTTTTCTGAGACTAAACCAAAATGGGGGTGTTTTTTGTGGACCCCCGAAATGGTGGTTTTCCTTTTGTTTCCCTTCAAAGCCTCAAAACGAGGTACTTCCAAAAAAGAGACACACCCAATTGGGTTGGTATGGCATTTACTTTCACCGGGCTGTAGTTTGGTTGTGTTTCCCCAGAGCTGTGCCGAGGAATGCAGGGGGCGCGACTTAGACTTTCTTGTGGTTTTAAGCATCACATGTTTGGCCAAAAAACACGTACAGATGAACATGGAACCCAAAAGCTCACCATAGGAAGCAAATGTTGGGTCCCGGACCCCTGTTTTGGGTTGCTTCTCCTTCCGTTCATTTTTGTAGGAGAGTAAGGTGAGTTGCCTTGGGTAAGGTTACCCCTTTGCAAAAAGGCCGTGGTTGGTTGGTTCCTGGACTCTTGGAGGTGTTTTCGTCACGCAGCTTCTCAGGCAATCCTGCGGTGGTTTGGAGCGCGGGTGTTTTGAAAGCTGGTGAACCGGCGACCAACATCCAAAGCGCAGCGACAAACCTGTCTGCTGGTGCTGCGGAATGCAAATTAAACTCTAAGTGACAGACCCAGTGGAAGAGAATACCATAAACATGGCCGCATGGCGCAGCGGCGCAACTCCTCCGCGATCCCACCCGGGTTCCTAAACCGCACCCTCCCTCCCCCAAGGACTCCCCGACATTCACCATGACACCTTCGGGAAGCCGCACGCATGAAAGCTGATCAGGCACCATGGGACTTGCAGGACACAGGAACACTATGGAACCCGAGAAAGTTAGGAAAGCCCAAGGAACCGGGGGGGTCAGGCCTCTGGGGAACATCCTGGGTTTCAAAGCTGAGCTGCATGGTTTCAGAACCCATGCAATTCAAGCAGGGTCGCTTCGACATGTGTGGCACAAAATGTAAAAGCCAGGGGACCATAATTGTTAGGCGACTTCTCCATTTACCAGAGGTCCATGTTGGGCCAATTCCTATTTTTGAGCCACAGCCATGTGTGACCCAGCAGAATTCATCAAACATCCTGCTAGTGTCCCCCCAAATTCCTCCAAAATTCCAGCCTTTCATGACGCTCCCTGGACGCATTCCAGCAAGATTAAAAGACACTTCCGCTCCAGAATTAGACATTTCAGCTACCATAATTTCAGAAAGAATGGCAGCGACGAATCCTTTCCAATGCTTGTCCAAATGCAATTCCAGTGCAATTCCAACAAGACGCGAGTGAATTCCAATGAAGTTCCAATTTTTGCCCTCACTCAACTCCTCTGCTCAAATTCGGGAAATCCTGCACAATTTCAATGAACTTACACTGACAACCCAGCATTAATGAAGCCCTGGTTGATTCATGTGTGGGATGGACTTTTTGGTAGCGTGGTCTTACATTTTTGAGGATCCACGCCCTATTTCTCCACCAGCTTCACCAATCCGAAGTCGATCTTCTCCCTGCAAATGGGCTTGGAACCCTAAAACGCCAGCATTCGTGGAGGACTTTCACTTGGCGATAGAACCCACGCCGTCCGAAGTCCTTGGTGAAACACAGCGCTTCACATGCGACCTGCTTCGATGCCTGGCCTTTTTTTTTCCGAGGCCAATGGCGCCAAAGACCAAGGCAATGATTCGCAGTGCCGGGAAACGTGGAGCTCTTTTCTCATGGTGTGCTTGTTGGTTGTTTTTTGTTGGTTCCTTATTAGGGAGTCCCTCTTTGTACTCAAATTCCTTTTCAGGGTGTCCTTGACAGGATTTCCACGGTATTCTTTGAGGCATCCCTTTTGGGGCGTCCTTTTCAGGGTGTCGTTTACAGAATGTCCTTTTCAGTGTCCTTTCGTTGTTCTTTTTTCTTCCCCTTTTAGGGTTTCCCTTTTTGGGGTTATGATTTTGCTTGCTTTTCAGAGTTTGCATTTTGGACGTTTTTACAGGATAGCCTTTTCAGTGTATCCTTCTGGGTTGTTTGTTTGGTTTCTTTCGAGGGTTTTCTTTTCAGGCATTCCTTCTAGGCTTTCCTTTGGTCAAAGATTGACCCATTCTGGAGACTGTGTTCCACGTTTGGCTTTGCAATTGATGTGTTTATAACATATTTCTGGCTAAACGAGAGAGAGCAACCCTGTGGCCCCCAGAAGGACGATTTGATGATGGCTCGGTTTAAACCGACCCTTCTGTTCCGCTGAAAGGACAACCCTGTTGGGCAGCCAGTTGCCGATGCTGTTACCCGAGTTGTTCTAGAAACCTTGTTGCTTTTTGATGCTTGGGTATCCCTTCAAGCCAAGCAACTAACAAGTGCCCGCATGTTCCCATGACCAATGGACCACAGAGGAATCAGTGGACATCATCATTGAAGCAACTTATCTCTGACCCTTTTGCAGTTTCCAGCGTTGGAAACAGGTTAAACCCTCTTCAGGCATGTCTCAAAATCGGGGGATTCCTCCAGTGGTTTGGTTTCTTGTTGGCTTTCCTTTAAAGGAAGCGTGCATTGCAAATTAATATGTTTTTTTGTTGGGGGGCACACAATTTGGGTTGGTTTGAAAGGGAAGCCAAAAGACAACCATTGTTTTGGGGGGAGGGGGGTCCCCTAAAAAAGCCACACCAAAATAAAATGCCGGGCGGCCAACCCGTGCAACTGATCAAGTCTGTTGCGATACCCGCGAATCGTTTACAAAAGATCCAGGCGTTCAATGCTTTGTCGCGGTCCAGACGAAGCAATCGCTCTTCCGCAGATGGAATATAGGAAGCATGGTCGAGGACCGGTTTCGGACAGTGCCCGTGAGAAGAAGCCCGGCAGCGCAATGGTCAAATCCTCACAACGTTTGGTGCCTGGATGAAGCGCAGGTTTTTGCAGTTGGCGGCTGCGATTTTCCAAGCCCGGGCAGCATCCCCACCCACTCAAGATGCATGAGTTCTGCATGGTCCCATCCTGAGTTTCAGAAACAATGCAATTCGCAAAACGCTTGCAAATCTCGGTGCCACCAATGGGAAGGAAAGAGGATTGCCAGTGAGCTTCCCAAATTTCAGAGTTGTGAACATTGAAACTTCAGTGATACCTCTGCGGGTCCTCCTTTCCAATTACTAGAGTGCCACCCGGTTATCTTGCTTATTTGGCAAGGGTTGAGCTTTCCAGTACAGAGCTGTCTCAGGGTCTCCGCCTGCATTCAAGGGCTGTAGACATTTCCAGTGGCTGAAGCAGCTCATCTTGCTGGTGCTCAATAGGGAATAAGGGAATGAACCTGGGGATCCCTTTACGGGAAACCATAAGGGATGGTTTATAAGGGTCATTGCCTCATTCCCTGCCTGTCGCACCAGCAAGTTATGAGAACCATGGCTCTTGCGCGGATCGATGGTTCCAGGGCCCGTTTGACTCAACCTAGTTCTCAGGGATCATTGGATTTCCCCTTCACAAGTTGATCATTTGGTGGTGTCAAATTGAAGTCCCACTCTCGGAGGCTCCAAAAAAGGGAAATTGAGGAAACCCTCGCTGGTGTGTGAGCATTCCCTTTAGGAGTGGACAGCGGCCGGCTAGCTGTTGACTG
The DNA here is from genome assembly GCA_963377175.1 of Effrenium voratum. Taxonomy (NCBI): domain Eukaryota; class Dinophyceae; order Suessiales; family Symbiodiniaceae; genus Effrenium; species Effrenium voratum. Next base: position 602,248 of record CAUJNA010001391.1, on the reverse strand, counting down.
CCTAAAGCAGAGTCAGAGGAAATTCTGAGTTCACCCTCTCTTTCACCCTCTCTTTCCTGCTCACGTCATCTGTTCTTTGTTGTGACATCGTTGTTGGATGTTTGTTCATATTGCGGGGCAAAGCACAGTCCGAATTTTGCGTGCATAGTGAAGAAGGCCTAGCCAAAGAACTGCCCACTCGGGGGAAGAGACATACCGGAGGCAACCAAATCCGTACATCACTCATGCACGTCTTTGTTAATATTAGCTGACAGGAGGGTTTGGAACACGAATTCCAATGAAGCTGCCACTTATGGGACGTCCAGGGAAGTTGTGGACCTCCTGCCCGCGGCTGCATGCCTACACTGTTAACCCAAGGTTTCGCAAGTACATCTCTGAGCGACTTCGATTTTGTGCGCATGTTTTGGGGCCTCCAGCAGGTTGTTGAACCTGGGTTTGACATTCAACCCACCCTAAGGCCCCAGACCGCCTGTAAGCCACCATGAAGCCCGTCCCAAAGGCAAGCCTCGCTTTGGACTGGCCTAAACCCACCCAATTTCTTTTGAGCCACAATCAAAACCTGGGTAGATGAAGGTTAGTAAGGGATTCTCCCAGCCATAAACAGCTGCGGCCGCCTTCTCAATTCTTTACATGGTTCTGGGTAGACCGTTTTAATACCGGGTTTTGATTATGACCCAAAATCCGCCCACAGGGACCAACCCCGTGAGGCGAAAGCCATGAAGGCCATGAAGGCCATGAAGGCCATGAAGGCCCCGAAGGCCATGAAGGCCATGAAGGCGGGCGTAGAGTGAACATGTTGAGGGGTTCTCGTAAAATGGGTTTGAATATTTTAGTTGGTCCTGGACCCTTTGGTGGACATCAAATTTTGATAGGGATTCAAGTCCACAACCACTTTTGCGGTGGTTCCCTATTGCTAAACTTAGTTTTACTGCCCGGCCATTTGTTGTAAACGAGGGTAATTATGTTTGGATGCACGTGCTTGATTTGACTATGCCAGCCATTGTCTCTCTACCTTTGGTTTGTGTTTCTTGTTGCTGTTCCATCTTTCTATCATGCCGCCTTCTCACTAGAATCACCACCTGGATCGACAACGTATAACGTAGGGATAGTCCAAACCAGGTGCGGGTCTCATGGTTGCGAGCCCCAGGCCATGGTTTTGGGTGGACCATGTTAAATATGCTAGTATATACCGGGTGCTGACTATGAGCCACTTGCCCCTTTGACTCGTCTTTGCAGGCCACGAAGGCCATGAAGGCCATGAAGTCCACGAAGGCAATGAAGGCGACGAAGGCAGGCGTTCCGCTTTTGGTTTTATCTTACTCAAAAAGGGGGTAAGTCCCACACAAGGGATACCAGGTTCTTCCAACCAGAGGTTTCCACGCCATCAAAAAAAACTCTAGTAGGGTGAAGGTAGATGTAGATTCACATGAGGATTTGTATCCACAATTGTTCAGGGGTTCCCATTTGAACTGATTGCATTTTGTGGCCATAATTCCCCGATGGATCAAGTTACCAGGGAAAACCAGCATGTAAGTCAGGTTGCCTGTCGTAGTGGCTCGCCTGGGGTCTGTTTGCTTCCCTATGCAAAGTAACATGGAAGCATATCCAAAAAGAGGTTCCCCAAAGGAGCTTCCTTTCCAGATGATGTGTTTGTTTTTGTTTCGGGTTCCGTGACAATGCTTTTGCAGAATTCCCAGCTTCCAACAGTTTTGGCAGGGCTTCCACAAAGTCTTCCAAAACCCTCTCAGCTTCTAGAGGAGTCACTTGTGCACTTTGGATGGATTGTTTGTTCAACTTCGCACCACGTGGATGGTTTGTCTTTTACCAAAAAACAAATAGAGTTTCATCTATCCCAGCGGGTGCAGAATATGTTCCATCCACAGTATTGCTGTTATTGTTCAACTTTGTCATTTGGACCACACAGCCTTGTCCAGAGCTTGAGGCTTGTTTGCAGGCAACAGAGTGGTAGAAGGTTTACAGGATGGGGCATCAGGAAAATCAGGGCCCGCTTTACATTGGGTTCCCGCCCGAAAGAGAAATGGTTCCACTGCGTCCCACTTAGTCCCACTTCTGGAGTTCCTGGGCGTTTTTTTGTCGCTTTCTGAGAAGGCCAATTCAGTGCTCACTCCCACAGGTGCTGGACTCTGCCACTTTTTGGGTTTGGACCAGCTTAAAGGCTCAGTCAAGCAGTTTAGACTTTTTCTGGCCAAAGGAAGTGAGGTTGTAAGTAGCAAGCTTGGACTTGGTCAATCCACTCAATCGGACGTGAGGATCGGATTGGTTGTGTGTCTACGGGAATTGACTTTGCCAACAAGCCGCGCCTATCCCTCCATGCCCAACCCCCTTCAAACTGGAATTGGGGGAGGGAATTGGGCGTGGAGATCTCCATTTCTGGTTCCATTTTCTCTTTTACTGGCCCTCACCCTCACCCCCCGGAAGGTAGGGGTGATATCCCCCCAACCTGGAAGGTCATGAAGCCGGCCAAGCGTCCGGCGCGGACGCCTGGGCTGCTCCCTGCCCCGTTGCGGCCTGCGATCGGGGGGAACCTGAAGCAACGAGGTATCTGAAGACTTCTTGGAAGACCTTCGGTTTCCTTAGGACACCAAAAGGGGAGCCCCCGGATGATTCCCCTTTTTGGGCCGGAGTCCGTTTGGAGACCAGCCCAGGTGCTCCTTCTTTGCAACCTAGCGACACCATTTAATTACCCCCCCCCCCCCCCGCAATTTTGGTCCGTCTTGAGGCGTCCCGTTATCTTGAAGGGATCAAAAGGCAAGAACATGTCCTGTGCATAGGTGCTCCTTTCGAGGCCCGTTAGGTCAGGTTCGTTGAACATAGGATTTCACTAGGCTGAGTTTGATCCTAACCATTCACAAGCGCGATCTAGTTAATTATATGGGTGTGTCTTTTATTTCGGGGACCCCAAAAATGGAAGTTGGTTTTCCAGTTGGTTGCCATTTAATTATAATACAAACCAGGGGGGAACTCTCCAACAAGGTCACAATCTGTTAAAAAAGCAAAAAACTGGAGGTGAAAAAGCTGCGTCACAGGTGTTTCCCCCCCCGGCTTTTCTGCAATTTTCCATCTCTGGCTCATGCTTGGCAGGAACGGGAGAATTAGGACAGCATTTGTGTTATGCAAGTTGCAGTTCAATTCATCGAAAATCTGAATCGACAAACTGCAGCCTACGTGCGGCAGAAATCCTTCTCAATACCTCCAAACGAAGCTATGCATGTAGCAAAGCACATACTAGATTGAAGCTGAGTTGGTACATGATCTTGCAATGATTGCCACCATTTGTCTATGTACAATGGAGTCCCCGCTATGAAGCAAGCGGGTCCTTTGCCCTTCTAGCAAATTCATGTTTGCTCGGATGATGGCGGCTGTCCAGACACTTTTTGCCAGCATCTGCAACCAACATTGGCATTAATCAACCTCTGTGCACTGACATGTGTGCTTGTGCGTGCAAGCCTTTCTGCTGACGATCTCCAGGCAGCAAAGTCGAAAGCGATGAAAGCGATGAAGGCTACGCCAAAGGCCTGATGTTTGACGAACCCATTAGCGTTGGAGAAGGGTTTGAACAACCAGGCGTTCTCCCCCTCACTTCCCGAATTCCTGCAAAACAGACTTTGTTGGGAAGGACACTGGTCCCAAACAATATTTTTTGGACCGTCCACTCAGGATTTGAGCCGTCTGTTATACGCAAAACAATTGGTTTTTTAAGCACGAGGTGTTTGAACAGGGGAGGGTAAGCCTGATTGTTATAGGCATGTCCTTTCGGGATGCCCTTTTTGTTTCCGTTTACAGACACCCAAGAAATCGTAGCCTTAAAGCAGGTGAAAGGTGCTCTCGATTTCCGGCAGGGATTCATGGTCGAAGCTAGGCCCCAAAGATTGTGTTACCAAAGTGGGACTCCTGGGACTTTGTCACTTGAAACACACAAGTTGAACAGGGTTGCTCCGAACCTCCAAACATCCTTTGCTTCCATTTAGCAGTTTGCTTTGGAGCAACTCGTGCGAACCCAAGTTGCTTGCTGCGCAGGCGCCGAAGATCCTCCAGGATTGACCGCTGGGCTCAAACCTGAAAGCCGATGCTCGAAATGTTTGGCTTGCTTTACGGACGAGGAAGCGGTTTTGTTATACCACGAATCAATTAGCAAAACAACAACTGGAACGCGGCTTCCAGACATCAGCCAATTTGAAAGGGCACTTAGTGCTTGGCATGGTGCGCTCAGATATATGTATTGCTTTGTTATTTTCTCAAGCGACGACCCCATTCGTTCATATCTAAATGTCGGGAGAGCACGTGTTTGGCGCTACTGGCGTTTGCGAAGATAAAATGACAGTGGGCAATGCAAAGGGCTTGTGTCGATATACCGAGTATACCCCTAGAAGGCCCTAAGGTCTAAGGTTACGTCCCTGTTGACCGGCAAACCAATCCCCTTGCTATCTATCAGCTTCAAAATGCCGTTCTGAGTTTGATTTGTAGCACGGGGATTTTGCAAGACCGCCAGACCGCCAGACCGCATGTGGGTGTCTGTGTTTGGTGAGGCCTTCTTGGGGCTGAAAGGAAGCCACAGGGAAACCGCTCCGCTTGGGGTGCAATTCCCTTTGACACAGGGTGTGGCTCGTTTTTTTGAGGTGGTACCCTTTGTTTGTGCTTTTCAAAGTGAGTTTTGGGGGTTTCACTATTTTGAGACCATGCCTGCGTGCCCATGCCTGCGTGCCCATCCCTGCGTGCCCACTTGTGATCAACCCCCAAGAATTGGGTGCGTCGCCGCAAGCCATGGTCAGTCCAGCACCCTTGCTTTCCGGGCGCCCAAAGAATTCGAAACGAACATAACACGACAAAAAACGTACGGCAAAGAATGGCAGAAAGAAGTGACAGAACATGTTCCGCCCACTTCTCTTTTCCAGTCTCTTTTTGTCTTCCTTTCGTGCCAGTCCAAAGCACGTAATGGGAACCCAAGGTTAGCATTGCTTGATTTTGAAAGAGGGAGCCCGGATCAAGCTGCATTGCTGATTGAATCCCCCGGATTGATTGACGATTCCTCCGACTGGCCTTGAACCCGGAAAATCAGCATCTAATAGCCTCCAAGAAGGGCGACTTTTTTGGGCTCCATGATAAGTTCCCCCCCCTCCCCACACCCCCAACGCCCCCCAGTTGATTCTGGGGGCAAGGCTTCGATGGCTTGTTCCACCCGAGGACCTGGAGGCCAAGGTGGTGAACCTTGAGCGCCGGCCCGACAGGCCAGGAGGGCTCGGACATCTCCCATCGGACGTTTGCCCGCTGGGGTGGGTGGCCTGGGTGGGTGGGTGGGTGGCCTGGGTGGCCTGGGTGAGTGGGTGGATGTTGTCAGTGTTTTTTCTTTTTTCCGGTTAGTTTCTGAAGTTCCGGATCCAAAAAGAACACTCTTCCGATGCTTGGGCGTTCAAGTTTTCGGGAAGGGCAGTTTTGTGGCAAGCAAACATATCAGATTGTTCCGTAGGACAGCCTGCTCAGGAAGTGAGTGATGATGATGATGGTGGTGGTGGTGGTGATGATGAGGATGATGTTGGAAGCCAACTGTCTCTTCTTTCTTTTGTTTTGGGCGGGGGTTCGTGTTTAACCGACGACGCCCCCATGGTCATGATGAGTCTGCAGTCATCGTCTTTCCCATGAACGGGTCGTTGAGCCTCCTTTGAGGCCCAGGTTTTGACGCATCTTGTGCACTTGGATCAAAATGCAAGCGAATTGGGTCAGATAAGCAGGTTTGGCAGAGGGGGAACAGGGTGCTTCTTTTTAGCATAGGCGGCAGGTAAACAGCAGGTTGGTTCAGGCAGCTGGGAGGCCAAAGCCAGCTCCTTCCGTGTGCTACTGTACTGTACCCCTATTGTATTTCCCCCACAGCAAGCTGGGAAAACATACCTCGCAGCAAAATGCCACTGCCTTGGGCTTTGTGTGGCCCCTTGTGCTCCAAACACTGACCGGGGGAACACTGAGGTGGAAGCGTGTGGCTGCCATGCTCAAGAAGGCCTCGGCGGATGTTGGGTGACCAGACCCAGGGTTGAATTTCTTGGCTCCAAGAAGCCTTGTTGTTGCTTTCTGCTTGGGCCATTTTCAGTATACTGGATGTGAACTGCAAGACATTCGACGAAGCTCCTGCTCTGGGTCTGCGGCAACTTTCCAGGGGCGGACCACCACCGGAGTCTGCCTTTGTCAAACTGTTGATTGGACATTGATGCGGCCCCTCCAAGACGTTAGGGGCCGATTGCTTAGGGCACAGAAAGCAGACCTTTGGCCCAGGTTGACCAAGGAACCAGACCACCCATGTCTTGCTGGTTGCGACCTATGCGATTGAGGATTTGTGTTTGTGTGGGGAACAGTCAAGTAGCGCCTTGGGCACCCAAATTGGAGATCAAGTCTGAGTTGCCCAGTTTTCTGTTCACGGGGTTTTGAATCAACATCTGGCAGGAACAGACAATCACCAAGGAATTGCGTGACAGCATATAGGTTAGGTTTTCCTCAAGGACACCAACATGGATACTTGTTTTCCACGCTCCCTAGAGCGCGCAATGAACAACCGTCATGTTGACCTGAGCTTTTAGACATGGTTGCGAATAGGGATCGATAGGCATCGACGGGACAGACCTTTGCCTTCGCTGTATGGAGTTCCGAGTTGCCAACAATTCACCTATACCAACCGCGCTCAGCCCCCCTCTCTCCACCCCCGCGGCTACATGGCTTGCCGCTTGCCAGCAGTGCCCCTGGCTGCGCTTCGAGCGCTTCTTGGCCTCGGATGGTTCCAAGATGACCATCCCGGAGGAGGCGAGCGGTCGATCGCTCGATTGCTCGATGTTCGGACCAGTGGCTTGTCATCCACAAAACGGGGTTGTTTCTTTTCTCCTTAGTTTGTTTTCTTCTTCTTCTTTTTTTGTGCGGGGGGGGGGGGCACCCTTTCAGGCTGCTTTCCAGGTTTCCACAACGGAAGCTGTTTTGGATTCTGGGGGGGGCGGGTCTCCCTACTTCGACACATACGCAAATGTTTCTGCAGGGCATCTTCACCCGAAACCGGCGCTTCGCCTGCCAGGAGGTGGCCACCAAGTGGAACACCTCTCGAAATGCCGCGGCCGAAGCCGGCGAAGCTACGTCGCGTTTTCGTCTCCGGTAACATGTTGCTTGCAGGTCTCTTGCTTTGTTGTGTGCCATGATTCATCGTTGGTTTCCGTGCAATGCAACTGGGCACCAAACAATGTATATGCTTATAGTCCTCACACGACCACACCTTGAGGAACTTGCTGCTCTGCACATGTTCGCTCCTAGTCATAGCGGTTCCATGCTGCAGCTCTACACGAGAAGCCTTCTTCGTGTTAGGTGCTTCGCCATCACTTAAGAATGTTTGTGCCCTCACCATCACTGGACCCTCCATTGAAGGACCTCCATTGCAAGGCTTTAGACCTAGAAGTGAGCTGAGTTTGGTTTGGCCCATGACCCTTGCATTTGGCACGTTTTGCGCTATGAAATTACGCACACGGAAAGATCCCCTCAAACCACTGTTTTTTGGACAGTACGTGGGACTTTGGATATGGAAAGTTGGGAGGTGCTAAATCCTTCACAGTGTTTGTCTTCACAGAGGTGTTTGTCGTTTCGATTTGTTACTTTTCAGCACACCAAGCACACAGGCCTTCTGGCTGCTTCAGGGATCAAATCGGGTATATGTTCTGGTGGTGTCTTAGAAGGGACATGTTAGCAGAAAGGGTTCAACGGTATTCACTGTTTGGATCATCAGTTTAGGTTTTCTGCCAAGAAAACAGAGCAAGACACAGGTTCACCTTCGGGCAAATCGATACGCCACAACTGCACCTTTTCCTTGAGGGAAATCTGAATAACCCTGAACACAACCGTCAAAACTTATAGCTACTGGGTGTTAAATACCAAAGCCAACAAACACAGAACGCCCAAGAACAGTATCCCCAACAGCCCCGGAAACGTTTCGGAACCAAAGCCTATAGCCGTCGCCGGGGAAAACGAAATGCAGAAAGGATAGCAGGGTTGTGGGATCAAGGGTTTATGCAACCAGTTCTGATACTTTGGGAATCTTTTGCTTATGGGCTTCATGTGTTTTTTTTTTTGGGGGGGGTAATCTTTGGGGAGCCCTTTCTGTTGTATCACAGAATTGGATTCCATGTCCCACAGCCCTGTCACAGAAATATCCAGTGAGCATGGCAAAATGACAAGGCCCTTTTAGGTCGAACAGACCCACGCATGAAAGCCCACCGTCAGTTCCAGGTTCGAAGCAGTCGCAATTCAAACTGGATTCCAACAGAAGAGCCCACAAGCTTTAGGGTCCCAAACGTTTGGAAACACCTGAGTATTGAGGAACTGCCCAGGTGCCTTATCAAGTGGCACTGCGTTTTCTTTTTTTGCTGACTCAGACGGCGAGCCACACTCGAATTGACCTGCTCATGGCTAAACCGGCTCTGAATCAGTGAAGCCTTTGTATCCTTAGAGGGGGCCTCCCTTTCAGGTCAACAGCCAAGAAAGAGTTGCACATTCTTCGCATAGCAACTCGAGAGCTGGAATCATGGGACGTGGAACGCGACTTCTCGAGATGACCGGAGCAAGGCGCAAACGGGTCCTTTCTTGCAAAGTAACTTTTGTTTTTTCAGGCAGGGCACTTCATGGTTCCTTTTGAAACAAATGGTTGGACGTAAGTCCAAACGAACATGAACCAAAGGGCCCCCCAGCATGAACCAAAGGGCTCCCAATTGCACATTAAGCGATTCAACCACGTCCAAAGTTTCGCCCGGCGGGGAAAACAAATGGCGGGGCCCAGCAAACCCCCGAGGCTCGCTTCGCGGATTTCTACGAGTGGGTCTTCGAGGCGGGAAATCGAAACCGTCCCAAATCCAACCCCTCGAGCCCGGCCTCGCCCCCCGAGGGGATACGTTTCAGATGGATGTTCAAGCTTCCATTGATTCAGAATATGTTTTCGCCTGTTGGTTATATAGGGAGTTTGTCACTACTGGACATATTGTGTTTTCCAGGGGGCTTAAGCAAATGCAAGCAAAGGGAAGCCAGAAGGACACAAACCCGTTCGGGGAGTATCTTTTTTATTCTGAGCCCTCCATGTTTCAAGCAGTTGGGCGTTGCGGATTGGGACAGCTTTGAGCCGTTGTACTCAGAAAATGAGATTGCCTGAACCCCCTTTTTCATGCTGAGAGGGACCATCAGGAAATTAAGTACTTACATTTGCTTGGCGCGTTGTAGTTTCTATGAACAGCATTGTTTTTGTTTGTTGGTTTCGACAACCTGTTAGCATTTTTGTCGGTTTGTTGGTTTATTGGTTTGGACAGCTATCAAATTGTCTTTCACCAACCATTTGTTTTGAAACATTGAGATGTGTCCTCAAACTGGGGACGCCTTGCTTGGCTTGCTGGCTTGTGAATCAAAGGCCTTTGATCTCTGTCTCTCAATTCCTGTGGACTTCAAACCTTTTGGGACCATAGTGGCAACCAAAAAGCTTGGGAGTTGTTTGGCCAATCCACTCGATCGGAAGTGAGGTCTTCAAGTTGACGCACGCAAAAAAAAGAGAAGCAAAAACCAAAAAAAAACGGGCAACAGCCAGGCCATGAGATTGGATGAAACACCTTTTGCGTTGATCATAGGTGTCCTTTTTAGGTTAGTTTGGTTAAACATATAGATGGCACTGGTTTAGGTGGCTTTGATTCCATTTACCAGGGCCATCTATTTTTGCAAGCGGCCACCTAAGGTGTTGATAACGCCTTTCGGGAACATGCCCGGACCTGCGGGTGTGCGAAACTACTTCAAGTGACACATGACTGAACTTAGGGATCCATTCGAGAGCTGTCCAAAAAGTAGGACCCGCTTTGGGATGGCATCCAAAGGTAAGCCACCTAATTTGGGGGGACTGCAGTGGCTTCGCTAGAGCTGCGCATCTTTGCTGATAGAGTTAAAAATGAGGGGCCTCTTTTTGGCTTGGTTGTTCAGACCGAGCCGGGCGCCATGTTTTAGAGGTTCCTGTTTCAAAAGACAGACACATGATTAACCGCTGGGCGGGTGAGCTCGCTGATGATCCATGTCTCCATGGCCCCAAGCGCAACCAGAGACCCCCAGCGATCCCCTTGAGGCCTTAGGGGTTGAGGCCTTGATACGCGAGGCATGTCATTTGAACCCCCTTTGCGGGGTTGCTCTGAAACGTCAATGCTAGAAGTGCAGCATGTCATGGATTCCTTTGGCGTCCCTTTTGGAGGAATCATTGGTCTACCCTCGTGGGATTTCGGGGCAGCACAGTTTGGAGGTTGAGGGTGTGACACGGTCCCAGCTGCTCAGTGACACCCTTTCTCACTTCTCAATCCGTGGGCCCCGCTAAAACGGTGAATGTCGGAAAGTGAGTGGTAAATGCCCCGCCCCCACCATCGAACACATTGGGGGTCAGAGTTAGGCCTTGAGTACAGGCTTGGAGTTGATGGTGTAGTGCTTTGCGGTTTTTTTGGGGCGTCGAACCAAGCTTTCCAGGATTTCCTCTCCTTGATCTTTCTCAGGGTGGGGAATAATGCTGACCCTGGATTAATCAACTCGTCCTATCGTTAGGAGATTGTTCCCTTCAAAGTGGTCTGAATCCCCACAAAAAGGTGAATCCCCGATCAAAATTGACCAGGGGTTCCAAAATCCGTGGTCAACAAAGGACACCAACGCAATAAGCCACCAACAAAACAAAAAAGGTTGCCAAGTGCAAAACACGCACGAAGAAAGCACAAACCAGTGTGTTCTGTTCCGGCGGGGGGGGGGGGGCTATACCTTTAACACTAAACCCAAAAAGGTATTCTCAAAAAGCTAGAAGACAGGTGGCCCGAAAGCATCGTTGACCGAGTAATGTGTAAGAGCATGTCCTCACAGCGCAACACAAGAGTATGACTTGATTCTGTTCTCTGAGCAAGTTATGTAAACAGTTTGTCTGAGCAAGTTCTCTACGCAAGTGGCTTTGCGCAAAGTTCTCTGAGCAAGTTTTCCGAACAAGTCCTCTGCGAAATTCTCGTACGCAAGTGGCTCTGCTCAAGCCTCTCCCGTGCAAGTTTCTCTGCGCAAGTTTCCTCAGCAAAATTTATCTGAGCCAGTGCGTCTGAGAGTCTGAGCAAGTGTGAGCAACTTCTCTTAGCAAGTTTCTCTCAAGTTCTCTGATGCATGCCGCCGTGAGTCCGGTTTTACTTTCGGACCAGGAGTACACTTTCGCACTTAAAATCTGCGATTTGCTAGGAGCTTCTCGCGTAACTGTTATATACCACAGATTGGGATCACGCGGCGCACTGCAAAAAGTCAAACGCATCTTGGGTTATTGAACCTCGGACGCCGATCCACACAGAGAATCACGCGAGGAAGGCAAGGAGGTGCAGTCTCTAGTTTTTGTGGGTCGACCACGCAAATCCCCTCAGAGAGTTGCGTGGGGATGTTGAAAAGTAGCAAGAGTCTCAGCTTTTGCGCGTCGACCACGCCAATCCCTAGAGAGGGTTGCGCGCGGGGATGTTTACTTGTCGAGGTTTGCTTTCTTTCTTTCACATGTCAATTCACTAGACTACTTGTCCAGCCAACCACAGCAAAATCCTCTCGTGTAACTTGCTTTAGCAATCTCTTATAGAACGTGCTCGTGCAACTTGCTTTGCAAACCTCTCGTGTATGTTCCTCGCGTCTCGTGCAACTTGCGTTCGCGAACTCTTATGTAGCTTGCTCGTGCAACTCTTGCGTGTGTCACTTGCTCAAAGCAATCTCTCGTGTAACTCGCTAGTGCAACTTAGCTTGGGCAATCGGGATCCAATTTTGCTGAAGAGCCCTTTTTGATGCTTTCGAAAAAACATCACAGGCACACACAGACACAAATGGGCCGACATGACGCGTTAGGACGGTAAGCCCTGGATGTGGGCGGCGGACGCTCCGGACGAGGACGACACCTGGAAGTTCACGGAGGATGGCGAGAGCTTTAGCCACTCGGCTCGAGAGTCTGGGGCCTGTGACCTTGGATGTTTGGCCAAGTTAGTAAGTTGTTTGCTAAATTAGCCAACCTGCTAGTAGCAAGGTGCTACCTCCACTGATATAGGGGGACTTATGTGTGGATTAGAGTCTAGGTTGCCAACAACATACCCGGCCGAACACCCAAGTAAGTTCCCTGAGCGGACTCTTAGGGGTTCTCAGGCTCTTATTCCCACCCCTGGGTTCAACTGGACTCTTGTCACTTTTCGGCTTGGACCAGTGGCAAACCGAATGGTTAAACTTTACGTGGACCATCTCGGGAAGTGAGTAGCTCTTGTGCAGTTGTCATCCTCTTTGGGTTGGGGGGTGCAAATAACATTCCTACACACATATGCCAAGTTAAGGAGGATTGGACGGGTTTTGAGTGACACCAACGGCAGAATAAGTGGATTGTTCAAAATCCATCCTCCACCAGAAAACCTCTGGGTGAGAAACATGATCAGCCCATGCTTTAAACATTTCAAGCAGCTAATTGCCAGCACCCATGACAGCTTTTTGGGCAGCACGGTTTTCGGACACGGGAAAAGGCAGTTGAGGGGTGCTGGCATTTTCAAAGTATATGGAGACACCGGATGGTCCTCTTAGCGCTCCTTGATTGACGTGATCGGGCCATGGGCAGACTTTCTCACATGTTGGGTCATGGTGAGTAGAACATCCACAGGTTTTACTTGGTGTTATGTATATTGGCTTCCGGTTTCCCAGTTGGTTGCATCGCGTTTTCTTCTTTGGGTTGCAATGTCCTTTCCAATTAGTCAACCATCAAGGGTGTCTGTTCGCTTCTGGAACTACTGGTCAACTAAGAGAGGTGGTCATTCAGAACAACTTGTCTGGAAGGCTCGTGCTTTGATATTACACCATTTACCACATGGTAACCATCCATTTTCCTTTTAGTCTGTCAATAAATCTCATCCTCTGAGGGAGTTTCAACAGGGCTTGAGATCATGGGTAAAGGGATTCCACATGCCAAGGTCAACCCCTTGTCAGTCACCCGCGTGTCAGTCACCATCCCGGTCCCCCTTTTTTGGCAGCCAGGATGCCGTTCTTGGGGTCGTTAAATTCATTTCCCCAATGTTAGGACTTCCAAAGCTCATGTTGTGGTAATCAGGCAGTCTGGATTTTTGCGGACCAATCCACTCAGGAAGTAAGTGAAAGCGAACATGTTTCGAGGTTACATCCGGGACGCCCCTCTCTTCGACCAGAAGCCGCCGCCCACTGGTACTCTCGAGAAAAAGGCGACTGGTGAGAAGTTCAAGGCGCGGTTTGGGGGCGGCGGGTTCGGCTTGGTTTGTGCCAGTATATTTTGTCAGTATCCCGTTATTAGGTTGGGTTTTACAGGAACACCGACATTTCCAGGGGTTCCTCTTTCACACAGCCCGAAATACGAATTGAATGGCTTTGTGTGTTTCTGAGTTGGTACCCTTTTTGGGTGGGTGGGTTTGAAGGGAAACCAACAAGACAATACGTGCTATGTTTTAATTTTGTTTTTGTTTTTTGTGCGGGGGGGGGGGGAGGTCTGCCTATTTTTGACACATACCACTTCCCCTTTGAAATGGAGGGGCTTCCATTACAGTCTAAATAATTTGCCCAACAAAAGGTGACCCTTGTTCCCGCGGCTGGCGAGTCATTCCTGGGAACCCTCCCCCCCTTTGGGCTGTTTGCAATGTACCAGCTAGCTTATGCCTCTCGATTTGCTTAAATACTTTGTGTGTTTCCCTTGTTGGTTTTGAAGCTGAAGGGAATCTATCACAACTGGAAGTATGTTCAGTTTTGCCAGGGGACAGCAAATGAAAACTACAAATGTGTAAAGGGCTTCTGCTTTTCACTCAACTGGAAGCTATGGAGTTGCTGCCTTAGGCTTCGGAGTGGTTTGGAGCAGCTCTCCCTTGGGTTTCGGGGGAGTTGCGGGTCCCGGTTGCTGGGGGTACCTGGGCCTATTGTTCAGACTAAATTTGGGGTATTCAGGGAACCCTTAGTTGGCATTGAAGCCCTGGCTCTTGTACAGGGGAAGTGTGGTTTCTTGAGTTGCCAGTTTTCTTAGCTTGTTTCCGGTGGTTCAGGATTTTGGGTTCCTTTGAACCGCGTGTGCCGCATTTGTCCGCTTCTTGAAGACACCAAGGGCCCCAATTCAGGTAAGTTCTAGTTAGTGGTTTGGATAAGTGGATTGAATTTGGATTTGAACCCCTGGAAGTAGAGGGCAAAAGGGAAACCACTGGTGGGAACCCTCCAAACCACCGATTCGGCTTCAAACCACGCTTTTCGAGGGAAGCTGCTGATACGCTTCGTTTAAAGGAAAACCTACAGGAAGCCGAAATCCGTTTTGGGGGTATATAGGTGTGTGTGTGTGTGCGTTTAGAGGACCAGCCCCCAAGAAACAAGAAATGGTGGGTTTTCCTTTTGGTTTCTCTTAGGGGTTCCCCAAAAAAGGACACACCCATATTGTGACGCATAGCCAAACAAAGGTTGCCCTCTAAAGTTGTAGAAATTCTCCTGAGAGGTTCCAAATGGCTTCCTGGAGTGGACCTCAATGGTTGGGGTCCAACTGAGAAGCGAAACGATAGTCTGACCATCCGACCTTTCGGTTGATCAATAGTCTTGAGGAAAACAGCTTCTCTTCCACCCCCACTACCCTTGCCAGGTTGGTTTAACGGGAAACGAGATGGAGCCTGCACTCCAGAGGAACCTCCAGTCAGGTTCCGTGTTTGTGGGAAGGTAGGCGTGCCGTGGCTAGTCACGCTGCGCTTGTCTCGTTTGCCTTCGCTTTTGATAGTCAACCCAGCAGATTTGTTGACGCTGCCAGCCCGGCAGTGCACAGGTTCCGGAGCCGCAAAGTGACGTCTGTCGCGAGAGCCTTGAAGTTGCAGTTTTTGCGTTGTGGGCTCGCGGGAGTGCGATCGTACTAAGCGCTTACAAACACCACTCGGGCAAGGCTTGCCTGAAAGTTGCCGCTCGCAGTCTCGAGGTTGACTTCAGTCTAGACCTCCCTTTTGTCAAGGCGCCACCCTGGCTGGAAGGGCGTAACCCTTGTGCTGAGCAGCCTTTACCACCCTTTTGCGTTTTGGGTGTCTTTCGGTGTTTGTTGTGTTTGTTTGTTGTTGTTTTTTTAGGAAAATTGAACAGACCACGTTTCTGGTGTCTGCTCCAAAACCGATCATTTTTTTGGGGTACACTAAAATTGAAAGGTAATATCAGAACATGTTTTCAAAGTAGCCTAGATGTGGGCCAAGGTTGGGGTGTGAAGATGGGTGTGTCTCAAAATCGGGGACCCCTCTTTTGGGTGGGTAGGGGGGAAATTCGGGGAAACCGGCCGGGTCACCAAAGTTTTGAGGGGTCACCTATTTGGCTATGAATTTAATGGGGGACCCCCTGAAAAGTGGTTGGTGGACATAAATCCCCACCTAAATGTCCACCAAAGGGTCCCTACTTGAATTCATAGAATGTTGAGGGGTCTGGGTAGAGGGATCTTTTTGAGGAACCCGGCCAGGTCACCTATAGGGGTCACCCTTTTTGAGACACCAGCTACGCCGCTCATTCCCCCCACCTAGTCTCCTATTTTGGAGACATTAGCCACGCCCATCCGGGAGGTCACGCTGAGCTTCGCCCAGAGGTTCCTGGACCCCGGGGAGGCGAAGCGGTACACAAGTCACACGTGAGCGCAGAGCCCAGCGCCTTCGCCAGGAGTGGGTTCTAGTTGCTGGCTTCATGAAGGTTATAGTAATCAACCTACCTTCATAAAGGTTCTAGTAATCAACCTACCTTCACAAAGGTTATAGTAATCAACCTACCTTCATAAAGGTTTTAGTAATCCCTACCTTGCTAGCCATTTTGTGAATGAAAGTGAATGGGTTTTGCGCGCCCGTGTTGAGTTCTCAAAACCAAGGGCCATTTAGGAGTCTCGCTTTAAGTTACTGGACTGGCGCCGGGAGCGCTTTAAGAAGCGTACCTCAGGGTCTTTGGCTGGCTTCCCCACTTGGATTTTAGTCAAGATTATTTCTGAGTTTCTCAAAATGGGATGCAAACTCTCTTTTGGTCCATATTTAAAGGGAACCAAAAGGAATTCAAGTATTTTAGTGTACCGATTCCTAGTGTCTTCACGAACGTGTCTGCACCGATCCACGTATGAGACTCCTGAAGTCGGGGGTCGCACATTCTTGCAGGTACGGTTGCCCGAAATCTTGCAGGACATGAACAAGGACGCCTAAGGACCCCCCCCGTCAACCCCTCGGGTTTACCGTCTTCCATATGGCTTTGGGAATCTATTTTTAGCGGACCAGACCTTGTGAAGCTAAACAAGCTCCAAGACTTTTCCCTTGGTACGCTTGTTCAGTTGGCCTCCGTTGGAATCAAAGGAGCGACGCCCACTGTGGAGTGCTGCAAACCTTAAATCAGCAAACCACCCGTCGGGTTTGGAGCAAACCTGCGAGTTGCAAGCCATGAAACAAACCCATCCGGGTTTGGCTCTTTTTTTGAAGCTTGGTACTCGGTACCCTGTTGAAGGTAAGTGCAAAGGGAAGCCTAAAGGAAGCCAACATTTGTTTTGGTTCGCCTTTTTTGACGCATGCACACACGCACATCTCACATCCATGAAAGCCTGGTCATTCGCCAGACTCAGCTGATGTCCGGCGGCGAGCGCGGCTGTGCACACTCACACAGGCACCAGGGCTGAAGTGCTGCGAGCCACGGGAGGTTTCACCGGTGTGGGCGTTTCTCCAAATAGGATTCGGAGCCCTTGCTGATTTCAAGGGAAACCAACATGAAGCCGTTGCCATAGATAGGGGACCAACAATTCCTATGAGAGTGTCTCAAAACGGTGGACTCCCTGTTTTAGCTGGCAGTGCAAGGGAAACCAAACTAACACCCTTGCCATTTTAGGAAATGGACCCTATTTTGAGAACAAGAGGATCTGTTTTTGACATCGCCTTGCACCACAAGGTTCACCGCCCATCAGCAAGCCGGGCACTGAAACCATGTCCTAAAAAATGGGCCAAGCCTAAACATGCCTTTTGTAGTTGGCTGAGGTGCATGTATTGTAGCATAGGGAACGACATTCAATACTCTCACACTACTATTGGCACATAGGGCTTACCCAAGAAATGCGCTCGTATGACATGGTGGCACAATGAGACGAGCCAGGTTCTTTTACGTGCTACGGCTATGGCCGACTTGCCTGTTGTGTTTACAAATTGGCTATGAACGCGGGGCACTTTGGTTACCCTTGAGCTGTCCTGCCGTTCTTTGACATTCCCAGGCTCGTTTGGCTGTGTTTCAGCACATTTGGGACGCTTGTTTGGGACGGAGCTCGATGGGAAACCAACAGATTGGGCTTCCGATTTCGGCATCTCCTTTCGGGGAAAGGACCCCCTTTTGGTGTTCTTTCTGGGTTGAAGTCCGATTTCCGCATGCTAGCGTCACGGGAGATGACCAAAGATCCAATCCTTCAGCCTGTGCAACTCCTATGTTGAGAAACACTCAGAGAAGACCCCTGAAACAGGGAATTTCAGTTGATGTCTTGGAGGTGAGCGTAATCTATGACTTGAAAACCTTTGGAGGTGTGGAGGCGAGAAAACCTCGTGAGAAAAGCCCTCCACCTCCCTCTTCTGTAAGAAACCCGAGGATTCTACAGGAAGTTCGCCCAAACCCGGGTGTGCGGTGTCTGGGTGTGGTTGGCAAAGTTCCTGTAGGATGTCCAGCCGGCCTCATAGATTTCAGGTGAGTTGTGAGATGAGAAATACCACGTGCTGGCGGGAAGTCATATGAACCAGGAAACTAGCAAGAAATGAAGGTGATATCCCCAACAGCCCCTTAGAACCCATCCTGAAGACGCCACAGCTTTTAACTGGGGCAAAAATCATGTTTGGGCTGGCGTGTGGCTTCAGTTTCCTTCCACCCCCCTCCATAATAGGGGAAAGGGACCTCCATTCGAAGGTTTTGGAATTTGTGTTTTGGCCCAAACATGTTGGGTTTTCCTTTTGGTGTCCCCTCGAAACGGGGCACCATCTGGGCCTATCCTCAAAGTGTAAGTGTCCTCTTTGCCAGTCCTTCCAACTGGCAGCACGCCAGTCGGGCCCCAAAACGGCGAGCGCAAGGCGCATGTGGCAACTGGCAGCGGCCAGGGAGCAGCCCACCTTGGTGTTGGAGGAGTGCGCCCTGTTCCTTCGGAGCTGGCGCCCTGTTTGTTGGGCCTGGCGTGGAAGATCGCAAGAAAAATTACCCGAAACATTTTGGGGCAATCGGTACCGGCATTTTGGGGCAGCCTTGGGTTGGGTTTTGGCAGGGGAAGCAAAAGTCGGTACCCCTTTTTTGATGTTGGGCTTTGCAGGGTAGCAAAAGCAAAAACCGACATGTTGCTTTTTGTTGGGGGTTTCCCGATTTTGCCACATACCCCAAATAGGCATGAAGTGGCGTTGTTTGTCGAGTTGGCGTTTCAGCACGCAGAGCATCACAATGTTGGGGTCCCCCCGATTTTCACACACGAATGGATGCTTCTCAAGATAAGAGTTGGTCCCCTAAAATGGCGGGTTTTCTTCTGCCAGTCGCTGCCTTTAGGTCTCAAAATAGGGCCCATTTCCTATCATGGCAAGTTTCAATTTGGGGTCCCCTGCAATGCCAGCTAAAAGAAGCCCAGCATTTTGAGAAACTCTCAAGCAGGAATTGTTGGTCCCTATCTAAGGTGTCCTTCGTTTCCCTTGAACTAACCAACCAGGACAAGCTTTGAATCCCACTTTGAGAAACTCCCATGTGCCAAATTCGGGGAACCCACGGATGTGATTACTCCCACAGAGGCCCACCGGATCCAAGCAAGGCCTCAGGCCAATAGGGCTGCCAACCAGATGTTGGTATGTCCTTTGCGTTGTCCCCTGTGGGTGGTTTCAATCAGCTTTTGATTCACAATGTGAAGTGAGTATGTCCTTTCCGCAGATGTTTTTCTTTTCAGCGGGGAATATAGAGAAGATATAGAATTGCTGACGTTTTTCAGGGTTGCTTCGCGAGACCAAACCACAAGGCCAGAATGTTGGTTTGGTTTCCTGCTTTGGGACTCGGGTGTTCGGCGAAGTTAGTAAGTTTTTGCATAAGTTCCCCCCCCCGGTCAGTGGAATTAAGCCTGTTGTTCGTGAGTGCGCGAATCACTTATTCGGCCGAGCATCCAAGCATGGTGAAGGGATCATTGTTCTGCCCTGGGCGGAGTCTTTGAAGCAATTTGCCAGGGAAAAGGGTTCCCTTGTCAGAACATCTGAGGGAACTGACATTTCAGAGGCATTGCCATTGACCTGCATTGTACTGTATGGTTTGGTCCCTTCGACTCACCCTCAACCGTTGGTCAGGTTCCCAGAGCGATCCCAACAAATACAATCCGGGGGGTCGGCTTACAAAGAGTCAGACGCACTGAACGGCTTATCAGCACTAGGGCTTCATGCCAGGGCTTGATTTGTTCTCGGCCTAAGAGTTTGGCGAGTTGGGACCTGACCTTACCCATGAAGATGTACAGCCCGAGCGCTGTATAAGAACTTGGCTGGTTGAGGCCTCGGGAGGCTGATTTTCTTGGCGTCCATGTTGTCTTTAAAAGGGCTAGTTTGTATTCTGTGGAGCCAGAGGGGCTGGATTTCTTAGCCAATTTCTTAACCTTGTGTTCAAATGGGTGTGGGTCAAATTAAGCCACCAGGGGACCGCAGGTTGTAGTCCAAGTTTTCATTTACCAGGGTTCCAATTTGGGGTTACCCTATTTTGACCCACTGCCATATAGCTTGTTCTCTCGCGCTTTGCAGGCTGAGCTCCTGGGCCCTTTTGCACCTTAGCCTCAATTTCTTAGCGGCCTTTGCTGTGCCGTTCTGTAGTTGAAGGACCCATGAAGAAAATCAGCGGCTCGATTTCTTAGCCTCTCCGGCCCTCCCCACACAGAACTTGAGCCTTTGGAGGGCACTTTCCCACACAGATTGGGTGAACATGTGTTTCTTGCTTTTGGGGCGTTTGGGGCTTTGCTGCGGAATCCGCCGGGGCCCTACTGCTTCATGCCAAAGAGACCGTCGTCGGCCCGAGCTGGGGGTAGGTCTGGCCGATTGTTGATGGCGAGCGATGAAGAGTGCACCACATGATACCGCTATAGCCCCATTTTTCCTCTTGCCCTGTTGTGCAACAAAGAATGCTGTCTGGGGCTCATGTGGGTTCGTTTGGCCACAGGATGATGTGCACCTGACCTTTGACCGGAATGGGAACAAGGGCAAGATGAACGGCAAGGCGCGCTGACTCCCCAACTCCGCTGATTTTTGTTGGAAGTTTGGGATTGGGCAGGTCCCGGGGAAGGGGGTTTAAACGAGTTCACCATGGGTGAACGCCGACACATGGGGTTTGAACGTGCCCCATGAAGGATTTCATGTTTCTTGTTTCATTGGGAATTTGTGGGCATGGTCGATCCCGTGGATTTGCCCAAGTGTTAAGACTTTGTGTTGGCTGATGTTATCATTGTGGAGAAGCCCAAGAGTTGGGACCTTGACCAAACTTAGGTGATAGCGCTGTAGAGCCAGCCGCAGAAGCAGCTTCAAAAGAGCCGCGCTAAGCGGCGGTTTTACATTCTCAAGCGTTGGGGCAAGGGCGCTGGGATCCAACATGTGTCTCTGGTTGTGCTGGTCAACTTGCGTTGCAATGGCAACCCGTCATGGTGGGGTTGTCTCGAAGAGCTGTGGCCACCGTTCTTCAGGTGTGGGTCGTTCTTTGGATCAACGTCCAATCAGGTCAGCAGAGGCATAAACCTTTCCCCAAGCGTCATCCACCTGGTGGCCTATCACCTCGTTGAAGGCATCCAAACTTTATGGACGCTTCCTTGCCCCCCGTATTGGTCACTTCTGGTTGAACCATCCGTCCATTGGTCCAACTCCAAAAGGACACCCCCGCCAATTCCTATGCGACACCCAGCATATGTTGAACCGCCAGGTCTTCAAACAGGGGGTTGACAACCAACATATTTTGAAGCACCAGGTCTTAAACAGAGGTTGACTTTTTGTCCAACTCCGTGCTCTGCGTTCGTACACTCCCTTCTTTCCCCATCCGTCCACCCATCGCCCAGCTCCCTCAGGTCTTCGAAAAGCGGCTCGCGGAAGCGCTGAAGCGGGCGCCCGGCGACTTCGAAGCTTGGCGCGATGGGGACGATGCCTCACGGAGCCCTTCGTTGGTTGGAGTGGATTTGTGGTTTGGGGATTGGAACTTCTCATTCTTGTAGGGGTCTGGGTTGGTTGGTGGTTTGGATTTGGATTGGAACCCCTGGTTCTTGTAGAGAGTGAATTGGATACCCCCTAAGCTCCAAACTGCCAATCCAGACCTCCAGCTCTGAATTCCCGCGAGCATTGTCGGTCCTGGTAAGTTTGTTCTTGACCAAAGAAGACTCCAAGTCTCCAGCCTTCGGGCAAGGGGGCGACACGAAATTTGTGGCCTTCAAGACCGCTGTTTTTGGAGCGCGGGAAACATCAACTTTTGTGTAACCTGAGAGGTTGCAGACACCTTGTTTGGGGAGCACCACTCTGTGATTTGGGTGTGTGGCTTTTGACGCATCCTTTTTGGAGTGGTTTAAAGGGGGAACGAAGCAAAACCTACCAGTTTTGAGGGTCTCTTATTTTGAGACCAACCCATCTGTCAGCAAGGGAGGTTGTTCTGAGTTACCCAATCGTTGGAACCGATCCACTGGGTTGGCAAGCTCATTTTCCGACGGGATCATTCCGAGGTGGTTCCATGGACGGGAGAGTTGTTCGGCTGAGTTCATTTCTGGGGGGTTTGGTGTAACCGAATCAAGTCTTCATCGACGGGGCCCACAAGGTTGGTCGTTTGTTTGTTAAGCGCAGGCCGCTGGCCAAAAGAACCCGACTGGATCTCACAAGGATCCCTGGTGCACGAGAGGGATTGAATTGAACATTGCCGGGGCGGGGGTGGGGTGGGGTTGCTATGAATAGTATTCCACCCTCAAAGGAAACATAGACTCCTTGTCCACCGTACAGGAAGAGGATCCTGAAATGGGGGACACATTCTTGGAGGGATGCCCAGATCAACCCCCAGACCAACGGGTTGTTTGCTTTCAAGTGGAGCAGCTCGGTGATTGCGTTGCACGTTTTATAGGGAAGCGACCAAGGTGAACCGGCCTCCAGGAGTCCAGCAGTCCCCTAAAACGGTCATGGGGGCGTGTCATCTTTGCAGGGTACCCCTTTTCGGGTCGGCTTATGAGAAGCCAAAAGGAAACTAACAAGTTTGTGAGTTCCCCTATCTTGAGACGAATCCAACACGAATCCAAAACCACCGGCTCCCCTAATCACAATTTAAATACAGGGAGATTCCTGCGCTGCGGATTTGGTTCAACAAACCCCATGGCTAGATCCCTAGGCTTCGACCAACCAACCAAATCAGCAAACCCATGTTCCTTTCTTCGGGATCAGCGAGGATGTGATTTACCTGGGCTGGAGCGGCTGGAGAGGTGGCAACTTCAGGCACTGGAAGGACCAATCGGCATGTCTGCGTGAGAAATGGGATCGAGCTCACCGATCTGGGGTAAAACAGGGAAAATGATGAAAATCCTTTACTTGAGGATCCCTTATTTTGGTTTTGGAAATACTCAATTCCGTAACGTTTGCAGATTGTTGTTTTTCTTCAATGAGTTGGGAGCCCTACCGTTGCCTTGCGGTTTCCGTTTAAAGTGTGGTTCATGCGGGGCCGCTGGTTCTTCCAAAAGTTGCGAGCGACCATGCATTTTATCTATGTGCTGGTTGGGTATGCGTCATCATAGGGATTTGGACCTCGCCCCACCCCAAAAAACAAGAAACACAGACCATAGGCAGTGTTCCTTTTGATTTCCCGTGAAAAGAGAGCCTCAACAGCGGCACGGACCTGGAATCGAAGGCCACCCTCCTTTTGTGATCTTTGGATATCTTAATTGCACGGATGGAACGCACAGGCGACACATACGTTTGTAGTGGTGTACCAACAGGGATCGTGGATTCGGGTAGCTCCCTTTTCCTTTCTTTTCAGGGGTGCTTCTTTGCAGAAGATCACCAAAAACCCTGCGAAAATGGCTGGTGTTTTAAAAGACCGATGGTTGAAAAGAACGGGGAATTAACCCCTAGAAGCATGCTTGACAGCCCAGATTGCGCGATAAAACGTGCTCCCTGACTTGTTTTGTTTGAATTCTTATCTCAGTTTGGTGAGTGTGTCTCTGCACACACTATCTTTGACAGGCGTCGCATACGTTTGTACTGGTTTACCAACAGGGATCGTGGATTCGGGCACCTCCCTTGTCCATTCTTTCCAAGGGTCCTTCTTTGCAGAATTCACCAAAAACCCAGCCAAAATGGCTGGTGGAAAGAACAGGAAATTCACCTCTAGAAGGATTGTCCAATCTCCAGTTTGACAGCCCAGATTGGGATAGAACAGGCTTCATGATCCTTACTTCGACACTCACTTTGCACAGGAGTCACTTACGGTCCCCGCCGAAGCGCATCTTGGTTCATGCGTCTTTCACACGTTTTGTGTCGCCTCCGCCCTCTTCGAGGCTTTCAAAGGGAACCAGGCATTTTGTACTTGGGACCATGGCAGCAAAACAGTTCAGACTGCCTGAAGCGCCCATCCAGTGATGAGAGGGAGGTTGCAGCACGTTGGTGAAGCCGCCAACACTTGAGAGCCAGCCCAGACCTCACACCGCCCTTTCAAAAGAAAAGAGACAAAATGAGAGGGGCGCCTGGTGACATAACCCAAGGCCATGGTTACAAGTCTCCGTGAGGTTTATTTCACCAGGCCCTCCACAGGGGCGGTGGCCACGGGTTGGGATGCTGAGCCTTTGGTTGGGACCCGAGTCGGGCCATGTGTTTTCAGGGGATGTGTGAAGAGTTTCATAGGGCCGTCCACTTTCTTGACTGCGCTTGGGCAACGGATCTTTCGACTTTAACCTTTTTGGTTGAAATAAAGGCGTTTTCCACTAAGCCCCAAAAAAGTCAAACTTTTTGCAGGGGGGTCAAGAGCAACCAAGCTTTACCATTGCAATTTCCACAAGTTCAGATTTGTTTTGTCTTTTCGCGAGGGGGTTCCACTGGAGGTCTGGGAAGTGGCAGTAGAGCTCTCGTGGCGGATGTGTGAGGTAAGATCCAGACAGCATTTGGAGTATATGGCTTTACCTTTTTTGAGGCACCCGGCCCCACCTCTCCCCCCTCGCCCCCGGCAACAAAAAGAGAGGCAAATAAAAAACCACATGCATGACAGGAGGATGACTCCGGACTTGACCACAAGGACCGAACATTCCTCCAGAAGGCAAGCCGATGTCGCAAGGGTTGATCTGCCGATTTGTTTTGGCGAGCTTATCGAGGGGGCACAACAAGTGAAAGCCATTTACTCGGAACCAATCCTTATTTCAGGATTTTTGGAATTGTTGTATCTGTTTGGCAAATGGTAGTCTTGCTTGAGAGGTTCAGGCGTCCGTGAGGTGATTAGGCACGACTTGAGCACATAAGGAATGTATGAATGTGCATGTATACATGTAGTCATGTACTACGCCAAATTTAAGCAGAGATTGTGTATACGTTTGACAGACTCTGTATGTGCAGTTATGCAATGTGCATGCAAGAGCGGAAAGCAGAACTCCTTGTGATATCCACGCAGGGCGGGGATCCAGTGTGTTTTCCTGGCCCCGGTTAGGGCTTACCCCCGGTTGACCAGTTGGTTGTTGGGTTGGCTGGTACGCAAGCATGTGGGCGAACAACAGCAGCAGGCAACGAGAAGCTTCAAGCGTGGCACGGGCCCTGTACGCCAGCGTGCTTCTGCTGCACGCTTATTGCTTAGGCTTCGAAACCGTAAGCCAGCTGCCAACATCAGGCCCCACTTTGCTAGGAAGTCACCCGCGTTCGCAAGTCGTGAGAATGTGCTGCAGATACGGCGTGAACAGCTTCAGAGAAAGCAACGCCGCTAGTCTACAAATTTAAATGTACGTCCGGGCGGAAAAAATGTTTCAAGGTAAACGACCCCGCTAAGCTACAAATGTGCGTAGTTCAGCGGGCCGGGCTACAAGCCCACGGGTGGCTGGCAAGGCAGGAACCACGCGAGAGGTGATCAAGGGGGTTCGCTTGTCAATGCTAGGTCTCCTCCTCAAGCCCACGCACGGATCCCAAAGGAAGGAACCACGCAGGTGGTTAGGGTAGAAGGGCCGTAAACAAAACCGGAGCTAGTAAAAGCAACACTCCAGCCTGGTGGGTTTGCCGATGTTTCTGTGTAGTAACTATCCAAAAACAGTGTCCCGACACTTGGGCAACACCCTTGCCAAACTGTGAACTGCGATTTGACCCACCTGTCATTTGACCTTACTGATAAACGAGGACTACTTTTTCTTGCCCTTAACTCGGGCCACCTCGGGTCTATGAGGGTTCCATCTGTGCAGACGCCCAGAATTCCTTGTTCACGCCCTTCAACCCCCAATGACATCCGTTTTTCTCTTATGGTTGTTTTAAGGACGGGGAGTTCCCTGTCAGTCAGTCCAGGTTTTTCTTGAATTGAGTTAGACGATATCAATATGTGTTCTCGCCTCGGGATGTACTGCGAGGACCCACTTCGAGTAGCAACTTGGGGCGAACGGTACCCTTGCCAGTTTCCCTCTTACCTTTACCCTCAAATTGCAAAGGATTTTAGTTTCCTCTGACACAAGGGTGTCTGTTTTCCCATGTTCATTGGGCAAGTCTCTCCGATATTGGTTTTGTCCGAGTTGTGAACTCCGGGCTTGCCGTTTGCCCCAAAACGGTTTGCCCTCGCTTCTTTCCGAACAAAATAGATTGCTGTTTCGCGCTGTCAGGAAAACAGAGGACGGAATGCATCAAGAACATCTATGGCACTACAGGGGGCTCTTTGTTTCTACAAGGGTTGATGCATGGCATGCCCAGCGTGACATGCCTTTTCCGGGCAAAACAATGAATCATTACTTAGATTGGCACCCAAGATTACTACACCCCTGTTTCACGAACAGGGGACGTCCCCATTCACAGGGAACCTTTTCTTTGGGTAACCATCCCGGAATTGTCCACCAGGTTCATTGCAAGAGTGAACACTATCCGTTGAATCAGTCTTGGTCTTGCTGGCGACGGCTTGCCCGCGCTGCCACTGATATGCCGTGGTCAAAATGCCGAGGTGGTATTTGGCAGTTGTTCAAACAATCATATATGTTGATGGTTGCACACTTGGGCAAAGGCTAGCACCTTCTGGTATTCCTGCAACCACGTATCGAGAGACTAGCAATTTTGGACACTGATTTTGGAAACACAAGCGCGCCAGGAAGGTTTGCGCAGCAGACCAGTTAGAGACACCAGAGGCGACCAGAGGGCCCAGTTCTTCAAAGTTTTGCAACACAAAGCCCAGCAAAGCTGTGCCTTTACTTTGCATGTCCGGCTTGAAGGCCCAAATTATGTTCTTTGCCTCTCACCTCAAGTAGCCGAACAACTCCAATTCAGGGGCCCATGGACCCCCTAAACGGATTTGGCAAACGTTTCCCATCTTGCGCCAAGGGACAAACACGTGGAACACGAGTGCTTTCAAGGCTTGCGGCTACAGCAAACGCGTGGTGTGCAGGCTGAGTACGTGTGGACCACTGTGGCCTACGTGATATCTCAGGCGCGAGCTGCAGCTGTGTACGATTTGATGTTGGGAACGGCGTGGGGCAACATATGCTGCAGCAACGTGAACTAGTCCCTGGTCCTATTCTGTCAAAGGTAAACCGAAAGGGTTTTGTTTCAGCAACTGCGGTTTTATTGGGGGTAAGCGGCGGGTTGGATGGACGTCGTTTGCGGTGTGTTTAGATATTGATGCCCGAAAGAGTCTTTTGGGTTGGGTATACCCTTTGATGCACGAGTGCTGGCCGGGAGATCTGTTCCGTTCGGGTTTTCCAAATCTTGCACACTTCCTCGAGTGCGTGTCTTTTCGGAGGTACCCTTTGGGCTTTCACTGGACCTAACACATGTTTGTTTAAGGTCCCTGAGTATCGCCGAACCAAGTCAGGACGACTCATGCAGGTGAGACTTCTCTTGAGGATACCTCTTTAGTGGTCTCTTAGTGGGCCACAAAAAGGCAGTGGCCGATTTTTTGCAATTGGCGAATTTACAGGAACATCTGGAGGAAAACCTCTTATTTAAGGTGTCTTGGGCCATTTCCCTGTAGATTTTTTCCTGTAGCCCAAGCCGGGTCCCGGCTCGATTCCGCTTCCGCCGGCTCGCCGCAAGCGCGGCAAGCACCGCACGCAGGCGGGCGCGGAGAAGCTGCTGGAGGCCGCGCAGCCCATCAATCAGCCGGTGGACAACTTCATGGCATGGGAGGCGGTTCCGGTCTGGCGGTTCCGGGCTGGGAAAGGCGGCGCCCTTGCGGGTTTTGCTCGAAGGAAGTTTTTTTTTTTATACTGTAAATGTGGGGCACAAGTTGGGTTGGGTTCGCCCACAGAACTTTGAAGGCTGAAGTGGAGAAGGGTTCCATATGAACAGCAATTGGACATGGCTTAGTCGATCCTAAGAGAGGGATGTTCCGCACAAACACTGCTTCGTTCCTTGAAAGGGAATGGGGCTAATTTCCCCCAACCAGGACGGTTGGGTTGGCGAAGGAAGTGCTTATACTGTAAATGTGGGGAACAGGTTGGGTTAAGGTCGTCAGTTTTACTTCCTGAGTTTATGGACTGAAGAGTTGCTTGTTCAACTGGTGCACGTCTTGAGGCTTTTTTTTTAAATTATTTTTTGGGGATGAGGGAAACCTAGCAATTCAGTTGGGGTGAGACGGATCACATCCTTTGTCCTTGACCCATACGCCCAAGAGAGACACAAAGAGCCTTTGCCCCCTTGGCTGTGTCTAAGATCGACGACCGCATCATATTTTTCACTTTGTGCGTTTCCAGGAGAACATTCGGTCGCGAGACATGCTTGGCTTCCTGCAGGTTCGCCAACAAACTGTCCCTTTAGGTTGTACGGGATGGCCCTGCCCAATTCGTTGGACTCATAACCTCCATGGGCAGAAGGATAGCCAGAAGGGTCAAATGGCTGTGTGTCACAGCAAGAGGCCCTGTTGGGTTCCTCGAAGAACCGTGTTCAAAATGGTCCCTTGCCCTTGGTTTCTGTGACGGACGTGCGGCAGATTATTGTTTGTTCAGCTTGCCCCAAATAGAGTGCACCCCATACTGCTGCGATATCAGGCCGAAAAGCAAGCACACAGTTTGCCCAATTTCACACGTTTGGCTTGTCTCAGCCGTAGCGACCTTTGGAACCACCCGCGTTTTATAGGCATCGACATCTTTGCAACCAAGCTGAAATGGGGTACACAACCACTCGCTGAATGAAGTTGCTCCAACTCTTGCAGTGGGCTATGGTGAACTTGCAGTGGGCTATGGGGACTTTGTGTGGAGATGCGGGGCTAACAAGGAGCTCAGTTCATGTCCAAAGGCAACAGTATGTCTTGACCGTCGCTCACATTCCAATACGATTCAGAGCCATAGAGAGGGGGGCATGAAAAGTCTGTAGCACATGGTCCCTGATGGCCCTTGATAAATGTTCACTAGTAACTAGCAGTCACAATTCGGCTGCAATGGCTTTTTTCTGCGATGGCTCTGAAGCAGATGGCATATAGAAGGGAGAATATATGATTTCCGGGCGGGCTCGCCTCTGCAGGCAAGCCAGGGCAGGCTCAAGTCTTTCGTGATTCTGGATACTGGGGATGAGGAGTGCAAAATGTGGTTGCGTTTGTTTGTCTCGGCCTGTTGGGTCTGGGAGGTAGTTGAGAGGAGAAAAATCAAGGATCACTGGTTCCATGGTCAAAGACCTATTTATTCATGGGTTTGGTAACCTACCTGGTAGGGATGGCTGTCAAACTCATAGGGGTGTGCCTTCGAGGTGCGAATGGATCTTGCACGAGTACTCGGGCTTGTTGGAAGGTATGGGAGGGTTCTATATGGGATTGTTTCACAGGGATTTCAATTGAACAATTGCGCGGACATGGATAGATTCAATACTTGATTATTGACAGGTTTTCGCAGATGGTAAATTGAAACAAGGAAACTAAAACTTGTTGTCCGTATCCTGGTGGCTTAATTTTGATCCATACCCACATCGCCCTACAGAAATCCAAGCAGAAATCCACAACAGAAGTGTCCGAATGGTTGGATCTGGATCATGCTTCACACCAGATTCAAAGAGAATCGTCACGCTGTCAGACTGCCTGACCTTTTCGCACCCAACAAATCTCCCTCCGCCTGCATGCGCGCGTCGAAATGGTGCCACTCGTCCTGAAACAAAAATGTTGCACTCTCGAGGTCCTATAGGGATCCAACTTGGCTCCCGATGAACGAAATCCTGCAGTTGGTCGGCTTATCCCTCTCTTTCACGCTTCATCTGTCCCAAGTGGTGCGAAATGGATTGCGTCCACCCACAATAATGTCCCCTTGACATACTCTAAAAGATAAATGCAACATAGATTCGACATGACGGCCGAAAGGCTGATGTAGAACACGAGCTTAGCACGCGGGTGCCCGCAGAGCTCTACATTTTGGCGGCCAAAAGCCGAACAAGCTGAGCCATGGGCCACGGGTCCCAACTTTTAAATATTAACTTCCGAGCGAGAGGCTTTGGTTGATGGTGGCTGAAAGTCTGCAGCGAGAGCCTCCCTCATTCTGAACCCCATCCTCATTCCTTGACGACATTGTGGAATATCATGCCTGAAACAGCAAGGTCGCTTTGAGGATACCGTTTTGGGTGTTTTGAAGAGATGCAAGGATTTGAACCAACTTTGGGGTTCCGGTTGCAGGGTTGCCTGAAGGCTCTATGCTAATTCCGGTTTCAGGTTGGGTCCATTGCCCATGTCTGCTCTTTTTTTGATGAATGGTGGCATTTCTATCGGCATCGCGTTTTAACCGCCGCATGCAAGTTGCCGGACTTGTTGTGGTCTCCACACGGCGTGAGTCGTTCCTGTGGTACCCGGGTGTGCCGCATGCAAATAAAAGACGACCTTTGGTGGCTGTGGGTCAAAACCAATGGTACCATTTTGGGATAGGTGCAACGCTCATTTTGGTCTATTTTGGTGGGGATTGGGATGTGCACTGGGGGTACCTTTTGGCTTTTGACCCATGGCCTGGTGCTGCTTCTTTTCCAGTGACGAGGACGACACTTGGGCGGGTGGCGTCGTGGATCAGTTTGACTTCCAGGGGGACTCTGACATCAAGAAGCCGCGACCTCGGCGGGGACCCCCCAAAACGATGGGTTTTCCCGTTGGCTTCCTCTTAAGACCAACCAAAAGGGGGTTCCCCAAACCCAACACATACCCTCCCAAGAAAGACTACTTTTTCCTCTTGGAAAGGGCATTTTTGCAGTTCCATGTTAGTTGGTGGGAGGGTATATATGTATATATACATGGGTATGTATGGTACATATACAAATATGCAGACAGACATACTATGACATGCATCTATATATATATGTATACATATTATACCTGTAGTTTGTTTTTTTGGGAAAGGACTTGACTGCAGTAGCCCAAAACAGCTGGCTGGCTTGCAGGCACCAGCAAATGTGCATGCATCCTTTTTGTTTAGCCACACATCAATGCGCACGCAAAACGGTGGGAGGTGTCCAAGCACCAGACAGACATGCCAATCTTTGTGGCTTTTTGTAGAATTGCAAATTTGCTTTTGCTTTTCCTGGCGATACGAAAAGGGGGTTTCCCTCCTGCATCGACCTACCCAAAATCGGTGGTCAGCACTGGAACTTTGGATCACAGAGAAGGACCCAATTGGCGGAGTCCGTGGCACTCTGATCCGTCGCAATTGGTGGAGTCCTTTTTTTTTGGTGTAGGTGTTTCCCAAGGCGCGTGGGCGTTGCGAGGAAAATCAAGACACCAAACCACGTGGAGTTGGTCCAACGTGTTTTGAGAACCGCCCGCATACCGGGCGAATGCTGACAAGGTTCCCCTTGAATCCCTTGTTAAACAACTGTGAAGCACAGGTGCCACTTCAATGGAATACCAAGACCAGCCCCACCATGCCCACCATGGTTGGTTGCTCTGAGTAAGCCTCAGCAATCAAAGACATTTGGGACCCCGAACATCACCGCCCCGCCCCCCAAACACATTTCCCGTTGCTCAGCTCAGTCTTTCCTTCAAGGTATGACAAGGGGGTCCCCGAAGGGTTTGGTTTTTTGCGTGGGCTGGAGCCAGGGAAGGTGTGCTCTATGTCCAAGCGCAGGGTTGTGGGAATGAGGGGAGTTCTGCACACTTGTGATGCCAGGGGATCCCCCCCCTGCACGTGAAGCCTTAGTCATTGGACAGTTTCTTTCTGGTGATACTGTGGATGGACAAAAAAACCTGCACCACTTTTACACCATGGGACACAATTTTTAGTTGGTATCTACACAGGGGCATAATCATTTATTGCTTAGGTGGTGCAGGATTTCGTCCATCCACAGTATCACTAAACTTCCCGCCCTGTCCAAGTGGCTGTCCAACGTCCTGAAAGCCTTGTGCCATGTAGCTGATAGCTTCTATACGTCACTGTCGTGATCAGTTTTGGGTAGCTGTTATATAGCCAACAAGGGGGTAGGGTTTCTTCGTGGATGGTGCAACCCTAGGGTGCTTCTCAGGGGTACATGACATGGGCCCTTGGCTCAATTCATGAATTTAGGCCTAACCAACCTGAGAGAGCTTGTTTGTTCCAAGCTAAACCCATTGTTTTTGTTTGCAATTGTCGTGCCAGACGGGCAAGCATGCAGCAATCAGCCTGGATCAGACTCTTGTGGGAGGGTTTCCTAGCGCCGGTTGTTGTTGAGGTCTTCGTTTGCCCAGGTCCGACGGAGGTCATCAGGGCGACGACGCCATGGAGTTTGCAGCCAGCTGAGGCAAGGTGGGTCGCGGCCCCCCGCAACCCAGGAAGGCCTCTTCGAACCTTCATTTGGGTGTGGGTCAAAATTAACCACCGCAGGTTTTAGTCCATGTTTCCATTTACTTGGGTTCCATTTTGGGTACCTATTTTTGACCCACAGCCATTTGGGAAGTACCCTATAAATGGTCAGCTTCGGATGAATCCAGAGGAACGCAGCTACCTTTTTGACTTTTTGTTCATTTTCCCTTTCAACCAGGAAACAAACACTTTTTGCAGGGGGGTAATGTTCACATCGGATTGATAAGCCCTCCCCCCAAGAAGGTCAAACCTGAGATTAGAGGGATAAGGTGGTCCGCGGGAGATGGTAGTAGGTGGCCGGAAATCAGTTTGTGTTTCGTGCGGGAAAATGGTTCTGGCAAAGGCGCCTTAATAGGCTCCGGAGTGGCCTGGAGCAGCTTTTCCGGAGGCTGTGGCATGCCTGGGCGTTCTTTTTTGTCGGAGTCCTGGAGGCCCGTGAATTCTTTTTTGGATCCCGGACGAGAACGCAATAGTGTTCGGTGTTTCAATTAATCCAAACAATACGTCTAGCGCGGACCAAGCGGGGTGGTCCCTTTCAGTGGTGCGATCATATTGTTCATTTGCATTCATGCTTGGAATAAAATTGGCTCATGTGATTTTTGGACACAACTATGCCTATCAGGAGACCAAAGAAGCTGCTAGAGGACTTAGACTCGGGGTGGCTGCCAGGAAACTAACTAGTTGGCGACTAAGCTTACTAGCTAGCAAACTGACTGAATACTTAGCAGACTTGACTTCACACGTGCGCTAGAGAAAGGCGTTGCGTTTAAAGACAAATCTTGCAACCCATAGCTTCTTTTGTTTTTTGTAGAAGTCTTCCCCCCCCCGGCTTTGCCACCTTTTTTTAGGTAGTGGCTTCCGGAAACTCAAGGATCCTCTGAGCACGCGGGCTCTTCTGCAACTGGGTCTGGCAAATTCTGGTGACCTTATAAATGAGCCTTGCCGATAGGTTCCTTTCTTGGAAGTCCCTTGTTTCAAGTCGGAGACTCATCAAACTTGCACGGATTTTTTTTTTGGGGGGGGATATTCTTCCGAAGATTTGGGAGTCCATGTGAGCTTTCAGCGCGCAATGAATCTGTGACTGTGGGTTTGTCTCAAATTAGGGCCAGCCTCCAAACAGGTGGTTTTCCGATGGTTTCCCTCTACACCAACCGCAAAAAGGGAAAGGGTACCGAGCCTCAAACAAGTACACATCCACATAGCCGCTTGCCCTGGCCTCAGTTTCCCCTTTTTCTGCTCAGGCGACTTGCCGGAGGAAGTTCCGCGGCGTCAGTGCCAAGCATGAACGAAGCCGCGGAGCGGCCTGAGATGGCCATGTTTGGCAAGAAAATAGTTTTCAGTTTTCTCACCTGTTGGGAGCTGCTTAAAACGCAACTCACATGTCACCAAACCTCTTCCAGGGGTTTCTCTTCACCGACAAGATTTCTTTTGTTTGCCAACTTTGTATAACCAACCGCTCGGCTCATGTGTCAAACGGGGATCCCCGCACCTGGCACAGGGAAAGCCGAGTCGGCGTGACGTGCCGGCCTTGCCGGCTGGGGGAGAAATCGAGCTGAGCCAATGCCTTGAGCTGGTTTCAAGTCACAGCTGTGCCGGGGTGTCCCTGGTTCGTGAGCTCAAAAGTTTTAGTTTAGTTTGGATTTATTGCATCAAACATAGATGGCCCTGGTTTAGTTTGGTTTTATTGCATTTACCAGGGCCA
This sequence comes from Effrenium voratum, assembly GCA_963377175.1. Lineage (NCBI taxonomy): Eukaryota > Dinophyceae > Suessiales > Symbiodiniaceae > Effrenium > Effrenium voratum. The sequence goes on along the minus strand of CAUJNA010001391.1, from coordinate 568,610 downwards.
TCAGTTTTTCCAAGAGGACACGTATGAACAGGGTGGAGGTTCCAACATGGGACACCCATGAAGCAGCTAGGGATTCGTGACAAAATATGGGGATTCCCATTCTGACCCCACAAAAGTGTGGTTGGTGTTGAGGACTCCTCTTGTGCAGCTTTGCGGGACTCTTGCAAATCCCGAAATTCGGCCTTCCACCACGGCTGTGAGGGCTTTTCCAGTGTTTGGACAAAATAGCTCATAGAAAATCAAAAGCCCTAAACAAAGCAGGGACGATTCCACATAACATGATCTTTCGGGAGTTAGCCAAATTAGGGCGTTTGCAAGAGAACACCTTGAACACCTTGTTTTTGGCAGTATACTGGGTGAATCAAAAGTTGGGGACCTCTTGGTCCACGTGGGCGTTGGATGGTTTTGGGCGCCATGTTCCTTCGAACGCATGACTGCGGGACGTGAATTGGTCCAATCGGCGGCGAGGAAACCAGGTGCTTCAACCAGACTGACTTTCTTCGGGGCATGTACAATCATGTTGACATGGGTATGGGGCAAACGCGGCCAAATTCAACCAGCAGGAAGTGGACCGCAGATACCATTTTTGACCCATCACATTGACGGCCAGTCGTTGTTTTCAACCAAAGTGACGGGGAACCCCAGGTTCTCTAAACCAAATAAAACGTGTCTTTTTTTTGAGGCTCGGCACCCGTTTTGTTTTTTTTTTGAAGGGGAATGAACAGGAAACCTTTGGGTTTCGGATTCCTATTTTGGGACAAATCCAGCTCAGTGCTGTGAGGCATTTGCTCAGAAGGATTTCTGGGGCCAAGTCCGAGACTTGCTTGCGATTTGCGCGAGAAAGTCCGACGTTTGGGATTGGACAGGGCCTTATGGATGAGCCACGTTTTCTCAGGGGACCCTTGGGGGATCAAAGAAAAGCGTGGTTCCTGCGCACATCAACAAGCCGTCGCGATTCGTAAAACTCGCTGTCCCGGCCGGAAGATGATGCAACATCAGTGCCCAGTTCAGCCAATCAGATTTAATCACATCGAATCCGAGGGTTCTTTACCTTTCTCCGGAAAAATCCCCCCACACAAAGTTCACATTTGGCAAGATTTGGCAAGGGGTGATGTTTTAAAGCACCTGTTGAGGATGAAAAGGCTAGAAATCGGACCAACATTTGCTGCTTGTTCCTGTTTAAACCATGCGGTAGAAGTGGAATTGAACCTAAAAGGTGAACCTGAAAATCACAAACAGAAGCGGCCAAAGAGTTGCAGGGAGGTTTTTTGCGGCTTTGGCCACCAAAGCCTCTTTGAGGGGGCCCATCTGCTGGACCCCAGGGGCTAGTCACTCCAGTTCGCGGGCGATCGTTTTTTGGGAAGCTCAGTTCAGTGGCGAACAAACGTTTGGACCCTTTTTGGCCAGTCCATGCCGGAAGTGAGCGCAAGAGCACCGGGGCGTTCCTTCCCTTCTTTCGCGGGTCGGGAACTATTGGTGCCCTGGTCGTCACACGGGGACGTGCCCCATCAGAGGTGTGTCTTGAAGTACTCCCAATCAGACAACTTGAAGATGAGTGTATTTGGGTGTGTCGTTTTTGAGAATACCCCTGTTTTCATGGGTTCTAAAGGCAAATTATAAACTCACAAAGGCCCAAAGCGAATTGACAAGTAAATCTATGTTTTTTTCTTCATCGCAATACATATTTAATCAGGTTCCAAAAGGTGAACATGTCCAGGTCCTTTGGGCAATCAGAATGGGTGGGGTCAAAGTAGGTACCCAAAATGGAACCGTGGCAAACGGAACCAACGTCTAACACCTGTCTAGCCCTAGCTCTTTATTTTGAGCCAGACCCAAATGAAACATTACAATTTGGGGGTCCGATTCCTAGATGACCAAGTATCTTCTATTCCTTTAGCATGCTGATTTTTTGTTCTTGTCCCTGCTGTTTTCCATGCAATCGATCACTACCAGAAATATGTTTATTTGTTTTTCAGGGGACTTAAGCAAATTGATTGTATTGACTATGGATCTGTCCTTTTTGAAGGCTCCCTACCCGTTCTCCGGGGTTGGTTCACAGGGAACTTACAGAGAACCAAACAAAATCAGGTTGCCTCATTTTTAGACACCACCCATGCCACCGGACTTCTATGCTCCAGTTGCAGACTGTGCGACATCGAATCCCGTGCCCTTCTTGGCCCAGCTGAATTCATTTGATCTCGCAGCTATGTCACACTGCATGGCCGGTTTGTCATGCCAAGAAAGGTCAAAGCCACTGGAGAAACACTACACGCCTTGGCCGGTTTCTTGCTCTCGCAGACATAACTTGGTGTCAATCCACTAAACCTTTGAGCCATACCGTGGAGGCACATGCCTACTTGCTAACCACGAGTCTGCAACGCAGATCTCGTGCTGCCTAGGAATCGCCGCAATGTGCCAGGTGCCCAAGGTACATGTGAGCGTTCTGTATGGGTGTGGAGGTATGGACTATACACCCTGTATGATGAGAGCCGTCAGCTCGCGTTTTGGAGTGAAGCTATTGGTGAGTCAGAAGGGTTTGGCATTGGCCAACATCTCCCAGCTGCATATTTAAGTAACAAACAACAAAATGCACTCTTTGGCCAATCCACTCGATCGGAAGTGATGTGCCGAATGGTCAGGAATGCATGAATTGCACCAATCCGCCAATAGGTAGTCTTCGGGTTTGAGGAGCCGAAACGAGGGTTGCAAGGGACAATGAGCAAACAGTCGATTGGTTAGCCAAGTTTGGCAATGTAGTAGGATCCCCTGAGTGCCGAACTTGAGGGCAAGTCGTTAGAGCCCTACCCACCAGATGTCCCAAGGGGCAATGTGTTTTTGCGTTAGACCCTTTTTGTAACCCCCACCTGTCTGCAAAATTGGCAGCTGTCAGCGTTTCCTTTAGATCAACTTTCAGATCAGGAGAGCATCAGGGCCCCTTGCCCCCTCTCCGCCCTTCAACCGCTTCTACGAACCGTTCCAAGCAAGAAAGTTCCTTTCGAACGCTACGTGGGACAACTTTGTCCCAAAAAGCTGGGTTGTTCAATATCAATCCTGAACCATTACGCCAGATGGAAGTGGAATCCTTGTTGCAGCGGTGTCCCTCACAACCCAGATTGACTAGCGAATCATGAACTTCGCACTCGCATTGTGCTTTCTGTAGTTTTGCGCCCTCATGGTGAGGATTAGGGATCCCCCCATTTTGAACAACTCAGAAAAGGATGTGCCTTCTCGCAACGCGGGCCGAGACTGTTGGGCGGGACTTTGCCGACTGCTGCGTGCTCCTGTGCACTTCTTTCGAGAGGAGGCGCAGCAATGAGCAGCGGTCAATATTCTAGGGGTACCTTCCCCATTCTGTCCAGGGATCCTTCTTTCCAGAAAACCCTCAGAAACCCAGGGAAAAGGCAGGTTTTTGAAAAGAACGATGGTTGAAAAGAATGGGGAGTTATCCCCTAGAAATATATTACTGTCATTCACCGGCGCTAAGAGGATGACATGCGCGCTCATCAAAATTTCATCAGGACATGGTGGTTTCTCTCCAAATTCCCACGTCAGTGTGCAACGTGGTGAATATTGACCGTGGCTTGATCAAGTCTTTGAACTTGGGAAACTTGCCATGCCCTGAAACGAGCTGGCAGCCAAAAACGGTGCTTTTTTGCTGTGGCCTTTTTTTTCTGAAACAATGCCTTTCCTGTAGCAGATGTTTCGACGGGAAACCAGAGAGAAACTGAAGCCCAGTCCAAAGTGACAACATGGAGTAGTGGGCCAGACCCGAAAGGTTCTGCAAGGGCCAACAGGTCGCTTCAAGAATGCAGGGAGAAGGTTTGTCAAATTCGTACACATTCGTGTGATGTGTAAATCGTATGTCATAAGGGTTTTCAACATTGACCAAGTTACAAGCGGTAATGTTGACCCCATATCAATCAACCTCAGTGTATTCATAGGGGTGCCTGGATAAAGTGGGGAATCATTACTTTTGGAGGGGGACACCACCTACAAATAAACATGGGGTCAACATCAGTAAGATGATGCTTATAAAAAAATGATCAGCTGGGCGGAGCAATTCGACTCAACTGGGTCGGGCCAAGGCCCAAGGGGCCTGGGGCACCCGAGACGAAAAGTCGGAAGCTCTACCCTTGGACGCGAGTCCTCAGAGAATTGCACTGCGACTCGTGGCTCAACCTGTTGACCTGTTAGCCTCCCCTTGGTCCATGTTTAGTGGCCCCCAAAAGGTGATCACCTTTTTATTTCTGGGTCCAAGTTGGGCAAGTGAGTGTGAGAGCTCGACCTCCTTTCGTCCCTTCCCAGGCTTTCCTGGGGCCAAGAAACAGTTTTTGTTTCTTCCGGAAATTCACGCACGATGGAACCCGACCTGAGAGATGGCCCCTTGGTACACGGTCTGCCGGACGCCCTGGTTGGTTGAGGTTTGTTTGAGTTGACAATTTGGGCGAATGAAATTGGGGGGGTTGCGCTCCTATGGCGAACCCTTATGTGGCTCACAAAGCGAATCGATCTTTTGGAGCTTTTGGTTTTATGTTGAACAGTTTTAGTCATGGCACCAAAATGCCCAAAAGGTGGTGTAACACCACATGTTAGTCCTTTGGGCAAGTCAGTTCGGATCAGTGAATCGCAAATCTCAGGATTCATAGCTCTTCTAAACAGCTCGGAGGCCCTCAATTGAGACTGTAAAGCAATCTGGGGTTGGATTTGGTCCCCTTTGAGTAGTCGTTGAGGTATTGTGCAGTATTGGTTCAGTATTGTTCAGTATTGGTTCAGTATTGGTGTAGTCTGTCATGTACAGATTAGACTGTGTGGCCCTTGCAATTGTCCTTTTTCTGCATAAGGTAGCCATGTTCATTCTGAGGTACTGAACAATTGTGAACATTATGTTTGAATTTGTTACCCTTCGATCAATAGGGCACTCACTGGGTACTTAGCAACTGAGCAGACCTAGACATTGCCAGACTGAACCGACGTGTTCGCACTCTTTGCCGTTTTTGCCCCTTGTAGGTTTCCTTCACACTCCTTTGAACCAAAGAGTTGACTTGTTGCCGGGGAGGGGCTGCTGATGGACAACATCCTGCACCAGTCGGTGGCGTATCCCATTATTTGTGAGTTGTTCATTGATCCTCGCTGGTGCGAAGCAGATTTTGTTCGTCCACAGTTTGCTGGGCTGTTTAAAGGCAACCCAAAAAATCCTTTCCTTGTGTTACACAAGGGGTCCACTTGGCGGCTTCCCTTTAGGATGGAGAATCGGATTGGCCACTCTTTGCCAGTTTTCAAATTGTCCCACTTTTGATTTCCGTCACACGACCTTTGAACCATCAAACAGTTGACTTTTTGCGGGGGAGGGGAAAAAAATGTAACTGGGTGAGCTATAACGACCTCACCCCAAATGGTAGTTTATGTGCAAATGGTGGTTTATGTGGGGAATAGCCCCCCAAGCGCCTTATTTCTGTATACAAGTCTGGTCATATTTCAGGTTGGTGAAATAGTATAATTCACCCAGATGTATGTCTGGTCATGGTGCAAACGTGGCAACAGGAGGAGCTGCCTGACTTGGAGACCAGGTGCTTGCACTACGAGGCGCGCAAGCCGCGAGCGTCTGCATCCGAGAACCACAAAACCCTGCTGAGAAAGTGGCACAATGTGGCACCCGAGTGATTTCTGTTTACTTTTTCAGTTTCGGTGGGTTTAACTCACTTTAGACTTTCACACACCAGAAGAGGGTGTTATCACAACGTGGACATAGGGGCCAGGTCTCCACCAGGTCCTGGTCTGGGTGTTTTCCAAAAGCAAGGGACATGTCTTTTGGACTGCTTGTATTAAAAGGAAACGCCAAAGTAACACGCCTCTTTATACGGCACGGCTAGTTGGTGAACCGCGCACATGTCATGCAACAGGGTTCATTTTGGTTGACAGGGACAGAACCAACAAGGGACCACCCCACCGGGAAGGTCGACATGTTGTCACCCCCGCTCTTTCGTTGTTCCAACAAAGGGCGTTCGGCAAATTAGAGTTCTCATGGCGCTGCGGGCCATGCGTAATGACATGCGACATCCTTGAGCATGATTGTGGAACGCTTGGTTTTAAAGAGTTTTGGTCGACGGTGATGCCGCGGCTATGATCAAGTATATAGGGACGGGGGAATCCCAATGCCGGCCTGAATAAAGTTAATCAGGTCCCTTCAATTCCCTCAAATGCAAGCGTTTGGCGGCTGCCCAGAGCGCTTTGTCCAGGAAACCAAAAGGAAATGCGGGGGGTTCCCTATTGTGATACCCATGGACGGGTTTGCGTTGGAAGTATTGGGTCGCTGCTGCTGCCAAACGATACGATCCATCCAAGATTTGCCAGCAACACTTGCCACGCCCTCCGTTTTGCAGATTGATTGGCATCGCTTGTGGTTCCCCCGTCGTTTTTTGGTAGTGATAGTGTCGGGAAGAGGACTGTAGTCTTCCAAAATCGGTTGGCGTCCGATCCATGATTGGACAGAGTGTAATTGCTTTGCTCCAGTGTTTGTTTTTGTTAGATTGTTTGTTTGTTTGTCTGTCTGTTTTGTTTTGTTTTGTTTTGTTGTGTTGTGTTTTGTTTTATTTGTTTGCTTTGCTTGTTTGTTTTGCCTTGTTTGTGTTGTGTTGTCTTGTCTTGTCTTGTCTTGTCTTGTTTGTTTGCTTTTTGCCTCGTGTGCTTGTTTGCTTGTTTGTTGCTTGCGTGTTTTTGTTTTTGTTTATGTTTGTTTTGAAGGTCGCCTTTGTTTTTGCTTGAAGCGCTCTCTTGTCCTTCAGGACCGGCGGGAGGCAGTGGCCGAGATCGCACTTGAGGGTTCAGAACCCAGAGCCTCACAGTCACAGTCCGATTCGGATTTCGGGGTTTTTTGTTGGTGTTTTTTTTTTTTGTTTTTTTTGGGGGGGGAATGGGCTTCTTCTTTTTTGGGGGGGGATTGGGCCTTTTTGTTTTGTTTGGAGGGGGGTAGTGTGCTGGTTGTTTGTGAATTTGGGGGGGGATTGCTTTACATAAATAAAGAGACCCTTTCTTGTCCCCAGCTGGGCTGCAGGGATTCCTAGGGCCGGTCAAATCTTCATAAGCCTTTGGGTTTTTATTGGGATTCATTTGTTGTCAAGGTCCTGAAAGGTTTTCAACTTAAGTATGCTGCCGCAAGTGAGTGTATTAGGGGAAAACCACCCTGTAAGACACAATCCTTATGCCAGATGGACGTGGCTTTCCTTGCTGTAATCAGTGGTGTCCCACCCCACGCCACCCCCCCCTCGCCCTCTGCACTCTCGAAACTCCACTCCCAATTCCCCATGTCCATGTGTTTGCGTTGGGCAAACGGAGCCTCCACATATGATTACAAGCCGATTTCAATCATCATTATTCACGTATATCGTTGAATATTGTCCGGGCCTTTTTCAAGTGTTTAGTGGGGGCCTGCCGACAGCACCTTCATGCCGTGTGTGCCGATACAGTGGGATTGGCTTGATGCGCGTGCTGAAAGGGGTTTGGGGTCATCTATAGTCTGAGCAGGAATAAGTCTTGGCCGCCAAGAGGAAAGGGCTTGAACTGTTTTCCGGGAGAAACTTAACTATGAAACCGCCTCTTCTGTACGAGCAAAATACGGTGTTCTGAGCGCCCAAATTCTGCTCACATTTTGGCAGATTGGGCTTGCAATTGCCCGCCGCAATTGCAAGTTTTCACAAAGAAGAGCAGTGACCTGCAACAAATCCTGCTTGGGCACATTTTTAGGGTTTTGGCCACACACTACATAATACGGAGGCCCCGGGTTCCCCGCGAATCAACTCCGAACAACCTCCGAACAAGCTCCGAACGAACTCCGAACGAACTCCGACCGAACTCCGGATAAACTCCGAACGAACTCCGAACGAACTCCGGGCGAACTCGGAACAAACTCCGAACAAGCGAACAAGCTCCGAGCGAACTTTGGCATTGTTCCCGAGCCAACTCCGAGCACACTGTGGCCATAAGTATGTTTTTGAGCCTAAGTATTTTGGTGGCCAAGCTGTTGTTTTTGCTTTTGTTTTCCTTTCCAAAAGACGCCAAGTGATTACAGGAGCCAGTTTCAACAAGTGGCCTGGGAAGGTGTTTTTTGAGGCAAACAAACATGTTCTCAGGCCACTTGTTGATATTAGTTGTTTTGGTCACTTGATTTTCCTGTTATGTATCTTTCTTTCGGACAACAAGCGCCCAACAAACGTTGGCCACATGTTTCTTTGGGGGAGCTGATTTTTTTGTTTCGACCTTAAGTTTCAGTTTTTCGGCGTTGTTTTGTTATTTTGCTTGTTTTTTTTTTGTTAAAGCTGTGATTTTTGCTTATTGATTTTTGTTGGGGCTTAATTCTTGCCCCGGACGAACTCCGAACGACGAACTCCGAACGACGAACTCCGAACGAACTTTGGCCTTAAGTTTGTTTTGGAGTTTTTTTGTTGTTGTGTGTGTTGAACTTTTTCGGTTTTGGTCGTACAAATTCAGCTAATCCGTTCCCCCTAATGCTAAACCTTCCCCCCCCCCCCCCCCTAATACTAAACGGGTCCCCCGGGGAAAGCCAGTTTTAGTATTAGGGGGTCCCCGGTTCGTTTTCGGAGAGCCTTGGGAGACAAATAATGAGTCGAGTGTTGTATTTTTTGTGTGGAGAGAGAAAGAGAGAGAGGGAAGGAGACAGCCATGTTTGTAATTGCCAGCATGTTGCGCAAGTGTTTGACTCTCCGCAGCCAGCGCCTCCTGTAAGACAGCCACCGGAAGCCAGACAGCGCAAGATGGCCGCTAGGCAGCAAGTTATAGACCGAATGTCGTTTTTTGATAGTCAGCATGCAGGCAAGGGCACTTGAGCGCTCAGCCAGCACAGGTGGCCCAGGAGGCAACTTGGCACACTTTTCATCGGGAGAGAGGGAGAGAGAGAGAGAGAGAGAGAGAGGAAGACAGAGATAGGCAGCTGCTCTTGCATGTTTGACACGTTATGTTTGACAACAGCTAGCCAGCCAGCTGCGGTGTTTGAGACAGTGACAGCAGCAGGACGCAGATAGCCCAGACACTGGGCAGAGAGCCAAGATAGAAAAGAAAGGCTCAGAGGAGTTCCGGACACCCCCAGCCAAGAGGAGGATAGTAGAAAGCCCAGACAGCTCCAGCCAGCAGCTGGTGCTGCACGAGGATGAGGCAGACGAGGAGGTGAAGACGAAGAGCGCACTCAAGTTGCAGAGAAGCGCCAGACAGCCCGGCTCTGTTCTACAGGCTAGACTACCTGTGGGGCAAGCAAGCCAGGAAAGTCGCTATTTCGTTTCAGGGAGGCAGGCCAGGCGAACCCTAATACAAAAAACCCCCAGCAAACTAATTAAACCCCTTCAAGTCTCCCTCAGTTGGTTAGCAGTCGGTTTTGCTTGGCCTTGACAAGTTTTGTCAGGCAGGACCTTGCAAAGACTGGCTGGCTGGGCGCAAGCACAGCCAGGCAGTGTTTTTGTAGTTGTTTCTAGGGGGTGTTTGGGACAGAGCCTGCTTGGATAACATTGGAAGACAATGTTTCTAGTGAGCCTCCCAGGTGGGATAGTCCCCTCCCCTTATGGTGGGGGGATTGCTCGGGTAGCTGGCTGTCTTGTTGCCAATTGGCCTGCCTGCCTACGAGCTCACTGACTGGCTGGGAGCTCATTACTGTTGTTCATGTGGAAAAAGCACGTTTCTTGACACGGCTCATGTTTCCGAATCCGGGCCGTATTCAAGGCAACAGCAGTCTTCGTTCCAAACCATGTTTTTCCCCAACAGCTGAAAGCTTTGGGGTCTCAGCCCAGATAGGGTTCGGGGTGGTTCGGGGGCAAGGTTCCACGAGGGTTCCACCAGGGTTCCACCAGAGTTCCACTAGGGTTCCACCAGGGTTCCACCAGGGTTCCACCAGGGTTCCACCAGGGTTCCACCAGGTTCTGCAAGGGTTCCGGGGATTTTTTCCCAAGCTGAAAGCTTTGGGGTCTCAGCCCAGATAGGGTCGGGGTGGTCCGGGGCGGCCCTGAGGTAAGGTTCCACGAGGTTCGTCCGGGGTGGTTTGAGGTAAGGTTCCACCACGGTTCCACCAGGTTCTACGAAGGCAGCAGGGTGGTCCGGGGTGGTTTGCAGCCTTCCACCAGGTGGTGGTCCGGGGTGGTGTGAGGCAAGGGTTCCACCAGGGTTCCACCAGGTGTCTGCAGGGTCCGGAGTGGTTTGAGGTCAGGTTCCACGAAGGTTTGACCAGGGGTGGTCCGGGGTGGTTTGAGGTAAGGGCTTCAACGTAAGGTTACACGAAAGTTCGACCAGGTTCCACCAATGTTTTACCAGGTTCTGCAAGGGTGGTTTGAGGTAATTCCGCCAGGGTTCCACCAAATTCTGCGAGGGCTGCGGGGTGGCGGGGTGGTTTGAGGTAAGGTTCCACAAGGGTTCTCCACCAGGGTTCCACCAGTGTTCCACCAGTTTCTGCGAGGGCTGCGGGGTGGTCCGGGGTGCTTTGAGAACCACAGAGTTCCGCGAGGATTCCACAAGGGTTGGCTCCAAAAGGTTCCACAAAGGTTCCGCAAGGTTCCATGGTTTGCCCTAAAGCAAACACATGTGTCGTGCGCCCGTCGTTTGCTCAGAAGATCGCCTTGCTCATGGGCGGAACACTAAGCAAAACCGAAGTTCATGGTTCTCAGCACACTTTCAATGTTTTGTGACTTGCTCACTTCTTCAGGCAACGCGGCCCGAAATGTTGGCTTTGTTGCAAATCAGATCACATTGCTGCTCTCGCTGTGCAGCAGAGTAAATGCTTGGCATTACTGAGTGTTACTTGGGCTTTGGGTTCCAAAAATGCTCCACGAGGTTTCCACCAGGTTCTGCAAAAGCTATGGGGCAGCCCTGAGGAAAGGTTCCAGCAAAGTTTCACGCTGAGTTCCACACGAGGGTTCAACGAGGACGGTTTGCGAGGTTCACCGGGCAGAGGTCGGGCGATGCACCGTCGGGGCCCGATCGGGCCTGATTGCGCCGTGGGGCCCCGATCGGGGCCGGACTCAGTCGGGCCGCGTCAACTGTACCAAGCTGGCATGGCGTAGTTTTGCTGGATACAAAAAACCGGCGTTGAGCTATAATATGTGGCTGGGGTTGGTGGGAGCCCGCTCGGCCCGATTGCGCCGTCGGGCCCTGATCGGGCCCCGATTGCGCCGTCGGGCCCCGATCAGGGCGCGATTGCGCTGTCACTCTTAGCTTTGCTTTACAAAGTTACAACGCGGCATCCTCAGCAAAACCGGTCGCGGGGCGTTCCGCGAGGATTCTGGGAGGGTGCGGTGCTGTTGGGGATATCGCCTGAGCTTATTTTTATGTCGGAAAGAGATGGAAAGAGCGTGCGCGTTTTCTCGCTTGCTGATTGCCCGACCTGCCTTGCCCTTTTGGCTTTCCCATAGCGGCCGGTGGAGGTTTCCAACGGTGATCATGCTTTCTTTCCAGGTCTTTGCGCAAGTGAGCAAGGTGTCAGCAGAGCAGAGCTTTTTTTGTGCAACACCTTGTCCACTTGCCATTGCAGATAGGATTAGGGATCGTCCAGCCGGCATTCAATGGTGGCCTCGCTGCGCGCGCATTATTTCGCACTGCAGCGAGCGGCTGTGCGCCTTGCCGGTTCTAAATCGGGCGAGAGGGGGGGGGAGGGGAAAGGAGCAACAAAGGCCGGGCTTTGTGTTTCGGCAGTGGCGCTGATTGTTACAAGTTGTATCAGTGTTTTGTTTGTGTTGCGCAGATGTTGGCCGGTTTTCCATAGATCAGGCGAGTGGGGGGGAGGGGAAAGGAGCAACAAAGGCCCGGTTTTTTGTTTCGGCAGAGTTTTCATAACACAGTGGCGGTGATTGTTGCAAGTCGCACTTGTGATTTGTTTGTGTTGTGCAGATGTTTGCTGTTTTTTCTGTAGAGGTTTAATGTGCGTGTGTGTGTCTAATTACTCTTGGCTGATCTGCCACCGCTGGAGACGAAATGAGGCGAAATGGATTCACGCTGTTGGTATTTGAGCTGGGCGGAGCCATGCCGGGCCGAGCGGATCTGAGCGGTGGAGGTCCATCTTTTCGCGTAGTTTCACCAGCGAGGGGGTTTCCTGAAGGTCCCCAACCAAGGACCTCCCAAATGGAGACTTAAGGCACCCGAGTCCCTATGACATCCTATGACATACCTAATCTTAGGAAACACCCAGCGGCTTTCCCCAAGCTCAGGGCCAAAACGCTTTCCTCAGTCAAGCAAAAATGAACTGTTTTGAAACTTCCGCCCCCAGAAGGGCCCGGATAAGCCCGGTAGGGCCTTTGAGGCTTTTAAAGGGTGAGCGCCTGCAGGAATACAGATTTCTTTGTAGGAATCACTCTGCAGGTCATGACTTATATGCTATTTTGGGATTTCTTGTCATGGCGATGCTCAAAACTTGCAAGAGCCCCGATGAGCCTTCGAAGTGCTGATGCATGGCTGTTTTGCTTTCTCTGTGTTGTTGCTTTCTTTGCCGCAGTGACATGCAGCGAAGATGCGATTCCAGACTATGAGTCGCAGCTGCAGCCATCCAAGGCACTTTGTCAGAAGCACGTCAACCTGAGTGACGCTGACTACGCCAAAGTCCCTTGCGAAGAGAGGCCTGCAGACATTCAGTACGAGAGCCCAGTTCAAGGGGGGACGAAACCAAGGCCACTTGAAGCCCAAGCCACGCCGGAAGCTCTTCCAGCCACTTCGTCACATTCTTGCCGCCATTGGGCCGGTCGAAGTCAGCGTGGCTGAAGCTCGCAGGCGTTGCGGCCGTGCGGACAGCATGGACTGAAGGTGCTTGGTCCGCAGGTCGTCCACACTCGCTCTGGATCCACGCGATCCATCAAGTCCTGATAGCAAGCAGTGGCCATGTTGGAGTCTGAGCTGGCGAAGGGAACGGGATGGGAACATCCAAAAAAGGGTGAGCTGGGTTGCAGTGACCATTCACCAGATGAAACAAGCTGGCATGGACTTTAACTCTTGTTTGACCTGGCTTGCTTCATGAGCATCTGTCAGGCTCATTTCTGTCGCCACCCATTTTGATCCGCAGTCAGCCGCAGCACCCGAACTGGCTACAAGCTCCATCGGCAGGGTTGCTCTCATCCTTCTTGAGGCGCTCGCCTTGCCTGAGGTGGCAGATCCACGAAATAATCTCTTCCACCTATTAATAAACACGGGCTTCCCCCCCCTTATTATAAATAAATCCTCCCAATGTTTGATGGTTTTCGGAATTGGGTTTTTTGGCCGTTCCAACAATGTGAGGGGTTCACATAGGATTTGGAGGAAATGGACTGAATTGTAAGGTCCGCGAGTAAGCGGTTTAATAAGGAAATTTGATGTATCATTCTATTTGTTTTTCAGTTTACTGGTTGTTTGTGATTGACTGCTAGACAGTCCAGTGCTCGAGAAGGCAGTGTGGGTTTCAAGACAGCCAGACACGCATTCAGTGATAGGAAGGCAGCCAGCAGTCAGCCAGTAGGGCACAGCTAGGCAGAAAACTCAAACCAGCATTTTGCATTTTGCTGATCTGGGCGGCAGCAATGGCTGGAGAGGGTCAAGGCAGCCAGACTGGTGGCCAGGATGGACACACCGGACTAGGCAAGAAGGCCACATGCAGTGAGAGGAGACAGGACTGGCACTAAAGTAGACAGCCAGCCATACAGTCCCTGCTTTGCAGGACAACTACTGTGGCGACTCCTTGCGCCACCTGGAGCAAGCCAAGGATGAACAGACTGAGACAGGCCGCAGTCAGGCAGATTTCCTGGGTGAGAGCCAGACACCGCCTTTTTCGTGGATCACCCTTTGCCTCCGGGCATAGGTGAGCCAGACAGAAAGGCAGCCAGACTGCCCCGAAAGCGCCCCAGCAATGCAGCTTTTGGTGTTGTTAAATATGTATATCTATATATATATATATGTATATATGTATTCAGTTGTTTGACATATGAAGCTAATTAGCTGTTGTTGATGTTGTTGTTGCTTTTCTGGTTTGAGCTGCACTGCTGGGAGTGCTTCTTTTGGAGCCAGCCAGGCAAGACAGAGACAGCTAGGTCAGCCTAGCTGGGTGCAGCTAGCCAGGCAGGCAAGGCAGCCAGGGCGGAGTAAGTGTGGTTTGGGCCCCCATCACCGCAAAAGAGGGACAGCCAGGCAGAAAGGATGTTTCGTAGTTTTTTCCCAAGCACGCAGTCCTTCACGGACGGCGTAGATGTGAAGCTGGACTTGAGAATGCTGAAATGGTGCTCGCAGCACTTCTCCGCTACCCTACACACGCGATCGAAGGGATAAAGTGAAGATCCCACTCTTAACCATGGGCAGCGAAGAGGAGGGCAATGTTTAGCAGAGTCACAAAGTATGCAGAAGCTGCGTTCGCCGCCATCTGCTCCACAGACAAGCCATGATGGGAGCCTTCCCAGCTGCTGCTGAGCATTGCTGCGACAAAGCTCATGACGTAGCAGCCTGCTGCGTGCGGCCTGGCTGAGGAAGCTCTGCGCGTTTGATTGCTCATCTTGCAAGCTGAAAGCTTTCAAGCCAAGTCCTGGGCGGCTTCGCTTGGGTGACTGGAGCTCACAAGCCTCGTGGGTCTGTCGGGTGGCCCGAGTGGCTTGCAATCAAAGCTCGGAGCAATATCAGCAAAAAGGGGCCTGATCAAACAACCACGCCGTTCTCCAGGGACTTTGGCCAAGGGTGACTGACTGCTGTCTTGCGCAGATCTGTGCCACAACAACAAACCAAGACAACAATCAAGCCGACCATGACGAGGACTTGCTCGCACATGTCCGCCAGGTCTGTCCACAGAGATCCCCACAAGCAGGTCCTGCCAGAGGAATGATGATGACAAGTGTACCTCTTCAAGGCGTGCAATGTGTCCAGCGAAGGCCTTGCTGCGGCATGGCGTCTTGGCTCAAGCAGCGCCACGTGGCATTTGGCTCATATTGGTTCATATTGGTTCAACGCACGAAGAAGACTAGTCAAGAAAAAATGATTTTGCCAAGTGTCAGGACGGGCCAAGCTTTGTCATACACAAGCTGCTGGAAGCAGAAATAAGGGATCTTGGCCACCAATGGCCGAAGTGACATCTACCCCAGAATGCTCCAGTGATAAGCTTGGTGTCAATGACGCCGAGCCCAGCTCGCAGGGCCAACTGGTTGGTTGATCCACCGTCCACCGCGAAGCCCATTGTTCAGCGTCAACACCTCCACGCACATGCCAAGGATCCTGTAAAACAGGTCGGTTTTCCCATTGGAAGGGCATGGCAACATGCACAGGTCGTAGCGGGTGTCCTTGGCTTGTCCATCGCACCTGCAGACCAGGAAGTGGCAAGTCAGCTTTGCCAACTTTTCGTCAGGCATCTTGCTTGCCGAGGTAAGTGTGGAGAAGTCCTCTGCATCCACCGGGCTCCACAGACTTCCCAGTATGTACTTTTTGTTGTCAGACCGGAGGCCGCTGGTCCAGACCGTCTGATCCATGGAAACGAAATGGGCCTTGGCATTTGCACATGGCTCACAAAATGCTAAGTGGACACAAATCTGTGCACATATGCTGGCCGTTGCAGAAATCAGCGTGCGCAGGGCGGCGTACAAAGAGCGGGCGTCATGATGGGGTGAAGAAGCGCTCAGATATCGTAAGGGACTACAAGCTATCTCTGAAGATTGTTTGGGCCACCGTGCTTGGGGCCACATGGAACACTGAACATCATGTTAATTTGAGCTGGGTGGCTCTGGGTCCGGAGGTGTCCAAGCAATCCAGGACACGTGCGGCCCCTTGCTGCAGCTCAGAAGTTGGGCAGCGACGGGTGGTGCAAGGGAACCCGCGCGCGCAAGCAACGGGCATTGACTCCGAATGCTGTCCTCAGGCAAGCGCGCAAATGCATCCACAACGGCTGCGCAAGCGTGGCTGGACTTCAGAAGCCCTCAGGCCGAGCTAGAAAACGGGACGGCAAGAACCATGATGAGGACAGGCGAGGCTCAGCACTGATCGAGCGGCTGTCGATTGGCCTAAGCAAAAGAGCAGCTCTTCCACTGTGTCCATGTCAAGGTGCCTGCTGGTTGTGCGTCTTGACCGGCCCTCGCGCGCCTGGGCTGCGGGATTGCAGCTGGCGCCTGATGGTGCTGGAACCGGGGGGAGTGAACATTGGTGAGTCAAGATGAACAAGAGGACTGACATCATGCAACAATGTGCTATCCCAAGCCAGCCAAGCAGCCCGCATGTCGAAGAAGCTGGCGATCAAGCAGTTCACAACCCGGCTTGCTTGAAGTTTATCAGAAGCAACCTTGGCTGCGATTGCCAGGTCGGCTCGCTGGATGGATCCGGTCGCAACACCATCAAAAAAAGTCCGGGTCAAAGCTGATAGAAACCGAGTCGCAGGGCACCTCCAAGGTCTGCACTGAAGCTTGAAGCCATGCGTTCAGCTGCTCGCTGCGAACACGGAATGGTATGGACAGAAGCTTCTACCGGATGATCTGGATTTGAAATCCCGCGTCTTCTATGTTCAGGATATTCTATGTTCAGGATACTGTCAGCTTCCACTTTGCACTTAGCGTCCACCTAGTACCAGTCCGACTCTCGAAGGGCAAGCTGAGCCGAGGAGTGCGCCTGCGCCCCGTCGCGGCTAAGGGTGCGGGCGTACGAAGTCAAAGACAGCCTCATTGCCCAGACTGCAATTTCATGCTGCGCCTCCTTGGATGAGCAGATCTTGATGCACTGGAGACAAGCTGCCAGCGCTGGAGATGTTTCAGCACCCTGGCAGCTCGCCACCAAAGTCCGCTTGTCATCACCCTGCGTCCTTGCATGGGGGCCCAAAAAGCTGCCATACCGCTGTTTACGCAATAAAATCGCATAAAATCGCCCCGCTCGCCTCCCACAGCTTTCGGGCTCAGATAAGTTGAGAGGAAAGCTCCGCGATCTTTTACGAGCAAATTAGCTCAAACTTTTCTTGCAACCAGAAAGGTTCTCCCCTAACCCTACCCTTTCTTCAAGGCTCGAGCAGCCGAGGGGCGTGAACGTAAGCTCGGGTAACTTGGATGACCAGGAGCCTCCGTGCTGGGCAGGCTTCGCAAGGCTCAAGCCAGAAGCCAGCCATTGCCGACAGCTTGCCTCAAGCAAATCCAAGCTGCACATGCTACCGCCAATGAGGAGGCCATGGCAAGCGTTCGCTGCAACCTTGTTTGGCCAGAACGCGCAACACATACTAACATGGCACGCGCTCCAAGCACACAAGCTGAAATCAAGCAAGGGCCGCGCAAAATTGCTATTGCCCTCCAATTGAAGCGAGCCGCTGGCAGGCTCACCATCTCTTGCCTCTGCGCATCGCTGGTGGCGCGCTGATTTCTCGTGCGAGATCACGAACTCCACACACCACAAAAAGGTCGGGCCCTTGACCAAATACAGGCACGGCCTGTGCTCGCTCATCCAGTCTTCAATTGACCATGCGGGTCGAGCACTTGCACTGCCCTTCTTCTCAGGCTTGGGCTGCTGTGGCTGCTCATCTTCTGAATCGCTGACAGGTATGACTGCCTCTGTGCTGTTCTCGGCTGCGGGAGACAAGTTCTGCTTCAGAATTCGACACGCCTTGCAGGTCCGGGAAACAAATGGCTTCTCCAGCTGCGAGAGGAAGTGGGCCCAGTGCTTGCGAGCCGCCGGGACTTTTTGTCGCCAGTGTTCTCGCTGAAACTCTGGATGGTCCACCTTCCGTGTTGCGACTTTGCTGCCGCTGGCTTGACAGACTGCGCAGCTGGCTGGTGCTTGCTGCTGCGGTGGGCCAGCGCACTCTGCCCCAGTTACCGTGAGCTTTGGCCGCTTGGGCTGAGGAGTCCAGTCATCTTCCTAACCTTGCAGCTTCTTTTGGCGGGCGTTTGTGTAGCTTTCTCCTGGCACACGCCCTTGATGGCTTCATCCGTATCCGTGAAGAGCGAGGCAGGCACTTCAGAAAGCTCGGACTGAGACGCCCACGGCCAAGCTACAACACATCTGTGACCACACGGCCAGGAATTGAGCTGCGCTGGCAGACGTGGTCTGCACAGCTGCAAATCAGATCTAGACTCCAGCCTCGCCAATTGCAGAATGGCCCCAGATGCCCAGAAGTTTTGCAAAGGATCGCAAAGCGCGTAGCAAAGCACAAAAAACTGGCCCTCTTGCTCATCTAGGCGTCTCCTGCCAAAAAATAACGTGAGGAGCCGATGGGAGCTGTTGTGAATCTCAAGCTGTAGGTGTGGGTGTGTTTAGTCTATTTAGGGGCCGGCGGGTAAAGGTGGCCTTTGTTTGTGTGCCCAGACATTTTGCCTCAGATATTGTATGGTCCTTGCCTGTGTGTTAAAATTGGTGGCCCCGCCTTTGACAGTGAAGGGACACCAACGGGGAGGGGGAGGCTTTGCCACTAGGGGAGGTCCCCCCCCCAGTTAAGCAGGGGGATTCCCAGCAACCTGCGCAAAAAAAGGCAGGCAGCGGTCTCCCTTTGCCCTTGGTTTCCTTTTTGTACAAAAAACCACCAATTAACAAATGTGGTTTGAAGGATTGAAGGAGTAAAAAAAGGTCCCCTAATTGGGGTGGATTTGGGCACGGGCAGGAGAATTCCCACTTTAGAATTGGTTTAGCATTGGCTCTTCTAAAAGTAGTATTCCCGGATTTGGGATTCTCCACAGCCGGTTGTAGTATTAGTAGGAAGAAGGGATTACCAGGCAAAAAACATTGAAACATGCTTTATCCAGGTTTTTCATGCAAAAAGCAGCTATTTCTTAGCTGGGTTCTAAACCTCGTAAACGGGTTTTTAAAAGGCCCAATTAGACGCCAATACGAGTAGTGGTTTGACGAGTGGATGTACGAGTGGACGTACGAGTGGACGAGTAGGCGTACGAGTAAACGTATGAGTGGACGTACGAGTGGACGAGTGGGTGTACGAGTGGACGTGCGAGTGGACGTACGAGTGGACGAGTAGGCGCGCGAGTGGACGTACAAGTGGACGAGTAGGCGTACCAGTGGGAAAAACGAGTGGACGAGTAGGTGTACGAGTGCACGTGCGAGTGGACGTATGAGTGGACGAGCAGGCGTACGAGTGGATGTAGCAGATGTGCGAGTTGGCGAGGGGAGCTTATCAGTACAGTAAGGGTGCTGTATCAATCCGATAACAGTGCCTATATATAAAGTTAGTCAATAAGTTGGAAAGGTTTAAGTTGTCAGTTTCAACAGTTGGACCATGTTCCGTGAAGTGATATCATCACCGAAGTACGCACGAGTGAACGTAGGTGACATTGTCTAGTGGAGCAAAAAATGATTCAACGATTCTGGCCGTGGCAGTCATATGTGTCTTGTAACTGTCTCATGAGTAAAACCTGCGCACGTGAGGCAAAATAGATCCTAACAGTGCATTGATGCATCATGCCAAACCTTGCCTTCCAAACTCTAGGCAGTGGTAAACAGGCTTGTTTGTCCAGGAATCTTATTTCTGTGCAAGTGGACTTGTCCGGTGCCACACGTGCAGAAATAAGGCCGATGTTCAGAAAAATACGTGCGTGTGGACTTGCGCCAGTCCACACGCACAAAAAGAAGCCCGATGTTTGGAGAAAACATGCTGGCATTGATTTCAAATTTTCGACCTTATTTCTGCGTGTATGGAATCCCAGACCTGTGCGTACCAACTGGCGCACCGACTCGTACACCCACTTGTGCCCCCTCTCGTGCACTCGTACTTCCACTCGTACACTCGCTCGTCCACTCATACACTTACTCGTCCACGCGTACGTCCACTCGCACGCCCGCCCGTGCACTCGTGCAGATTTTGACCCGTACAGTTGTAAGGCCGATTTTCGGGAAAAAGGCCAATTTCTTCGACATGTGGACTTGCGCAAGTCCACGCGCACAGAAATAAGGTCGATTTTTGGAAAAAATAAGGTGTATTTTTCAATAAATCGGCCTTATTTCTGCACATGTCCCGAAAATCTGCCTTATTTCTGTACGTGTGGACTTGCGCAAGTCCACACGTACAGAAATAAGGCCGATTTTTGGAACAAATAAGGCTTATTTTCAATAGATCGGCCTTATTCTGTACGTGTCCCGAAAATCGGCCTTATTTCTGTACGTGTGGACTTGCGCAAGCTCACACGTACAGAAATAAGACATATTTTCTGAAAAATAAGGCTTATTTTTTAGAAAATCAGCCTTATTTCTGTGCGTGTGGAATCCTATGCCTGTCGCGCACTCACTCATCCACTCGCGCGTCCACTCTCGTGCACTCGCTCGTCCACTCGTACGTCCACTCGCCCGCTCGCCCGTACACTCGCACAGATTTTGACCTGTACGGTTTTAAGGCCGATTTTCGGGAAAATAAGCCTTATTTGTCCAAAATTCGCCCGTAAAACCGTACGGGTCAGAATCTGTACGAGCGTACGGGCGTGCGTGCGAGTGCACGTACGAGTGGACGAGCGAGTGTACGAGTGGACGCGCGAGTGGATGAGTGAGTGTGCGAGTGGATGGCAGAGTGCGAGTGGGTGCACGAGTGGGTGAAAATGTGGTTCTTGATGTTTCAATATACTCTAAAAAGCTGTTTTATTTGTGGTGAGGTGCAACCTCCATCTCCCATGTACTTGGAAATTTCTCAGTCAGTCAGTGATCCCTCATCGTTTTGAGAACATGCATAATGGCAGTGATGACATGTGATAAACCACGATAAACGATTGAAATATGACAAACTAGCAAAAACTATGCTAAATTATGATAGATTATGACAAGCTACGATGATGAACTATGATACATCATGATAACTGATGATAAGCTATGATGATGAACTAGGTTAGATTTTGAAAATATCATAGACTATGCCAAATAATGATAAATTTTGATACACAAGGAAGGAAAAGCTATGCTGATGAACTATGATAAGCTATGATCAACTATGATGAATTATGGAAAGCTACGAGGACGAACTATGTTGAACTATGATAAGTTCTGACAAGTTGTGATAAATGGATAAACTTTGTTAAGCCATGGTGACTAACTGTAATGAACTATGATAAACTATGATAAGTATGATGATGAATTATGGTGAACTATGCTAAAATGATGAATCATGATAGGCTATGATGATGAGCTATGATTAACTATGATAAATTATGATAATTTGCGATAGTTTGAAAACTTTATGCTAAGCTATGACGATGACCTATGATAAATTATTATAACTTTTATTGAGCTATGATAGCGAACTTTGATGAACCATGATAACATGATAAATCGTGATACATCATGAAAAACTATGACAACATATGATGATGCTCTATGATGAACTATGATAGGCTACGATCAATTATGACAAGCTATGATGATGAGTTATGATGAATAATGATAAGTGATGACATGCTATAGTGATGAACTAAGGTATGATGATGCACTCTAAACTATGATACGGTGTGACAATGAACTACGACAAACTATGCTGAACATGACCAAATATTAAAACAAATGATACATTACGCTTACTCGCACATCTAGTCGCCCGCCCGATTGTGTCCAGTCGTACGCCCGCTCGCGCGTCCGCTCGTCCACTCGTACGTCCACTCGCACGCCGACTCGCGCGTCCCCTCGTCCACTCGTACGTCCACTCGTACGCCTACTCGTCCGCTCGTACGTTCATTTGCACGTCTACTCGTCAACTCATAGGTCCACTCGTACGCCTACTCGTCCACTCGTACGTCCACTCGCACGTCCACTCGTACAGCCACTCGTTCACTCGTACGTCCACTCGTACGTCCACTCGTACGCCTACTCGTACGCCTACTCGTCCACTCGTACGTCCGCTACTCGCACGCCCACACGTACAGTTTCAACAACATTCAGTTTACGATGTCTTGAATTCAGCTAAGCTATTTCATACGACAAAAATCGGGCAAGCTCTTTCAAAAAAGCGGGCAAACCCTTAAGTTTTACACCGGTGTTGATCTTAAGCTCTTTTTTTGAATAATGTTTTTTGCCCGGAGTAAGCCTTGATCAAAAATATTAAGCTTCGTTTCAGCTTCAACAGCGAGTCAGCGAGCCTCAGTGCCAACAGAGCTGCGTGATCACCCCGGTAGCGATTTTAGCCCTCCGCAGCTCCCGGCCCTGAACCTTCCTAGGCCACTTGTTGAAACTGGCCCCTGTAATCACTTGGCCTCTTCTGGTAAGCCCGAAAAAAAAGCAAAAGAAAGTTTGACCACCAAATACTTAGGCTCAAACACAGACTTATGGCCAAAGTGTGTTCGGAGTTGGCTCGGGGGTTTGTTCGGAAATCAACCAATGACAAAGTTCGCTCGGAGCTTGTTCGCTTGTTCGGAGTTTGTTCCGAGCTCGCCCGGAGTTCGTTCGGAGTTTTTTCGGAGTTCGTTCACGGGGAACCTGGGGCCTCTGAGAAACGCCTACCAAGAAAAGCAGTTCTGCTCCGTATTATGTAGTGCGTGGCCCAAACCGAAAACATGTGCCCATGCAGGATTTGTTGCAGGTCACTGCTTTCTTTGTGAACACTTGCAACGGCAAGCCCAGAATCTAGCCAAACTGCGAGCAGAATTTGGGCTCAAGAACAACGCACTTTGCTCGTACAGAAGAGGCGGCTTCATAGTTAAGTTTTTCCCGAAAAACAGTTCAAGCCCTTTCCTCTTCGCGGCCAAGACTCATTTCTGCTTAGGCGACCCCAAGCCCTTTTCGGCAGGCGCGTCAAGTTGTCTTAATCGTAAGGCTTGGCACGCAAAACCGGCCTGGTCCCCTCCCAAAAAAGCAAATTGATTCTAGTTTTGAGGAAACTGGCGTCAATAGTACACTTTGAGGTTTGCTGCAAAATCTGTGTTTTTTGGTTTTGGCAAACCCTTAAGTTTGAGTAAAAAACCCTTAAAATTTTAAAGGACCCTTAAATTTTTAAAGGACCTTAAAACACCCAAATCCCGAACGAACTGACCTGACCCATGAAATTTGGCAAGTGGGATCCCGAATTGTTGTTCTATATTAGATTTTGTTGTAGGGTCCAACACTGTTTGATATTTCAGACCAAATACTCTGCACCACCTAAGAAACCCTGGAGGGATGATTCCCCTATAAACGCGGTCTTAGCCAAATGGAAGAGAAAGTCGATCTTCAGCGTAGCAAGGGCCAGGTTTTTCGCGCCTCCCTCGACTTTTGCCTCCAAGGCGGCGAAGGCGATGCCGTGTGTTTCCAGCGAGTGAGGCCCCGGATCCTGGGGCCGAGCGCTTCGCCTCTCGGTTTTTTTGGGGTGATGGGGTGGTCCACGGGAAAACAGGACGCGAAGAGGTCCGGTCAAGCTTAGCTGGTCTTTGGGAAGGTTCGTGTTTAGGTCGCAATTCGAAAATTGGGACAGTTCCAAAGTTGGAGCACAGATAGAATTAGCCCTAAAACAGGCGGCGGACTTTTAGGGAACCAAGTCAACCTTAGGTGTCCTTGGTCATGCCTACCTTTGCAACTTGGTCTTTTTCAAAATGGTGAATCCAAACGAATGTGTGGGTTCTCGTTGGGTTTCCCTTGGGCACGACCCCAAAAAGGGGAACTTGGTACTACCTCAACAAGAGTCATACCAGCACATCCATCCTTTGCACAGAGCACCTAACTACCCGACTCAAGTGCGTATCTTCCCTTCTGCCTTTTGCTGGTACCTGACTCCCTGTGTTCCTCGGTTTCTGTTGATGGGAGTCATTTTAGTAGCAAAAAGCAACACACACACACCCATGCGCTTTGAAGGTTGCAAGCAACGGCTCCAAGAACTAGTGCTCACCGTGCGGCTGCTCCAGCTCCAGCCAGTATGGAGGGCAGCAAGTTGTCATTGCAACCAACATGATGTCACATGTGAGTCTTTTTGTGCTGCTGGCAGATTCGAAGGTGGAAAGAGTGATCTAGGCAGCCTCTTTAGCTACCCAAAGTTGGGCTGTGCACCTTTTGGACACCTGCGACAATAACACAAGGCATATTGCTTCGGCTTCATCATTTGCCAAACGGGCTGCGTGTAATTGTTGCTCCTTTGTCACCAAGTCAAGCACACAACTAGGCCTTGCGGCTCTGAAAAACTATAGTTCCCTTTTCACTGCCTTCACTTGGGAGCCTGCTGTTTGAAAGTTGGATTCCACTTGTCGACGGTGCCCTGATCAGGGTGCCATTTCCCGCGTTTAAGCACCAGCCAAAATCTAAGTGGCCCCCTTTCAATAGGTCCCTCGACACATGGCTCGTCTTTTTTAAGGTTGCCCCCCCCCCCAAAGAAAAAGGCTTCGGTTGTCCTTTTGGTTTCCCGTTAAGAAACCACAAAACAAGGTACTCTCAAAAACATCGCACACCCACATAGTTACTGTTGTTTGGCTGTGGCCATGCGCATTTTCAGATCCACATGATTTCCTGTCAGCTTCCCGCATCCGCGTTTCGGATGTTAGAAGTCACCGCCCACCCTGTGAAACGTATATATCGTCACCACAAAAGAGCCGACCAGCTACGGGTTTTGTTGTCTAATGCGAGGGCTCCCCCTTTGCTTTGGTCCCTCTGGTTGGTGTTCGCAGGGAAGACAAAAACAGACCAGCCCTGTAAATTCAGGGGTGTTATTCCGAGGATTCCCAAGTTCTTCTTAGCGGTTTGCAATATCCCTTTTGTTTGGCATCTCTCCTTCCTTGCAAAGCAACATGGAATCCAAAAGGGGGTGCGACTGAAGTGCTTGCTTGTTGTGGAAATTTAGGGAACCCGATTTTAGATAAGCCTTGCCTGGTCTTTGGCGTGACTGCAAATCACCCCTTAGACCTTTCGGAAACTTTGCCGTTAAACCGACAAGAGGCGACTAGCCTTTTCAGGGGCAAAGATCGACCCCATTTTTGCATTTAGCTGGGATAGCAGTCCTCCAAACGGCAAACGGGCATGCACACGTGTATGTTTGGTGGACGGGTACCAATGTTGATCCTTAAAATACCCGATAGAACCTCAGCTGTTTATACATAATAATATATATATATATATAGATATATGTAGATTGTGTAGGTGTAGCTTTTGCCCTTCAACCGTACATTATATTTCCTTTATTTCCCCTCGTTCTAAGTTGTTCTTCTCATTTCTCCTTGTTTTCCACCACTTCCTTTCCCACCTGCCCCCTGATGCCCCCCCCTTTGTTCCCTAATTGCCTCCTTCCCCTCAAACCGCCCACGCCCCCCCCCCCCCCCCCCCCAACCCCCTGCCGTTTTTCCTGGCTTCCCGCATTTTTTCCTTCGACTTTCCAGCGCGCCCAAAGCAGCCCGAACCATCCGCTAGGCCAGGCTCGCGGGCCGAGCTGGCAGGGGTGCAAGTGGGGGATGAGGTGCTGCAGGCGGCTCGATTCGGTGTGCCTCGGTGGGGGGCTCGCCTTTTGAGTTGGTACACTCGACTCCTTTTGTAGTTTTAAAAGGGATGCCAAAAAGAACACTTTGGTTTTGTTTCGGGGAGAGGGGGGGGGGCAAAAAAGACGGACCCAGGCGGTTTTGGTTTTTCAACTTGTTGTTCTTTGTGGAGGGGGAACCACGCTAATCAGCTTGGACCAACGTCTTCCAAAGGTGCTGATGCCTTCAATGGAGCAATGATGCTTAGGGCAGGTGTTGTTTTGTGTTGTACAAAGGTGGGCAGTTTATCAAAGTAGTCGTAGAACTCTCATCCCGTCCATCCACACGTAGGGGTCATTTTGTGCGCTGGAAGCGCCCCTTGACTGCGTATTGCTTGCTGAGTTGGCGAACCTCTAGCCTTAGTCAAGACCGAACAAAAACGCTTGATCTTTGTCTGGGTGGCAAACTCAGGAGCCAAGGTGCTGGTAAATACAAAGCAAGTAGGCCATCCAAAAGGCATAGTTGCTTTTCCCTGCTATATTTTGGGAAGCAACCCCCTTTTGGAAGAATACATGCCCATGTTTGGCACAGTCAAGCCATGAGTAGAGATTCATGCTACACTGGCCTAACACTTGGGATTCATATGGAAGGCGTATGATTTGATGCATTCCGCCCTTCAATTGGGACAACATAAGTTTGTCTTTGGCACCACGAAAAGGGTACCTGAAAATCGGGGGTAACAAGTCTTCACCGGTCGCTGATCAATGGAGCCTCATAGGGTTGAACAGACACGCATATACGATGCCCTTATGCAAACAGTGCGCTTGTGGCCATGTGCGCTTGCAAACAACAAAGGCCCTAACAGCCAGGCCTCATCTGGCTGTGGGTCAAAAATAGGTACCCAAAACTGAACCCTGGTAAGTGGTAACATAGACTAAAACCTGCGGTCCCCTGGGTCCCCTTGTGGTTTAATTTTGACCCATACCCATCTATAGAGCTCGAATCTAGGTGAACCTTGTCGACCCCAAGATCCTCTTCTGGCGCCCTGCAGAAGAGATACTTCCTGCAATCGTCGGCCTGGGATCCCGGCTGAGGACATGAGGAAGTTTGTATCACCCGTGCATATTTGGACATGCATATGCACACCCAAACAATACAATCTTTGAATATATATATATATATATATATGTATATCAGTATACATAAATGGTACCCGCAGCCCACCTCCCTGACTCAGAAAATGCTGGCCCACATGGTTGATGCATCTCCCAAACGACTGCCTGTAGATGCAAGTGCAGTGTGTTAAAGATCACGGTAACTGTAGATGTATGAAAATGTGATTCCGAGGTCTCACATGTGACGCTGAAATCCGGGACCACTCCAAGTCAGAGGGGTTCAAGGCGCATCAACACATGTTTTTCAAGCTTCCGGGTGCAAGATGCTCAGGACTCTATTTTGATTCTTGAGCCCAGTACTGCGGGCCAATTGATTTACTCCGCTTGGGGCCCTCCCTTTCTGCAACAGGTCTTGCAAAGGCGCCTGCGCAAATGGGTGGCTCGTCTTTTTGTGAGTTGGTACTCCCGCTGGATTGATTCAGCATTCCTCTTTTATCTTCCTGCCCTTTGAAGTTACCACTCAGTAAGCTTGGACGGCGGGGCCATACTGTAAATACACGAACTCCTGCAGTTGGCACAGATGAAACCCTATTTGAATCCTGGATCCACCACCTGGGGCGAGGCGGGTTCTGTCCCAACGGCCGATCGCTCGTGGCTGTGCTTCAACTCATCCAGCAACATATGGCCGTTGCCGATGAAGCACCCAGAGACTTGGGCGATCTGTGTATGTCATGAATCGCCAATCTCGCAACGCATTGTAATGTACCTAATGTAATGCAAAGTCAATGTGTGTAATGCAATGTAATATGGTATGTCCTGTAGGTATGTACGCCTA
Source organism: Effrenium voratum (assembly GCA_963377175.1). Taxonomy (NCBI): domain Eukaryota; class Dinophyceae; order Suessiales; family Symbiodiniaceae; genus Effrenium; species Effrenium voratum. The sequence goes on along the minus strand of CAUJNA010001391.1, from coordinate 541,386 downwards.
ATGAATGTTTGGTATGCAACATACCTTGTGCAACAAAAAGCAACAACACAATGTGTTCAGCCTGTGAAATGGCAGTTTGCTGATTTGAGACACATGTCGGCATACTACTGACATGCATTTTGACCATGGATTATGCAGGTGCCTGTCTCCACCATTGAGGTAATATGTCTTTTTTTGTTGGGCCTTGGTCACTTTCCCACGGAAGCCAGTAAAGCACTGCACATTTACCATGCATGCTGGAGCCCCTCCCGATTTACCACCAAGGTGTTGGTGTGTTCGCGGTGTGTTGTGGCTCGTTCTACTGAGAACTTTCATCTGGAGCTTCGCGGTGAGCCGTGAGCCGCAGCGCTACCTAGCCCCCAGACATGGCGCGTGGCACGCGCCCTGAGTTTCTGAAACCGAGAACTAGTGGCGCTGACATGTCAGCGGGTTGCAAAGTCGCAGGCGAGTGAGGGGCATACAAGCATGAGAATACTCCTGCACATGTGCAGAGATAGCCTTGCTTGAGAGCTGGCGCTAGCAAACGCTTCCCGAGAACGCGAAACACCGTTCATGGCAATCGCAGCCTTTTGAAGATATTTGGCTTTTTCGAAGTTGGAAACGAACAGCAGTGGCATCTGCACATTGCTAAATTTATTCCATTTGCGCTACGTGGTTCGGAGCGCTTTTCAGCGTTTTCAGCGACATGCATCTGGCCATGTTAATTGGGATCCACCTCAAAAGTGTGGCCATGATTCCCTACCTAAATCATGTCCACAATTTCTATAACTTTGAAGCAGAAAGCACCCGGGTTGAAGATTCAATAACCAGAGTAAGATGCTGAAACATGTTTGACCGTGAAATGTAGTAAAGCCGTGAATTAAAGCCCTTCGAAGTAGTCTGGACTTTGGTTTTTGGATCAAGGATTCTGTTTGAGAGTCCAGCGAGTCTTCGGTTTTGAATTGAAACACCCACTTTGAACGGCTCGTTTGGGTTGAAGATTGAAACCCGGTGTCCGGACAGTCTTCAATCTTTCAAGCGCCATTGAAACATTTTGCGACACATGGTCGGAGATCTGAGGCAAGGAAGTACTGTAAATAGCGGGGATGTAGGAGTACACAAACATATCAGTTTGTACATATATAGACACGTGTGTGTTGTCATATGGCTGTGGGTCAATACTATGTACCCAAAATTTAACCCTGGTAAATGGAAACTTGGACTACAACCTGCTCCCCTGGTGGTTTAATTTTGACCCACACCCATGTGACCATCTTCTTTGGCTTCAGCTTCCGTCTCGTCAAACCACGGAAACCCGGCGCCCGTCCAACCCGCCGTCCGTCCGCTTGAGTCATTGAGGCCCCGTGATGCTGCGATGGCGCAAGCGGGCGCCGCAGAAGCTCGGGGAGCGGACCAGGAGCCTGGAGTTAGTTGGGAAAGCGTCTAAAAGGGCCCTCGGCCCTCAACAATTTGTGGGGCACAAGAAAGAAGCCATTTTTAGTCATGGTCATAGTGGCAAAGTATTCGCAATGATTTAGGTCCCTAGACTAAGTGGGGCGGGATGGGGTGGGGTCAAGTGGAATACTTATGCGCCACAGACCCCAACCATATATTCCCTTTGAAAAGGGTCTTGTTGTGCAAAAGGCCTCGATAGGCGGGTATCCCTTTGTTACAAGGAGCTCAAAAGGCGATCCCCAGCATTCAAGCAAGTGCTAAGCTCGTCATGGTGGGTGGGGGTTGTTTGTGGTCATTGGCTTTGGGGGTAGATGGAGCCATTTTCATGGTTGTCGTTGGGACACATTTTACATTGTTGCTTATTGTGGTTTAGCGGTTGAAATCCCCACTTAACTGCTAAAATTTCCATTTTTGCTCCCCTGCAACGACAACCAAGATTTGATAGACATCGGGCGAGAAGGACCCGTGTGCCTCCGGTCAGAGCTTCACGCGCGTCGTGCGCGTCAGGATTAACAGCAAAGGGCCGCAGCTGCGGTGGCACGTTGGGAGCTGAGTTGAGAGCTCAACAGCTCCGTGACCCAGGTGGCTGTGGATCAAAAATAGGCACCCAGCATGGAACCTGGTAAATGGAAACATGGACTAAAACCTGGCGGTCCCCTGGTGATTTAATTTGGACCCATACCCAGGTTTGGGATTTGTGTGCCCTAAAGAATCAACCAAATGGCCAAGGACACCCTATGGTTGGTTGATTTCTGGCCTGGACCAAAACAAAACATGTGCTGTGCTTTAAGCCCCCCCCCCCGGCAAGAAAGCAACAACACACAACCAAAAAAGCATCATTTGCAGTAAGCACCGACCTGAAAAGGTGCCCTTCTAGCTCATGAGAAAATCTAAGCCCTGAGCCCGAGTGCCCTGAGCCCGACCCAACGGGGCTCGGGCGTAGCTGAAGGGAATGACGAGTGACCCAAATTCTTGGGGTTCACACACGGATGGCAACGGTTTCCCTTGTGATAGAGTGACCCAACTGGGTTGGAAGTGTGCCTATACTTTCAACTGCAGGGGGCATTTTGGGGGTCAGCTTCTAGTCAATCAACCCGACTCTGACCCCGTGCAAGGGGTTTTGATTCACACATAGCACCGATTTGTGTTTTAGGTTCTTTCATGTGCTTGGTATGATCTGTTTTTCCCCATGGTGTCTGGAAGTTTAGTGGGGATGAAAGGGGTGTGTTTTTATCAAGGGTACCCCTTTTGGTGGTTTTCAACCGGAACCACAAGGAAACCCCACCACTTTGGGGCGGTCCCACACACCGAACGAGTGATGACGTTGAAGTACCAGGTCCTTTGGGCATGTCTGAAGGATATTGGCCTTCAGCTCACAGAAGCTCACGCGCTTGGCGCAAATGACTCCCTCGACTCAAAGCTCAGACGTGCTTGGCCAATCTTTAGGGTCCAACGGCAGAATGTGGGAACGAGCCTAGAGGATCACGCATTGGGTGTTTCCATTTCAGGTGCTTGGTACTAAAGAAACGAGCATGAGCGCTTCAGTCAAGCAAGGGGACCAAGATTGGATGATGTTTGTTTCTACGTAGCTTCTGTTTGACACCCTGTCACACACACACACACACATAGTAGAGAGAGAGAGAGATACACCACATATATGCTGCAAAGGCAGTACGCCCCCATACAAGTCGTATACAACCTTACCTCCAATTCACATACCCGAGCATGCGGTTGAACTGAAGCTTGTTCAAATCATTTGGCTCAAAGGCGCATCTAGACGTGCATAGAGCAATCAATTCCTTGAGCAGAAAGAGGGGGGATTCATTCCAGGTGTTCCTTTCCCGGAATTTCAGCGGCTTCCCTTCGAAATGTCCAGCGCCAAAAACAAGGCCTCCTTAGGACTGTCCCTGGCCGCATTCTCAAACTAGATAGCCTTTGCTTGGCGGTTCCCAGCCATCCCCTTAGCTTTTTAGCCTTTTAGTGCTTTGTGGGGATTTCCATTTAACCCACTAAAAGTTATTCACTTTTAGCGGGGGATCTGAGGACAGCCCAGTTTGGTACTCACAAGGAAACACATGGCCATGGGTCGAAATCCCGTACCCCCAGTGAACATCCCAATCCCCACTAAAATAGACTAAAATGGGTGCTGCACCTACCCCAAAGTGGTACCATTGGTTTTGACCCACGGCCACATGGACCGATTCTTTCGAGACATTGAGCCCCTCTCCCGTCTGGTTGCGTCGCCTAGGACGACGAGGAGTTCGTCGAGGCGAAGTTGGCTTTGCAGCTGTATGTGGTTTCGGTCTGTTTCTGGGGATACCCTTTTTGGTGGTTTTAAAGGGACACTAGAAGGACAACCACAATTTTGTTTATTTTCTTTGTTTTTCAGAAAAAAAACGTGTGGCTTGTGTCAACCTCTTTATTGGCTTCGCTTTGGCTTCCCTTTGCGTATCCTGTGGCTCCCCTTTGGGCTTTCTGGCGTCCCTCGACTGGGAAGGGATCCTCCAAAAGGAGGTGTCCTCCGAACATGACGTCTTGGCAAACTGAATCGCGGCCGCACATTTCGGGGCAGCGATCTTATCCACAACGAAGGTTACTTTCTTGCGGTCCAGTACCCGTTGCAAGTTGGTGACTCACTCTCTTGCCCAAACCCGAACGGACCTTTCCATCCATCCAGTTTGCCGCCAAAACGGGGCCTTTCGGTCATGGTTTTGGCTACGCTGTTTGAATAGCAATGCCTGCGTAAGCTTTTGGAAGCCAGGTCTCCTATTTCAGGGTTTGTAAACCGGGTGGAGCCCACATCTTGGAAACCAGCCATACACATGGGGCCCACTTTTTTTTTGGGGGGGGGGGAACCCAAACCTCGGATTGGCCACGGCCTGCCACTTTGGGAAACCAAAATGCTGCCGAACAGTCCCTCCAACCCATGCGGGTTACGTTCTTCCCTTACCCGATGTAAAGGCTCACCTGCACAAAACCGATCTTGTGACCTTTTAGTTCCCCTTTTCTGGCCCATGGTTAGTCAAGGTTCCAACAGGTTACCTTTATTTCTGGACTGAGAAGGACATATTGCCATCAACTTTCACGGTGTAGCACTTGAGGACCACAAATCAAAGCAACTGTGTTGGCATGGACCTTCAAGGGTTGCCTGGACATGCTTCCCTTACCCTACTTTCGCAAACGTTACGTAAAGTGAAATCACTCACCAAGCCAGAAACCACGAGAAACTACGGGAAACGGAAACCACGCTGACAGCTATTGTGCCTTGTCTTTGAGAGAAACAACCCCCCTCCCCCCTCAAACCTCCAACCCCCAAGCCCCAGCCCAGCCGCGCCAGGTGTCGGAGTACCCCAAGAGCCGCGCTGTGGCGCTAGGCCATGGCGAATGGCCGGGGGCCCGAGCTACCCCGACGTCTTGGTTTCCCCTTGGCTCCAAGTCGCCAAAGTGCGTTGACGCCCTACCCCTCCAAAACAATCCCAAACGGGTATCAACAAATCCTCAGGGCTTGGTGTCCGTTGAAGAAACCGGATGGGTTAGAATAGTTGGCAAAACATCCTTGGGTAAGTAAGGGGATGTCGAGTGACCCAAAAGGGTTAGAATTACGCCGCTGCTTTCACACTGAAACTCGTGTATTTTGCGTGTGTGTGTGTGTGTGTGTGTGTCTGTTTTTGATGGTTTTTGACGGGTTACCCTTTTTAAGGATGGTTGAAACCAGCAGAGAAAACGCAATTGTTCGGTGTTTGTTTTTTGAGGATGCATATTTGGGATTGGTTTAACGTGACACCAGAAGAAAACACCATTTTGGGGGGGGGGGGTCCATTAAAGGCATACCCACTTCGAGGTCCTGGAGGGGGGTCCAACGTGATCTCCTCTCAGGAATTCTTAAACAACTGCAGAGCATGATAAAATGCTTAGCAAAGCACCTACTAAGCATGGAGACTCGAACCTGTAGTCTAATTGAAACTTTGAAAAGTCAAAGCATGTTCCAAATTTTAATCGACTGGCACGCATTTTGAGATACGAACACCAAATTGCTGCCTGGCGCTTTGGAGTGTCAAAGAGAGGGGAGCAGCCTTCAGCGCGAGAAAAGCACATGCCATGCATTTACGTGCATAGCAACCGGAGAAAGATGGAAAGACACAAACACACACCAACCGCGGAACATGGAAGCCTCAAGAACCCAGCAAGTGGCCATTTCTTGATCTTGAGCCAGGCAACCCTCAGTTGGTGGTCTGGATTGGTGACCCCTGGCTCTTGTGGGTAAATGAGAAACACAGCTTTGCTCCACCAGAGATTCAGGCTACGGGGAAGCATGGCCAACAAGAATGCAATAAACGTGCAGTTGGCAGTCTCCCCAGCGTGCTCCGCGTTGGAATTGGAAGCAAAGCTGCGTTCTGCGTCCTCCCGTTCAACACCCCCAAACTACGGGGAAATATGGGGCCCTGCTTTGGCCATTTGCCGACTGTGTTAACTCTGTATTTGGCGTCGTGTCAAACTATGTTTGTATTTCAGGACAACTGGATATGAAACAGAATCAAACAATATGAAGTTTCGAGCATCGGAGATGTGGGCCAAGTGAGGTGAGCTTGCTTGTGAGGTGATGCTTACCAGGGGAACATGTTGGATCCCAGTTTGCGACACTTCGGGGTATTTGAACATATCCTAGAAGATTGGAGACAAAATCTCAAAATCGCTCTACATGGGGGAGGTCAAGGGTTTGGAAGTGTTGATCATGAGCTCATCGATTCGGGAGAAACACGAGCTATGATGAAGGTCCCTTGCCTGGCGGTTCCTTATCTTTGGTTGATGCACCAATTACTCCGCCGCGAATTGTCATGGAACAGAAAACGGAGTCTTCCAAGAGATTTCTCTACAAGTGATGGTCTGCTGGGTTCTACATAGCAAACACACCTTGGCGCGTTAGCACAAAAACCCACGAACAGCGAAGCGGCACGGCGACGGAACGGCGCTGCCCTGGGACCCGAGGCGCTGCGGAAGTTGCGACGCCACCAACTTCGACTCCCAAGAGCTCTTCGGACCTTTGTCGAGTCGAGGGCTTCGGACTTTTTGCCCTCAGGGAGCGATTCGCTTTGCTTCTTGGCGGCTCCCAGCCATCCGATTCCGTAGCTTTTTGGCTTTTTAGGGTTAGTGGGGGGTTTGCATTTAACCCACTAGAAGTGAAACGAAACTGCTAGCCAAGGAGCTGAGGACAGAGAAAAATAGTTGCAATGGAAGTGGATGACCAGGTTCCCCAAATGGAAATCTTCCAAATTCCCGCCAGCTTCCGAGATTCGGGAGGCTAGCAAGAGCAACCCTGCCAGGAGCCCCGAAAGGCATTTTTTTCGGGTCAACAGGCGTAGCTGGCCCGGTTTTTTACGTGTGCCCGTGTTGTTTTGTCGGCCATTTGCCTTATTTGCCCGTATTTGGCCGTATAAAGACCGTACTTTGTCGATAACAACGGAAAAAAAAGCGCGAAGGACGACGTAGTTGGCCTTTTGACCAAGTTTCGGCTCCAGGTGATCATATCCCATTCCTGGGCTGAATCTTATGAGGATGATACCCATTGTTGCAGTTTTTTGTGCCGCTCGCGCTTGTTGGTTTGACCTTCGGGGCCCGTCCGCTTCTCTATCCCAGTTCAGTATGGTCCCAAGTTCACATTTTTGCCACCAGAGGTCAGAGGTCAGAGGCCAAGACTAGAGTTGCAGAAAGCCCCTGAACTTCTTTGTGGTGCGTGCTAACGGGATTGCTAGCTACACATTCTCGTATTACAGATGTGTATGTGCTATGATGGACATAGCTGGCTTGGGTTAAGGATAGACAACCGCAAGCCTCCTATTGAGGCAGCAATTGACATGGTGAAGAGCGACCAAGAAGCAAGGACCAAAAGCAGAGATGCAGGAAGGTCTTGCCACCATTTGTGCATGAAGCACTTTGATTGCAACAGTGGATTTCGTGATTTCCCGCTTTTAGAAACTCCTTTGACACTCTTGCAGATCCACATCTGCATCCAACTCAAGCTCCAGGGCCAAGTCCCGATCGGGCTTCTTCCACATAGCAGGGTTCACCTTTTGACACCCAAAAGGGCGACCATTTTTGTGGGTTCAGCCCGAAAAAGAGGAACTTGGCTTGTCGTTTAGGTTCCCAATGGATCAAGAAAGTTGGCTTCTTCTTCTTCTTCTTCTTCTTCTTCTTCTTCTTTTTTTAAGCGAAAATATAAGGAACCCTCTAGTCAAGGCCTTTTCCCAGGTGTCCCTTAGAAAGTCCGCAGAGGAGGCACTGGTCCACGAGCGTCAGACACATTTCAACAGGTGAACGGAGCCTGGTATGCTGACCAAAGACCCCGAAACATGGCCAACAGGGGCGCCCAAATTTCCCAGTAGAAGGCCGCGTTTTGGAGGAGCCACTTTCTATTGTACTTGGGGAATCCCCCTGAAAAGTGACCAAATGACTGCAACCTGCAAGGGTATTCAAAAGTAAAGGTAGCCATAGGAATGGGAGTCCCACTTCAGCATCACGACCATAACCCACAACCATGTGCCATGGTCAAAAACCGCTTGAACTACCTTGGGTTACTTGCGGATGGTCATGAATCCAATTAGGGACTTTAGACAACCAGAAGGATTACTAGTAAGGGAACCGAGCCCCGTTGTTTGTTTGCGTTGAAGCCTAGACTCAAGACTTTGATTTGGGCTTACTTCAGAAAGATTCAACAATCTGCAGGGTTGACGGGCAAGGTTTGGGCCATGGCTGTGATTGGAACTTTTCCTAGGCACTGCCGTCGTTGCGGACTCCGCGATTCCCGGCTGCCGGGGCCATGAGTCGAGTCAACTGAGGCATACGGGCCAGCGGACATTGAATTTGGTGTTGCTGAAAACACGGGCAACTCCAAAATGCAAAATGGGTCCTTTCCTCTTGGTTTCTAGGCAGTTGGGGGCCAGGGGTAACACCATTTTTTGTTTTTGGTTCTTCCTTTTTGAATGCTTGGTTTCTCCTTAAAACCACCCAAACACCCCGGTCAGACGCCCCCAATCGACCTAGCAGGACCATTGGTCTGGAGCAATGCCAAGGGAGTTCCCCGAAAGTCGCCATGGGAATCCGCCTTAAAGCTTCTATAATAATTCATGACTTGCCGTAACCCGATTGATCGGGCACAAATGAAGAATCGCAATTCCCAGCGAATTGCAATTCCGAATTGCAATGAATTCGGACATGGGGATGAGAGGGCCGGCTTCTGCTCGTTTACCACTCATCTGAACTTGGAGAATAACCACCAATCAACTTTTCAAGATTCAAATGGATCACATCAACTTTCCCCAAGAAAGTGTGGTTTCTCAACGTCTCCATTTGCTGGCGTTCATCCAGCCTTAAAATTGTTCCCTTGCGCTCAGGCCTCAGCGACCGGGGAAAGTGCCCTTATGGGACACTCAGAAAAGGCGTGCACGAGCCGGGAACATGGCGATGGGGTGAGACCTGTGTATTCACTTGGACTTCAGTTGGACCTCCTTTTCTCCGCATCTGTCCAACTGCAACTGGGCACCCTCTCATGATTTGCCCTGAAGCAGAAGCACAATTTCCAAAATCAAAAGAAATTTCCACAACAAACAAGTACTACTGTTTGATTTGTCTCTTGATTCTTCCCGTTTTCCCTGCATAGTTTGAATTATCTTTCATGCATCTTCGTTGTTCTCGATCGCCGATTCAAAGCAACTGTCATTTTGGTGACATTTGTAAGGGTAGAAACATAGGACCCACAGCAACCCCAAAACAGCGGGGTGTTGTTTTCCTGGCTAGTATAGGGATGCCGCACTGGACCTACTATTTGAAACTCATTTAAAACAAGTGTCAGGAGAAGGGAGGAGGAGATCTGTTTTGCCTGCTTGAAATTTGGATCCCCAAATTCCGCATGTTGTTTGCAGGGTAAATGTGGAATGTGGACCCCGCCTCTCTTGCACTTTACCAGCAATCTTGGGTGTCAATCACCGGCTTAGATCTCCATATCGGGCTTTTCACCGACTTGGGCCTAGCTTGGGTGAGCTCACTTTCAAGGTTTCGTTTTGGACTTGAACCGCTTTTTGGGGAAGGCAAGCAGTGTTAGCAAAGATATTGTTGATACCTTTTTGCCCTAGAGGACAGGCATGGACCCACAGAACGATTGGGTTTCTTGAAAAACTCATTTTGAAACCAAGAACCAACAAAAGCCCCCCCCCAAAAACAAAAACAAAAACAAAAAACGAAGAAGTGACGCATATCTTGAAGGTAAGCATGTGCATGCAGCTGCAAAGAATACGCTGAAGTTTTTGAAACTCCAATACGGATGTGTCTCAAATCGATTCGAATCGCTTTGGGGGTCACAAATCTGTCACTATCTTTGTGGGATTGCAATTCAAAATGGAAGCCAGTGGGCGCAATTCTGGTCACATTCGAATGACTCCTTTTGCCCATAGATGGTTGCTTATTTTGGTGTGAACAGATGAACCATCAAGGGTACCAGGTTCATTTGGCAGTTTAAAAAGATTAACATTTCCGATTAGAAGATAAGGCTCCCGGTTGACTGATCAGGTCAAACGGGAGCAACCTTTATTGACAGACTAGGCTGCTTTGATTTGCTTCTGTTTGCGAACACTTTGTATGTGTTGTGGTGCTTTTGCGCTTGACTGATTGGCGTGTTGCTTGATCTTGTAATTGCATTGTTTAAGGACCACCCAATGGCTGTGAAGAATACCCGCACTTGAACGGCCCAAGTCTTTAAGAAGGAGCCCAAGAGAGAGAGAGGGAGAGAGAGAGAGAGACATTACCATTTTTGCTTGTGACGGGTTTCACCAGTGTTTGTGGCACCCTAGCTTTGGGTCCCTCAACGTGATTTCTTTTGTTTACGGTTGGCGACATTGCAGTTTAATGACTTTTGTTCAAGCATTACGTACTTTCCCAAGGTTCTTATATACAACTTCTAAGGCTTTCAGGGTTCCAGGTTTTTTTGATTTTGAAAACAGCGCGGTGAGCACTGGGCCGCAGAATGGCTTGTTCCGATATTCTGCTTGTAGCAGCGACTGCAAATGTGGGGCCACATAGCAAAAAGACACTGTTGGTTGCCAGTTTGCTGTCATTGTTTGCCACCTTTAATTTATGAGGCTTTCCTTTCTTTTTTTTTTCCGGAAAACTCCTGCTGTCTACGGATGTTTGATTTCCTACTTGGAGTTATGGATAACTGCTTTCCATGGTTCCGTTACTTCGCATGTACGTGAAGCCTCTCCTAAACTTCCGGACAACGGCAAACAAGCTGGTAATCCTGTACATGATCATGGCACGAGTGTCATGTAGGGGATCCAGATCCAGATAGGTCCGGTTGTTCCCCACCGATCTCAGAAAGGGTACCCTGTTCTGGAACGAAATATACAAAGCTTGGCCCGGATCTCATTGAAGACTTCACTCTCTGTGCCAGGACTACAGTGAGCTTCGGGTCACTGGAAGTTTCCAAGGAGGACAGGTCTTTTGGACTGGGCAAGCCCGGTGCTTCCTGTTGCCACAGGGAACCGAGGGAAATTTACCATTTATGCAGAGTTGACCAAGATAGTAGACAACCAAGGTGAACTGGTATTTACAAGCAAAGAGAACGCCAGATCACCCAGATGGAATTCACCCACTCTCAGTTACCATTTTACAATAACAAAGGAAACGTATTTGAGCGACCGGCCAATTAAGCGACGATTGACTATTGATACGGTCAGGATACCCTAGAAAGTTGAGAGTTTGCTGTGAAAGAAACGAGGTGGTTCCTCACACACGCACCGCGGTGTTTTGACCGCGAGGACGTGAAAGCAGCCAGAAGCCCAGAGAGCGATCGCTCCAGTGATTGACGCAAGGAGTATGACGGCCGCCCTCTTGGGAGGGTGCTGAATGACTTTTGACGCAAAGGGGAATGTTAGCGAGCCTGCAGAGTTTCCAATTCCAACGCGTACGTGGGGATGGAGCCATCGCTGAGCGACTTTTCGTGTTGGACATGTGGCTGTGGGTCAAAACCAATGGTACCATTTTGGCGTAGGTGCACCACCCATTTTAGTCCATTTTGTTGCGGATTGGGATGTTCACTGGGGGTACGGGCTTTTGACCCATGGCCATGTTCAAGGAAAGAAACCACGCTGAGGATGGATGATGGTCGGATTATTCCTGACCCCTTCTTCACCACCCAAGGAATTCAATGCGAAGAAAGGCAAAAGGCAACCCAAGTGTTTGGGGGAGCTAGAGCCTTTTTTGAGATGCCATGGGACATGTCATGTGGAAATAACACCAAAGGGGCAATAGTCCAAGGGGGGGAGTGCCAGAGTATGCAAACAACCCTTCTGGACAACCAGACCATTCCTTTTGTTTGTATTCCTGCAGACAAACCCCATCTGCTTGAGGACGCAAGTCGCTGGAAATATGTTTGCAGCGTGCGAGCGAATCACAACTCTCACCCAGAAGAACTGGGTTGCTTCGAAATTGCGGAACCCGTAGAACGGGCGGTGTTTGTTTGCCTTCTAAGAAAACTAGACAAAACGACACCCCCAAATCTGGGAAAAAGTTGCAACTTTTCTTGGAGCCCCACACTTCTCTTATTCCAAGGCGTTTGAAGCTGCCTTGATGAAGACTTCTTCTCCTCGGCCATTTGTAGTGACTGCTGCCATGGTTTCTGAGGATTCCTCACTGCAATCCAAAACTGGGGCAGGGGTGCCATGCATGTTACATGTTGGTGTCCAAAATGGATGAACCACGGAAATCGCAGAACGGCTCACGTCTGGGGTCTTGCAATGCTGGAAAAAGGTCAACGTCGAAGAAAGGGTTCTCTATTTGATCAAGGAAAGAGAAGCAACCACCTTAGCAAGCGCCTTTTGTTCAGGCTTCAAGTAGTTTTGCAGTCTTTCCTTTTCAACCGAGCTGACCTGTGTTTGACGGAAATCAGAAGACCCCTTACAAGAGCCAAGAGAGGTTCTTACACTTTAAGGGGTCCCTTTATTTGCCCAGCTGCGGAGAAGTCAAAAAGCAAGACCTGTTTTGTGGTTCCAATTGGAGGGGTTGTTCTTCCGGTACTCAGCATGGCATGCACCTGCAAGGGATGTCCCCGCTAGACCCCGCCAGTGTCCCTCATACACCCAGCCTCCCTCAGACCTACCGTTGGTTTCCACAGAAACCTGGGGTTGATTACCATGACATGGCAATATCTATCACAGACATTTTTGTTTGCACATATTGTTTTTGGTACGTGTGGTTACCTTGTATAATATACATATACATGATTGTTCAGACGGAAACATGTTGCTTCAGTCTATCCATGCTCTCTCTCAAAAAAAAAAAAACAACTACCCTGGGAGAACATGGGGGAGGTGTGCGCGTCATTCAGTCATTCATTCATTCATTCATTCATTCATTCATTCATTCATTCATTCATTCATTCATGCATGCATGCATTCATTCATTTATTCATGTATTCATTCATTCATGCATTCATGCATTCATTCATTCAGTCAGTCAGTCATTCATTCAATTATTCATTCATTCATTCATTCATGCATGCATTCATTCATTCACTCACTCACTCAGTCATTCACTCATTCACTCATTCACTCATTCACTCATTCACTCATTCACTCATTCACTCACTCATTCACTCACTCATTCACTCATTCACCATTCACTCATTCGCTCATTCACTGATTGACTCATTCACTCATTCATTCACTCACTCATTCACTGATTGACTCATTCACTCATTCATTCATTCATTCATTCATTCGTTCATTCATTCATTCATTCGTTCATTCATTCATTCATTCATTCATTCATTCATTCATTCATTCATTCATTCATTCACTGATTTAGTCATTCAGTCATTCACTGATTTAGTCATTCAGCCATTCACTCATTCATTCAGTCAGTCAGTCAGTCAGTCAGTCAGTCAGTCATTCAGTCAGTCAATCAGTCAGTCGGTCAGTCAGTCAGTCAGTCAGTCAGTCATCTCTCTTATCTCTACAATCTAATCTATCTGTCTATATAAGCTATCTAGCCATCTAGCTGTCTCGCCATCTAGCTATCCAGCTCTCTATCTATCTATCTACCTACCTATCTATTTACACATGCTCCTCTCGTATACCCCCTGCTTCATGATTCCGACACATGTCCCAATGTCGGAGGCCATGAGGTGTACCGAGCTGCCGGAAGTGCGCCAGGACGGATGGCGGGCGATCCGAAACCGCTGTAGTTGTCCCAAGCCATGCCCGGTTTTTTTTTGACATGGTCTGGGGAGGATCAACCATTTCTGGGGGGTAGCCAGTCAGAAACTTGGGTGGCTTCACTTGACCCCACCACTTAGGGGGTAACTTGATACAAATGAAACAAGCGGCCCAGATGTAGTTGCAAAGAAGTGCACGCTGGTCAACATGAAACCCACTTGCCCAAAGCCGATCTTTTAAGGTTTGATTTCCCTGATTTGGGCTTTTTCGTCACGGAACCAAAAGGTTAACCTTTAATGTTTGGGTCCTTTCAGCAACTGCCAAAAGGGGCGGTGATCCGTGATTGCTTGTTTTTCCCAGAGCTCCTGTTGCTCAAGCTGTTGATCTTCCAGGTACCAACGTTTGTGTGAGGAAGGGTATGGTTTCTGGGGAGCAGGGTGTTCAGATCGACGCGAGGTTGATATTCTTCAAAATATGCAGGACACCAGTTCCCTCTTGGCGCCGCCAGCGGCCCCAGGTTTCGACCGGGTCGCAGATCGCTAATGCAGGCGCGTACATGTGCGCGCGGCACGGATTGGAGCGGAGTTGCTGGGCAGGTGAACTGTCTTGGGAGATGCGATGGGCGTGGGTGAGGTGTATGCTCTCACGTTGACGGGCTGAAAAGGCTGATCAAACTGGTGCGGGGCGCGGGCACAACCTGGTGGAGGTGAAGAGATTGTCTTCGACCAGTGAAGGAAGCGGACGCGGCAGAAAGATGAGGGGCTGGAGCAGCGGCATCTGACTTCGTCAAGAAGGCGATCTACGCGGGCCATTGCGAAAAGGTTGTGACCCCGCCGAAGAGCGCGGCCGAGAATGAAGAAGATGAGGTAGCGTCGTCTTCAGCAGCATCGACTGCTGCGCGCAAGCGCAATACGGCCTGGAACCAGGTGCAGCATGATCACGGAAGTCGTGGACGGAGAATGAAGCCGCGGTTTGGACACTGGTAAGTAGCAGACGCGCCCGTGGGAACCCGTTGTGTGACCCCTGGGAAGATCAAGCTGGTAGAGGAAAAAGGCCAGCGCCCTGACAAGACGGGGAAATAGTCATGCATGTTGTTCTTCATCGTGACTTACGGGAACTAGCATTTTGGTTGTTCCCTGTGGGTAGAGCTGGACCTTCCACTCTCAGACTTCCAACAGTGGCAGCGAATCATTGGAACCAGCTAAACATTTGATCAACTTGCCGAATAAGAACCCACAAACCCCGCAATCACTTCAGAGGGCCCTCGAAACAAGCCCTTCAATGCACATGTAAGGTAGTATTTTCCCATGTAGCCAGAAGTTGCCATAGAGTTAGAGAGGTTTAGGGGAGGAAAGGGGTTGAAACCATCGTTCAGCCAATTGTTTCCTGGTGGTGCCCGGTGCAATCATAATTTGTGTTCAAGGGAGGGCGCTATTCAAGAGCCAGCAGAAAGCCATTTTCGGGCTGCCCTACCAATGCATGATTGCTCTGTGGCACCTCCCCAGATAAGCTGCTAAACTATGTGAGCATTGGCTTTTATTCCCTACAAACTTGATTGGACATTATTCAAGCTTCCGCGGACCCTTCCACAGCCTTGCCGCGGACCAAGAGGTCCCTTCCGCGAACGTCCGCGGCACATGTGTTTTATTGATTGCTTCTGCAAGCCTTCCGCAGGGCATGTTTTGCAAGATTTGCTTCCGCGAGAGTTGGCGCGGAAAGGAACGTCATCTTACATAGGAAGGAAAGCTGTGTTTCGCCCGAGCCTGTGTAAGCTCGGGCTCATTGGGGTACGTGTGCTACGTGGGCACTTGCCTGCAAACACGGGGCCACCCTTCCGCGGAGCTTCCGCGAAGCTTCCGCGAAAATTGCTGGCTGTCGTGGTTTTCTTTTTGCTCTTCTAGTAAGCGTTGCGTTTCTTGAACGAGCAACATCTTTCTGCTTCTACTGTAATCGTTTCTCAGTGCTTTTTCACGCACGCAAACTGAAACAGTGAGTCTCATGCCAGCCACAAAGCTTCCGCAAACCTTCCGCGAAATAAATCCCTTCCGGGCAGCCCCGCATGCTTCCGCACCTGTGTCGCGGTACACATGTTTAATAATAATGTCCCTCTCCCCACTGAATTAATCCTAGTGTGACCATTCCTCTAATCAACCAGGAACGACCTCGGTATTCCATTGAGCCTCCACCCAAAAAAGCATCAACATTACTTGGACATGGCTTCTTGTTTTGTCATGTGTCAGTCCATGTGATCGCCTTTCATGCTTGGATCCTTTGGATTAGTCTGGTGGGTGCAACCCTTCGCGATTTGCGCGCTCAAACGCCAAAATCAGAGCTTTTCACTAGATTTGGATAAACCAACTAGAGGTTCCTCAATGCACCCCCCCAAATAGGTCACAGGCTGTGAAAAAAACCCGGAGGCGAAAGCTGCATCACACGTGTTTTCCCCTGGCAATTCTGCAATTTGTCATCTGTGGCTCATGTTTGGCAGTGAACGGGAGAATTCGGACAGCATCATTTTCATGCATAGATGGTCAAAAACTTCTTCTTCTTTTTACATCGTTGCAGTTCAATTGCTCGAAAATCTAAGCCGACAAGCTACAGCCAACGATCACGGCTGAAATCCTTTTCAATCAGAAGCCGATGCCTCCAAACAAGCTGTGCGTGTAGCGAAACACATTAGAGTGAAGCTGGGTTGACATATAGACTTGCAATGATTGCCACCCTCTATCCATACGTATGAGCCCCCACTATGCTGAAGGCGGGTCGTTTGCGTGCTCTCATTGTTTGCTCTCCAGACGTTTTTTGCCAGCATCTGCAACCAACATTGGCCATGCATCAACCTGTGTGCACTGGCATGTGTGTTCGTGTGCGCGCAAGCCTTTCGTAACGACGGTAACATCCTCCCCCCCCCCACCCCCCCTCCCCCGCTCACAACTGCAACTGGACATATCATAGCCCAAAAACAGCAAACAGCAAGAAAATCACCAAAAGTACTAGGTTTTTTACCAGCCAGTTTCCCCCAAATAGGGGCACATATCAGCCATACGACCGCCAATGTAAAACCCCGTGCCCTGCCAGCTCTTCGCAGGAGGCCAAAACCATACGCCTCCTGAAGTGAGCGGCAACCGAATCAGAGCGAGCAGTTCAGTACGGATGTTCGATCGCTGCGGACGCGTCAGGGGTCGCTACACCTGTCTGTGATTTTTTAGCGCATGGTTTCTTGGTTTCCAATGTTGGTTTTCCAGGGAATGTTTCCAAGAGAAACTGACCCCATCTAAATGTTGGATTTCCAAATGACAGTTGCTAAAGCCCGTAGTTGCGTTCTTTGGCAGGTGTGCCAGTTTTGGCAGCCGGCCCCAGCACGAGGACACGGTCAAGTTGTTTTTCCATTCGAAGAAAGAGTACACTTGGCCCCAATGCAGTCGAAGATTGGGAAAGCTACCCTTGCCAGAAAAATACGCGTGGCTGAACCCCCCCCCTTTTCACTCAGTGTCCATCAGTGCCGGAGTTTGATAATAGATTCACTGAGCTTTGTTGGAACCCCCGCCCAAAGGTACTGGAATATTGGAAGCCCAGTACCCCCCAAGCTCGGGTGTTTCTCCAAGTTGGGGACCAATTCCTCCAGGTGGTTTCCTGTTGGCTTTCCTTGAAAACCATCCAACCAGGGGTGGGTAGACGCCTTTAGTACTGGATGAGCAGTTTTCACCAGCCTCCGCCAAGCACCTGCGCACGGTTTTTGAGGTGCGGGGCCGAGCCCCTCACCTCCGGAATTCAGATACGCGAAATTTGGGGAGCCCCACAAGGCCAGGAGTTTCCTCCGCGAACTTGGGTGTGAGTTTTAGGGACCCGAAATGGACATCAATTTGGGCCGGTTGAATTCCAACCACTTGTTTTTGGTGTATCCAACTCTTGAAATTCACAGCCAGATGCCATTTACTCTTGCCCACAGTGGATAATGAACAGGGGAACAATATCGGTCTATCCAAAATGCGCCATGGTCAACATACCTACTTACTTGGGATTGTTAGAGATGGATAGAAGCTCGTGAGTGATAGGCTTTGATATCCCATTCTAAGAATGCCTATTCTTGGAGCGATGAACATGACCTGCTTTTGGATCAATTCACATATTGCCTCCCAAAATATGCAGCCTGTATTTCACAGGCGTGCCCGTCTTTTTCGGTCGCTCCAACACAATCACGCGCGAGGCTGGTGCAAAAAGCCGGGCTTGAAAGCATCTTGAAAGCGGTCGTGGCTCTTGCTTCTGCCTTGCAGGACATGGGGTCTCACAATGCGGTAGCCAAAAAGGGTGGTTCAGAGCAGTTTCCATTTGCAGACCCCCAAGGAAGGTTGCAACCCCCCAAGGGGGATGCAGCCTGGACTCAAACAGACGAATACACCCACGTTATGGGGGAGTGCCCAAAGCTCTTGTTTCAAAATGTCCATGCAACCCGAAAGTCTGAACCGATCGCGGAACCCAGAAAATGTTTGCAGAGGAATCGCCGCTCGAGGCACATTTGAGGATCCATGTTAGTTTGCAGGCAGAATGCCGGAAGCAAACAGTTTAGAACGCTGAGGAAGTTAGAAGTAGTTGTTTGGGCTTGTGTGCTTGTTTGTTTTTGCCTTTTTCCCAGGCCCTTTGCATATGTCGCATTTGTGGCTTGCCGGCTTGAGGTAGAGAGAGATGAAGTCATTCTTGACTGCCACTCAAGTTTGCTATTGGGCCACCCTTGACAACTTCTCCCGCCTTTTTGGAAAACCGCCTCAATTCGGGCTTCGAGCTCTGCTTGCCTACACGCGGTGTAAACATCTTTGTTTGCCAAATACATGTCTTTTCTGGGCGTACTTCCGTTTTGGTGGATTTAAAAAGAGTCTTTAAGAGGAAAACCTATATTTTGGGGCTTGATTCTCAAAAAGAGAGACCCCCAAATGAATTGTTGGAGTTTCCTTTGGGTGACTGGTGCAATGGGCGGAACTGTGAGATCCAGCCACATGGCCGCACGGTTAGAAGTCGGAAGCAAGCTCCAGGAGAAGCTTGTTTGCTCCTTCCGAGCAAAATGGCACTTGAACTGTTCGGGACATGCTGTTGTTGTTCGTTTTATTTGCAAATTCCGCGAGACAGTGAATTTGATAAAGAGTTTCACAAAGGCATCCGGCAAACTCAACTCAAAAAGTTCTCCAAATTCCGATCCTTCAAGTTCCACTCCCCATTCCACTCAAACTTCCACTCCCCAAAAAAAAGCACAACCCGGCACTCCCCTCGGGCGCTAGTTGGCGCCCGGAGATGGCAAAGGCCTCACCTTGGCTGCGCTGAGGCCAGCTCAGCCAGCACCCGATGCTTTGCCGGTTCTACTCCTAGGTCCCCCAGTAGTGCCCTTTCACCGTTTCTTTTTTTGGGGAGGGCTCCCCTACTGAAATAGACTCCAGACAAAAGGGTGCCTTTATTCTAACCTCTCTACTGGCCTGGTTCTACTCACTACCCTCGAAGAAGGATGGTCTTCCAAAGCCCTGTACAAACCCACGATGCTTGAGAAGAGGGTAAGTGTGATGGGCATCCAAGTAGAAGTATGTGTCAGAATTAAAGGTGGGCCTTTACTTCTGGTTTCCCTTGAAACCAAGGTGAAAAGGGGTACCAACAGCATAGGGGAAACATGTTACTTTGACTTGCAGGGGTTGTGGCTAGTCAGGTCTGGTTCCTTGGAAGGTTATCAAAACGGGATGGCCTTCCCTGTCAGCCACAACTGTGGCAATGAGTTGGACATTTGTGCCCGGCACCTCGTTTTTAAACTGAGCTCACGAAACAATGGGTCTTAACAAGGGCACCCATATGCTTCAACCCCGAACAGACTTTTCTCATAGCAGGGTTGCTTTAAGAGTCTAAAAGATGAACACAACCCAAGAGGAGCAACTGTGATTTCTCCTGACACCTCTTTGGCCTTGCACCACCCACATGGATGCGTGTGCTAATCGGGTGAAGGGAGCAATCCTGGTAGCGAGGGATGAGGGCGTCAGCTTCAGAATGGACACGTTTGAACAGATGGGAATCCGGACTTTGCTTTGGAATCACGAGGTCGTTTTCCGCAAGTGGGTGTGTCTCAAAATACTGAAACCGGAGCCAACACGAGTGGTGTTGCTTGTGGCTTCCATGTAAAACAAGCAAAAAAGGTCTCCCCTCGAAGAAAGCGTAGCCTGCGTCAATGTTTATGGGTGCCCAAGCGGGTGGGTTTGCACAGATTTTGGGGAGCGATTGCAACAGGTTAGCGGCGGCGGGTATTTTGATTTGTCAAGCTTGCCCGTGTGTAAGCTCAGCAAGCTTGTACGGGTGGGGGGTTAGATTGCACTCTTTGCACAAGTTGATGGCCGGACTTCAACCACTGCGTGTTGTTTGGAACAAAGTTGCTTTTCTCGGACAACGACCAAGGAAGCCACTTGGAGGACCTCTTGAGGCTACTAGTCCAGACTGTTTGTCAGGTTGCAACGGGGGAGTCTTAGGGGTGCCCTAGGAAGGCTTGGTATTGCAAATGATGGGGAGCCCACTGGAAGCCTAGGATTCGGCAATCGCCTAGTTGACCAATTGAGGTTGTCGCATTTTAGAGGGAAGTGCTTTTACTTCAACACTCCCTCCTATTATCAGCTTCCCAAATTGCCAAGTTCGCGGTTTGGATTGGCGTTTTGGTGATTTGAACTCTTGGTGTAGACAATGCAGAGGGTAAACACGATTCACGCGCCTAACCTCCAAACCACCAATTGAAACCACCAACTCGTGGGAACGCTGATGCTATGCTGAGTTGATTCCCGGGGTCGGGCCGAGGGCTCTGATTGGCCGGGCCGACAGGTGGGCCGGCCACATGGACTCTGAGCAGCATGGCCAATGAGCTCCAGCCGGGCACCACAGACGCCTCGAACAGCTGGCGTGGAGCGAGACTTCTCCCAGGGTTGGAGGACCACCACCTTCCAATGGAGGTCCTAACCCCTTCAATGGAGGGTCCAATGATGCCTAGGGAAGGATGGGCACTTGTGTCAAGTCGTCCTGATCCGCAGGCAGTTCCACTGTTGGGCTACCCGAAGGTAGACTTAAACCCAGGGATTGGGAAAGTCAAGCACTCCTGGGTTTAACCTTGGGATAGGCAAAGAATGGAACCTTGAGTTTGAGCCACTCCAGTGGTTTTGTTAGTTCAGTTTGCCCAGTTGATCCAGTTACACAAGCTATCAGGGGAGCGTATCATGTGCTTGGTCCTTCTACCAGTGGGCGCCCATCTATGTTGTCAAAATGTTCCCTTTCAGACTAGCTTCTGCATGGGCTCCGCTACAGTGTGAGATTCGTCTCGGAGGTACGCCAAACTTCTACCACAAAGGGGACATGTCTAAGGACAACCCTGTCATCCATAGATTGATATGTAGCAAAGCATAATAACTGATGTTTCACCTGTGGCCGGTGTTGCTTTTCGCCCTCACTCATGATGTTTTTTTCATGGAGATCTCAGGATCTCTCATATTCAATTGAGATACCCTCATGATCCGAAGTGTATGGATCGCCATGGTCTTAAATAGACCGTGGATGCACCAGGCACCGGGTTGAAACCTGCCCATTTATGCAGGGAAGGTAATGGCCCAATCAAAATAAGTGATAAGCGATTTGTGGAATCCACTTTCACCCAGCTGCAATGTACCGCAAGTTAATCAGGGCTTGTGTTTGGTCGGGGTTGGTTCACTTGCACATCGGTGTCATCTTGCCAAAGGCACGCAGATAGAATATTGAAGCAATCTACAATGTAAAAGCGTGAACGGGTCTTCACAAAGGAGATGGGCAAAGCTAGGATGCAACACAAGCTCTAGTCCTAAGTTAGGCGAAACCATTCAACTGCATGTGTCAACCTGTTGTCAAGTTGTGGGTCACTGCAAAATATGTTGGAATCCAACTTGATAAGGCCGAGACGTGCGTTGTCCGCCCCACAGTTAGTGCGCCAAATCTGGCAGGGGATGTAGAGAGAGAGAGAGAACGAGAGACTGTGGAATTGTCTCTTTGAGCATCGCCGTGAAACTTGGGGGAAACGCTGTTCTTTTCTTTCTTTTGTGGGGTGTCCACACGCTTTTCAGGAGGCTGAGCATTTTTTCCCTTAGGTGTTTCTGCCTTTTTCCTTTGTTGTGACCGTTCGGAGTCAGGGTGCCTTGTATTTCTCTTGGTGGCTCTAAACATCACGTGCGGACAGGTTGGAGGGGGGGGCGATGTTTTAAAAAAAGTGGAAGCACATGGGACAAACAAAGGCAGAGAGTGAGAGTACCACAAATCCTCTTAGGCGATGCCTGCGACGCTGCCTTGCTGGCCGGTGAACCTAGAGAATCCGGTGCTGACGTCCTTTATGGTTCATCTCACTTTCTGAGTAGGACTTCAACACTTTAACACTTCTCGGGAAGACCATTTTAGCAGGAAAGAAGCTTGGGGGCGGTTTTTTTTTCTTCTCCGATCCGCTCGATCGGAACTGGAATGGAAGTTTGGGGGCGTTTTCCACTCAATCGGAATTGGAAGGCAATTTCACCCCGTCGATCAGAGCTTAAGGAGCTTCCTTCCGAAGCCTGAGACTCGAGGTTTGCGGGCTGTGGGGCCTTTGGTTTCCTCAGAGACATGGGGGTTGCGCGCATTCCTCGGAAGAACCAGCAAGCAAAATATTAATATACTGTCAGATGAATATACTGTCAGATGGGGGTTGACGTCCGAATCAGGGGCTCCCAAACAACTCAAACCCCAGAGAAAGGGTCTGTTGGGGCAAAGGCCCTTGTTACCAGAGAATCCTGGAAAGAAACGCCGGTCGTTCTTGGATGGGGTGGAGGCTGGCCCCTTTCAAGTCTCGGAGCGTCCGCACCTTCTCCTTTTACATACCTCGATTGATGCCCCACACAGGCAGTGAATGTGCATGCCAAGCTCAGGCTTGAATGAGTGACCAATCTGTTGCTTTCCGGCCAGCAAGAAATGAAGTAGAAGAGTGTTCTTGAGTGTTTGCAGCCCTCGAGGCATCAAGTAGCATCTAGTCTGCAGAGGATGTGTCACCGAAGGTTGCATTGATGAATTGACCATGGCGAATGCCTGCAGAGGTCTGCAGAGGCAACTCTGGGGCTAAAACGATTCCGGCAAACCGGCTTGTGGTCGAGAACGGATCAAGGCTGGAATTGGTTTCTCTGTGCGATGGTGCATATATATATATATGATCCTAAGACATGCCCACGCGCTCTTCACATGTTGCCAGGGAAACATACTGAAGAGGGGTAGGTACCGACTATATCCCACTGTATACATAGGTGTACCCGCTTATGCAGTGGTTGGTATGGAGTTCCGGCCACCGAACCGCACAAGTGAACAAGTGCGCCGGACAGAGTGCAGGACATTGGCCAAATATCCACGTAAACGGAGGTTACCTGCAGAAATTCCTATAGCTGGTTTTCATAGAACTCCACTCGGGTGAGCCACGTTTTCCCCAAGGCCGGGGCGTGCGTATCACGAGGCAGGTTTGGAAACACCTAGTCAAAACACGTCGAAACACGTTGTTGCAACACGTGAGGATAGCTTCTGGTTGGCTGCCCTTGTTACACCAACCTTTATTTGTCCTGTCCTTTTTAAAGCAACCTATCTTGCCTGTCCTGTGTTTTGTACAGTCTTCCTTCAAGGCTTCCCTTTGCGCAGCCTGGCGCGAGTTTTTTTTCTTTCGCAGGGTTCCGATTCCTCGGGTTCAAAGTCGAGGCCTGGGCGAACGCCTGCTTGCAAAGTCACGCTGAAGAGCCGGCGCCCACCCTGGAGGCCGACTCGCATCTTAGAAACGGAGAATCCGAGTGCCGATTCTTGTTGGGAGGAAAGGAACACCGATTTGGCCGATGGAGAAGGAAGCCGCGCGTTTTTGTTGAGGGTTCCCAAGTTTCACTTGCATGTTTTGAAAATTCTGCCAAAGGTTTCATCGTTTCGGCTACCCCGACAAAGGCTGATAGAATTGAAGTGACAGAGCTAAATTTGGGTTTGTCTCAAAACAGAGGAACCCATCGATCATCAAATGGGGGTGCTATGCTGTTGGTGTTCCCCCCATTGGGGCATTTGACATGACTTTTCGCCCATCTGGAAGACAACAATGGGGTTCCGTTGGGAAGACATCGGACGGTAAATGGAGGAGGTGGGGCATCCATGGGTAGATATGAGCACAACGAACAAGTTGCCCATTGGCAATTCAGAAGTCATGAGTGTGATTCTGTTACATCGCATGGCCTTGGACGATTGAGAGGGTGTACTCACCATGAGGGCCGGGATCCTCAGGTGGCTCGTTTCCTTTTGGCGTCTTTCAACGCAGGGGGCCTGGCTACTTGCAATACTGTGGATGGACGAAATCCTGCACCAATTTGAAACCATGGTTGAAACCATTGTTTGAGGCTATTTACGGGGAAATCATCATTCCAGGCTTTCTTAGGTCGTGCGAAATGGATTTCGCAACCATCCACAGTATGTACGGAATCCAGTGCATCTCCACGGTCAGTGAATATCCCAATTCCCACTAATATAGACTAAAATGGGTGGTGCACCTACCCCAAAATGGTACCATTGGTTTTGACCCACAGCCATATTAGTACAGAATTCCAGTGTATCTCCATGTGGCATGGTCAAAGCCTGGAGCTGTTGCAGAAAAATAATCAAGCAAGCAGGGCCTTTCACGTGGTGACTTTGCGGACCAAAAGTTCATCCCATTACGGGGCTGTCAACCTTTTGGCTTGCAAGTGTCCCCCTGTTCCACTTTTTGCAATATTTGGGGCATCCCCCATGCCCCCTCCCACAAACATGGCATCTGAGGGAACCCGTGTGGAAGACAGAGTTCTGTTTCCAATACACTTTTGTCGGGTGCCAACTTGGTGAATTAGGTTTGCAGTTTGAGTTTGAACTCAAAGCTTTGGTTGTTGGGCCCTCTAACGTCGGGCCCCAAACCAGCAATTAGGACAAGCTGATTTGATGACAACGCCGCTGATAATGTCAACGGATGAATAAACCTGCTGGGTTACCCTCCCGTCCACTAACATGGAACCTGACGTTTCGGGGTCCTGGAAGACCATGTTCCTTTAAAAAGGGACCGAGACTCTGGTGAGTTCCATGGCAACGTGCATAAGAGGTGCTTGATTCCCTCTTAATGAGATACTCCGTGGCCAAACTGGTAAGGGAGGGTTTGTGTATGTTTCTGTGCACTAAGCCGCGTTTGGTCTGGGGCCAGTTTGTCCCTGCGAATACTTACACAGGTTGTTCCGCTAATTTAAGCCAAATGCGTCCGAGGTCTGGCAGACATGACTTTGTGCAAGCGGCCTTCCCTTATTTATTGTCGCTCTTTGGCTTGACCTTCACCTAACTGAAGCAGCAACAAATGTGTGTGTGTTTCCGCAAGTGGCCGAAGACCAACACCGGTTTGCCATTTGTAAGAGAAATGCCGTGTGTAGATGTGTGCTTGGGGAGTAATGATGACCCAAGATGAATCAACCCGAGTTTATCAATAGGGGGTGTTCTGAGTTCAGTGGGGAATCATCACTCTTGGAGGGCCCACCCCCCCCCCCCCCCCCCAGTTTTTTCGGGTTTATTTTTCCTGGGTCAACAATATTCGGCGCGAGTCTGTGTGGCCAGGCGGTGGTCGATACCAACTCGGTCTCCGTCATGTGCAAGGCCTTCGGCCTTGGCGATCCAGACCAAGGACATGGTTGGTTCCCCGACCGATGTTCTTTGCAACCATATTTTTTTGAAGTGACCCAGACCATGTTCTTTTTGGGTATTTGTATGGAGGTTTCAAGGGAGAAGGGCAACCATTCTTCTTTGCAGCCGCCCCCATGGTCTTGGGTCTGTTTGTGGTTGGCTGGAAGCCAGCATCTCCGGAAGAACAACAACTCGTGAAGTTTCTCCTAGAGTGTTGGCTGAGGCTATATCGACTTGCTCCAATTATCAGGTCACAGACCTGTTTTTTTCTTTAAAGTCAACCAAGCTTTCGTCCCGGATATGCTGGAGGGACTTACCCTGGCTCCAAATCATGGGCTCATGTCGAATTCGAGAATTTATCCATCAACAAAAAGAAACAACTCTTGCCTTGCCAAGTCACTGTGGGTACCCTTGCAAAGACAGGCAACGGTTTTGTTGCGGCAGAAAATGGACATGCGCAAGACTGACACCAAGCATGCCCCGACATGTTCAGTATGGGAGAACGTGTTCTTTGCTTTCCACATGTTAGCCCAGGTATGGCAATATCAAAATACCACAAGGGATACCTGCGTTGTTTGAGGTTGCATTGGATTTGTGAAGCACGTGCTTTTGTTTGAGTTTGCCCGGATCACTGCGCAACTGGCCAGTAGCAGCCAAGGAATATGCTTTTCAGGTGAGGTGAAAAGCTTGAGATGGAAAACTGACGGGCCCTATATCCTGCAGACACAACCCACTTGATGCTCTAATGACAACACACAACAATTTTGACATGTAGCCCCGGTGTTTCGAGTGTAGCAACCTAGGGTGCGGGGCTCCCAATTGAGATTGTCATGACTAAATACTCACTCCCTGACCTTATGGACTTTAGTTTCGACTTTGTTTTGGCGAATCCACGCAGGAACTGAGAATATGGCTTTCAAGTAACCAGGACCCCGTGCAAACTGTTTAGGCCTTTGTACACTCCCAAGGCTGCATGACAAGAGTTCCCATCAGAAGCTTACCTATGAGGAGAAATGAGAGGCGTCAAAACAACGGCCACCGACTGTCCATGCTTGAAACTACTGTGGATGAACAAAATCCTGCACCACTTCGAAACCATGTTGTTGGTATTTGCGAGGGAATCATCATTCCAGGGATCTTCCATCCAGAGTATGAGCCCATGTATGACTTGGTGGCATAAATATCTACTTTCTGGCTTAGTCATGAATCGATGTTTTTCTTTTGCATAGCTTGGGAGAACACTATCATATGTATGCAGCACTTCGTGCATACAGTATATTTATAGAGAGATGTGGATATGCTGGGCCACCTATTTCCCAATCTCCAGGGAGCCACCCAGTTTTCTCATAGAAGCAGAGAATAGAGCGTATTGCTGGTTCGCACAATCAGCCTTTGAGACTTGTTCAAATATACGGCTAACACGGCCGACACCCCACCAGCCCCAAAGTGAAATCGTCGACCCCACCAGCATTCCCATGGCTGCATCCGTGTGTGGTCTACGTTATGCGCCCTAAGCACGTGTTTCAGGGCTCTTCTTGGACTGCGGGCGCTCGACTTTGAGCCAGAGTTCAATCACGTGCTCTACGATGCGCAGAGCCCAGGCGAGGGCGCTCGCGCTCTGCCCGCGAAGCTCGGGCTTTTGGTGCCGTGCAAGGCGCCTCCGGGTGGCACAGCTTTTGCGAAACCTGGACGCTGAGATGGAATGGGTTCTTTGCGTAAATGCCTGCACACCTTCAGGCTGGAGTCCGAGAAGATGATGGCGTTCACGGCGCTGAACTTCGCTGCGTCCCTTAAAGTTGGCCCCGGGGCGTGTTGTGGTAGTGGGTCTGTCCTTTTTGGGTGGACCCTTCAAAATGGTTTCAATTTTTCTGTTGGTTTGCCTGAAAAGCCAACCAAAAAAGGGGGGTACCCTCAAAAAGACACCCCTTAGAAAGTGTCTGGTGTTCAAGGACTCACTTGCCCTTTTGACCTTTTGACCTTTTGGCTTTTCGCTGCGTTGGTCCATGTCACTGTGACAAAGGCTAGCCTTTTTCCCTGGGTCCAAAATGGGCCACTGGGTGGAGGCTCCTGCACTTGCCCCTCAGACAGTTGCTTCCGCTCGCTCAAGGAACGTAACAGCCTGAAGTCAGGAGAGTAATGGTAATCTCCAGGCCATGTGCTTCTGTCATGGGGGCTGGGGGAAAGGAGGGGAGGGGGAGGGATCTCAAGTAAGCCCTGAAAAAGCCCCTAATAAGGCCTTTTTGGCTTTTTGGGGCTCCCTACCCCCCCCCCCCCCCCAGCCCCCATGATGCTGGAGAACTCTTGGTTCATTCCCAAAACCCGATAGACGATAGAACCCTCCCAGTTGCCCAGTGGAGCCCTCTTTTACTTTTTTTTTGGAAGGGAGTCCCTTTCAATTCAACCACCAAAACAGGATGCCCCTTTTTTTCCCGTGGAAATCCACTGGGCATCTGAGCCTTGGTTGAATCTTCAAGTTGTTGAAATTGAAAGCCAAACGGACGATTCCTGGACAGCAAGCATTCCATACGGAGAACCAGAACCGAAGACGAGATGCCAGGAGCCAGGAACCAGCCGGCGGCACAGCGGCGGCGGCGAGTGGCGCAGATGCTCAATTCCTGGCGAGTAGGCGGGATCTTCTGGGTTTCCATGTCCGCTTATGTTTGTCAATCATGGTTTAGACCTGGTTTGACGGGGAACCAAAAGGTATACAATACAACTCATTTTGATTGGTCCCCCATTTTGACGCGCACCCACATACACCCGTGTTTTGTTTGCCAGAAAGCTAAAGTGGCAGGAAGAGGGACATAATTCTTGAGCATGTGCACTGCGCCGCACGCGCGGAAGCATGCGGAAGTCTTCGCAGAAGGGATTTCTTTTGCGGAAGGTTTGCGGAAGCTTGGTGGTTTGATATGAATTGTTTCAGTTGTGTGCATGTAAGAGCACGGGGAAATAATCACTGTAGAAGCGGGAAGGTGTTGCTGCATGCAAGAAGCGCAACGCTTACTGTACTGGCCAACAGCAAGCCAAGAGGACCAAACACAGCCGGCGGATTTCGTGGAAGATTGTGCGGAACGTTTGTGGAAGCTCCGCTCCTTTATGCACACATTGGGTATACTACAAGTGCTTCCAATTACTATAGTAGGTAACCAGGGTTTCTGACCTCGAGGTTTTACATGATAGTGTCCTTCGGTTGCCTGCTACGACGGTAACTGGAAGCACACTTGGCGACTGTGGACCCCCTAAATGTTGCAAGTTCCGAGCAATGGCTCCGCAAATCCTTGCCACCGCAACGTCGTCTGCAAGTGGACCCCTGTCCCCCACACATAATATCCGAGGCCACAACCATTGCAACATCAGCTTGGAATCTAGGGGTTAGCGGGCGCAGGTGTCGTGCAGCAGCATTTCTGGTGGAATATCGTCCTGCGCATTTTGTTTGGTTCGCGCAGGCAATATTTAGGGCTTCAACCGCAACGAGCAGGGGATGACTAGCCACTTGCCAACGAATCGCAAACGAGCCCAAATTGGGTGATTTCCAAGCACCAGCCGTTCACCGCTCCTCAGACTTTTCGCCTGAAAACGTCGAGGCCTGGTGGAGCTGTCCGTGGCCGAGCTGGGGGGCCCCGCAGCTGCCGCAGCGCCCAGAGCGCGGTCTTGGGTTTTGTAGTCTTCGGCAGGGTCGGGCCTTGTTGACCCCGGTTTGTTTCGTCTATGCGTGCTTGCTTGATCTTGTTTGTGTATGCAAACATGGCCTGTCTTTTGTGTTGGCATGTTTCTGAGTCGTGTTTGACCTGCTTTACTCTGGTTTGACCAGTCGTTCAATCTGTGTGTTGCCAGTTTCCATGTCATAGGCCAGTTAGCTAGGCCAACTGCTTTCCTCTGAGCTTGTGGAGGCGCATGGGCAGATACTCCATACCCATGGCCTCGTGTTCCATGGGCTGATCTTCATTGGCCGAGTTCCTGGACTTGAAAGCCTGATGCGAAGAACTATTTGTAAGAAAAAACGTTGGGGTACTTGTTTTGGCCAAGCTCGCTCGGAAGTGGGAGTTTAGACGTGTGTGTGTGTGTGTGTTTTTAGTGAGGGTACCTTTCTTTCTGGGTAGTTTGAAGGCTTCGGAACCAAAAGGAAAGTGTCATTATGAAAATGGGCTGGCGCTGGCGACTTACGGGAAACCCATTGGATGCCAGTTTGGGATCTGGCTTTGGGAGCAAACCAGGAACGCAAGGCCTTGGAACAAGCTTTCCTCTGAAAGAGGCCCACAAGCTGCATGGAGAATGGACGGTTTTTTGCGAGACCACCTGAGGTTGTTAGGTCTGCCTCGGATGGAGAACCCAGACGGGAGCCCTAAGGACCGCCACAAAACCCAAGGAACTCTAAGGTACTGAGGAACCCCGCGGAAACCTAAGCAACCCTAAGGAACCCTAAGGAACCTTGAGGCGTGGAGCTAATGCAGTGCTAGCAGTCAATCGCGGCAGCCGTCTCAGCTGCAGAACTGGCGAGCGTTCGTTGCCATATCCCACATCTACTCGAGCGATCCAATCGATCGACACCAACCCCCAGGGAACCTAAGGAAGCCAAAAGAACCCCAAAGAACCCCGCGGGAACCCCAGCAACTCTAAAGAACTCCGAGTCAACCGGAGCCCTGAATCTGAACAAATCTCAGGAACCCTGAGGGAACGTAAGGAACCCTACGGACCAACAGGGCACACATAAATAATGCTAAATGAAGGCCGGCCAAAAGGTTGGCGACACACAAGTTGGCGACCAAAAGGACACCCAAGGGAGAACGACTGGGCGCGCATGGCCAAACACGCATGTTCCGTTTTGGTCTCGTTTGGGGTAAGAAGGGTGTAGATGACACATTGCGCGCCGAAGGTGGGGGATCCACAAAATGGCTGGGTTGTTCTTGTGGTTTCCCTTGGCCCCCCCCCAACTTAAGGGCCCAAAACTGGTGATTTCACTGTGGTGTCCCTTGCCCCCAAAGGCGGATCCGCAAAAAACCCGCGCCTGACGCAACTCGCGGAGGCCCGGAGCCTCACCGCCGCGATCCTGGTGACCGCGGTGGAGGCGCGAGCTGGCAGGGCGGGTCACGAGGCAACGGGGGTCACCGGGCCCCCAACCATTTGACAGGGATTGCTGTCGACTTGGGTATGGCACAAAAGACCGGTACCAAAATGGCTTGCCCTGGGAAACATGGACCAAAACCTGCACCTGCGTAACCCTAGCTCTTTAATTTTGAGCCACTGCCACTTGTTTAAAGCTGTGAGGAAAGTAGACCTGGTTGCAGAAAGCAGTAGCGACCTCAGGTTTACAAGCTCGGGCCCGAGCTTGGAAAGCTCACGGAGAAAGCAGGCAAAAGGATTTCAGTGGGCACTGGGGAGGAAATCGGCGAATTCTCAGGATGCCCAATTCAAATTCGCGCCCTCACTGAGAAATATATGAGTGTTGGCGAACTTGGTCTATTCGTCCTCAAATGTTGGCGCAGAGACCCCTCTCTCATTTCCGGCCTAAAAAGTAAGAGGGGTCGACACTCCTGACACCCGAGGGCCTAGGGAGAACCAGCTTTCAGCAATCTTGGGGTTTCATTTTCAGCAACTGGGTGTGAGTCCCGGTTTCCTATCCCAGCAATCCGGAGGGTTCTTCGGTCTTCCTTGCATCCGAAATCAGCATTGCCAAAACCAATCACCCAGGTTGTGGGAGTTTCTCCCAATTGACACCATATTGTGTCATGTTGTGTCTGTGCCATGGCATTTTCCAGCGAAGTTGCCTCACCCCCGCGTATGCACAATCCGACCCGGGCAAGGAAGTCCGATAAATACCAAAAGAGTCTCGAACGAAGGCGCTGACCAAAGGAATCTCCTGGGATCCTTCGGAAGTTCCAAATTGCAGGCCCCTGGCCGCCCCCTACGACCTTCGAGGGGTGCGAACCCTCACTGCACGAAAACAGGCCAACCCCTACAGGTAGCGAGGCAACTCACATAAACTGCGTTGGCGGGGGGTCTTCCCTGTGAAGGCCATGCGTTAATTGAGTCGCTGTTACTTGTTCAGAACCTTCCCAAATCTTGGGTCTTGCTGGTGCTTGTGCCTTGCATTCGAGGGAAGAATGCCAGACTGAATTACCGTTTTGGCTTTCCAACACCAAGTACGCGCTGCCCTCGTGCTCACGGAGCCGCTGGAGTCTTCAATACAGTACAAGGTCTACAATACGCTCCCCAGTAAAGCATTAAACAACATCCATGGCTTCCAGAAGCATTTCCTTTTGACAAGCCTCTTTGTCGGGAGTAAGTGTTATTCTTTGCATCCGAAGTGAGCAATGCCGCCATGCCTCAGAGTCGCCTGGTTTCTTGGTTTCATTGTGTTTGGAGGAGCAGTCCCCTCTCCCATTGAACTAGTGCCCATTTGTGTTCCAAAATCGCCACCGGCCAAGGTGGCTAGGCTAATTTGACACAGATAGCAACTCAGGGAGCCTGTTGGAAACGCATGTTCCATTTTGTGTGCATGGACTGCTTGCTTGTTGATAATCTACCGTGGTGTGTGGCTGGTTTAGTTCCTGCAGTGTCTATGGTCTGTTTCCTCTCATTTATGGCATGCACCGTCGGCACCGTGCCCGCTTTCCAGCCGCCGAGTCTCGAGGCCACAGGCAAGGAGCAGGCCATCCAGTTCATCGTGGGCTTGGATCAGCAACAGCAGGCCGGCATGGTTCCTCTGTTCCTCTGGTTCCAGACAGGCCGTGATTTGGTTTTCTGAAACCCGAAAACTGGGAGCGAAAGGCAACACCGGCTCTTTGTGCCTTTGGTCCACTGGCTTGTGGAAAACGGCGTTTGGTCAAAACGACGCCTAGTTTTTTTTCAAGAGGACTTCTCACCAAACCGGCCTTGTTTCTGTTCTCAAGACCCCAGACCCAGCCGGGTTTCTTGGCTCCTTTTCTCAGTTGAAATCGAATCGAACTGTTCACTGTTGCCTTCCTTTTTGGCAGGTCCAAGGCTCAAGGTGAAGCGTTGATTTCTAGGTCCTTCTGGTGAGTGCGTAGCTTGATCTTTATTGCCCATGGACTGCGGAACATGGGCCCCCCGGGAAGGGCAACTCACTCTTTAGTAGACCTTTTGGTTTGCTCCGCATTCGTAACTCTGCATGCTTACCAAATCCAAAGTGGCTTGCCGTGCGAGGGAGTTGTTGAAAAAGAAATGCTTCTCAGTAACCAACAACGGGTTTGACTTGTTGCAGGGGTCAAAGATGGGTATGGGTTAAAGCACCAGGGGAACGCAGGTTGTCGTCCTGAGTTCCATTCATCAGGGTTCCATTTTGGGTAACCATTTTTGACCCACTGCCAGATCCAGCAGATTTTATGACTTTGTGTTTGCGGGCGCGAGCCACCTCGCCTGGGCGATGCCCCGTTCAAAACTTGGGAAGCTGCAGAACGCACATGGATGGGCGTCGTAGTCAATGTGTTTGTTTGTTCTATTATGTGTGAGTGTTGAAGTGCATGTTGTGGTATTCATTAACCTACCAATTTACATATGTGCGTGTCTTCATGTTTGTGCGATGTGTCTGTTTGTGTTTGTGTTTAGTTGGTGTGTCTGTGTGTATCTGTTGTGTACCTAGTTACATATGTATGATTTAGTGTGTATGTAAAATCTAGTTAGTGATATACTTAGCAGTAGTTGTCGTTGTATTCATGTAGTGGTTGTTCAGAACGTGTTGTTGTATACGCATTAATGATGCGTAATGATGCATGACTGTGTGCATTATTTTATGCATTATTCACGGTGTTCCTTTGTTTAGTTAATTTCATTTATTTGGTGTTATTAAGTAGAATACATAATTCGGCTATGGTGTTCATATTTACTGATGATTATAATAAGTTGTTGATTCATAATGACTATGTTTACTTGTTTACTGTTTGTATTATTTACTTTTGTTAGCTCTTGATGCTGATTTTTTTTTTAGTTAGTTGCTTGCGATTTTATGCATGTGTGTGTGTGTGTGCGCGTGTGGTTGTTGATTGATTTGTGTATTGCCACCTACTGCAACTGATCAAGTTAGTTATTAAATGATTGGTCTATTTGCCGTGTGTGTTTCTCCATTTTCAGAAAAATGTGTGTTTGCCGTTTTATCATTTGTTTTTTATCCTCTATCTATGATGTGATCGCGTGAATGAAGAAAACCCATGCGGGCAGAGTCCGTGGAAACGGGTTGATCTTTGGAACCGCTTCTGGTAAGGGAGTCGCTCCAAAGAACCTGGAAATGCCTAGAGAACAGGGGGAAAGCTTGTCAGCTTGTCAGCTTCACAATGGTTTTTGTGGTTGATCTACTTGCAAGGGAGTTCACCCAGCCCAAGCAAATCACTCCAATATGCGACAAAGGCGTGACTCCAATATGAGAGCCAGCCGATTAGAGTCCTTTGGTCGGTTCATGCTTGAAGGGGAACTATGAGATGAACAGGAAGTTTGCCAACCTACAGGTAGTTCAACACATGTTTCAACAGCCAAACCGGGCAAGCGCCAATTTGGGGTTGAAGAGGCTGCAAAATATGAACCAGGTGGAGCATCATTTAGTTTCCCTTGGCTTCTTCCAAGGCACTCCAAGGAAATTCTATCCTGCCAATGTCGAATGGGAGCAAACCTCAGGGAGTGAGTCCCTTGGCAGGGTTGCCCTTGGCAGGGTTGCCCTTGGCAGGGTATTCTCCCACCTACAAAGCTGGAAATATACAGGCCCCTTCTGGACCACACCATGTTTGTCTCAACACAGGGGGAACCCCCAACATGTCGCTTTTTTGCTGTCCCATTGAAGCAACCCAACAAGGCTACCAACCATTTGGGGGGTGGATTCTTCTGCTTTCCCTTTGAAGCAACCCAAAAAGGTTACCAACCATTTGGGGGTTGGATTCTTCTGCTTACCCTTTGAAGCAACCCAACAAGGCTACCGGGTTGGATTCTTCTGCTTTTCCTTTGAAGCAACCCAACAAGGTTACCAACCATTTGGGGGTTGGATTCTTCTGCTTTTCCTTTGAAGCAAACCAACAAGGCTACCAACCATTTGGGGGTTGGATTCTTCTGCTTTCCCTTTGAAGCAAAACCCAACAAGGTCACCAACGATTTTGGGGTTGGAGTCTTGTGCTTTCCCAACCAGGTCACCGTACCCTCAACAAGGACACAAGCCACGTGAGTGTATCCCCATTGCCTTGCGCCCCGCGCCAGGCAGACTTGGCCAAGACCATCCAGCGCCTTGGCTTCCGGCGTGTGGTCCTTTGACAGCCGACCCGTAGAAAATGGCTTGGTGTCCTTTGGTTCCATTTGTTGAAGATTTAGGAATATTGTTTCTAGGTCCCCCAGTAGTGCCCTTTCACCCTTTTTGGGGGGAGGGTCCCCCCTTCCAAATTAGACTACCGAAAAAAAGGGTGCCCTTACTCTAACCTCTCTAGTGGAGGACCTAGGTTTATTTTCCCCTGTTGGTTTTAAAGGGAATCTATCACTACTGGAAGTTTTTTTTTTTTTTTAAATGTTTTCCAGGGGGGCGTAAGCAAATGGAAGCGTTGGTTCCCCCGGCTGGACCCGGCAATCCTTTCCCTGGGTTGCGGAAGTCCCTGTGTAGGTGGTTTCGCAAGAGGGATTTGGGATTGGGCAACACTCAGTGTTGAGCAGCAGAAAGCATGACCAGAGGGAAGCACATTGGTTTCCTGTGGTGGTCACCACGCCGCAGACCAAATGTAAGTTTCAAGGGTGGTTCTTGCATATTGCTGTTTGAGTGATTCTCACCATGCAGGAGCTGATCTTTGTCTCCCAAAATGCGAAGGTTGAAATCAGATGAATCACCGCGGAATACAACATGGAGGACTTTTCCCATTTTCCCACCGTCGGCCGAGCTTCGCCCTCAGCATGTACTTGGCTGTTTTCTAATGCCCTGCTGCTGTACGCCAGCATGGTGTTCTTCTCGCGACGGCACCATATCGATCGCTCCGGTGATTTTATGCGCACACCAACACGACGGGCACCCCGAACAACGGGCGCATGAATTACCCGTGGACCACGTAGCACGCCATTGCGTCAGGGCTAGGCTGCGAGACAGCAAACAAAGTTGGCAGAATGTTGATTTCGCCGTGCCAGTGACATGGCCAATGACAACAACACCCGCAGGGTGGCAGTCCCTCAGGACACTAGTTCAACCGACCTGTTGGCTTCCAGAATGTGGACTTGGCGGCCGCGCTTGAAGACATATAGGTTAACTCTAGACGGGGGTACGAAATGGACGGTTTCCCTTCAAAAGCCCCGAAAAAGGGTAATTACTCCTGAAAATAAGGGTTTGGTTTTGAATTGGTTTGCATGGGGTCATCCCAAATCTGGTCTGCTAGACAACTGCTGACTCAATACCAAAACACAAGATGGTTTCGACAGATTGTTCAGGATGGGCACATCTGCTAGCGGGTGCCTTCTATCGTGGTTACGGACCCTCTGGGCATTTGCAGTACACCCCTCCCTTTCGGCGTGTCCACGTCAAATGGGCAAAGACATGCAAGGGTCAGTCGCTTTTCAGGGTCCCCTTTCTTGGTAGGTTTTAAAGGGAAACCAAAAGGAAAACCCACCCACTTGGCGGGCAGGGGGTACTTGGCAAGCTGAAATATCTTCGATTTGTTGGGTGCACGAACTGCTCAGAGGCAATCCCTGGCCCCCGGAGAAAACAGAAGCCCACTCTAGAAAAACAAGTTCCTGGTTTGTTTTCAGTGGTCTATGTTCAGAACCGTGCACCTTGCCTGTGCAGGGGTTCACCAAGTGCTCTAGGATGCGTTTTTGTATTGAAGAACTAAGACATTGTCATGTGCTCGTAAATGTTTGAGCACTTGTTTGTTGGATACTAATTGAAGGAATCTGCCTAGAGAAGTGAGAAAGAAAGAGACAGCGAGAAGAGAGAGAGAGAGAGAGGCCAACTGAGACTGGGTCCCCTAATACGACTGGAGTTTGGGTCGGTTGTCAGAATCGCTGATTTGGTATTGGTTTAGAATCCGATGATTATCTCTTTTTTTTTGTTTTTTTTTGGGGGGGAGTTAGGTGTTTCCGAAAAAGATGAGCATACACACAGACAACATGTTTGTTTCAATCAGAAAATGGATTGTGGGGCACCGTGCATAGAACATTTGATAACTTTAGCTCTTGGAGCAACATGGCCACTTGCAAGCTTTAGATGGCAGTATGCCGGTGTTCAAGGCATCTTACGGGTGGATACGCTTGATCTTACATTTTGAAGTAGACCACGTCGGAGCTCCAAAGAATGGCCAAATCAAAAGGGCAGAACACTTTGATTGAGTCCTGTCAGGTTCCCTTTCCGACCAACTTCTTTTGTGAAATGCAAGTTCGAGGTCAAACGGTTGGACCCTGAAGAAAACAAATCCCGCGGGCCAAAATGGCCACAAGGTCAAACAGAAAACCAGAGGTCACTTCCCTGTGCCCAGAGGACAGAAAGGTCCTCCAAAAGAAAAGTAGTCTTCAGCACTCCCGGTTGCCCGGTTGCCCCTGCACGCTTATTCACCATTGTCCTGCTCGGTAAGCGAATCGACCGGATCTGAACTTTTGGTTTGCCCAGTTTGGTCCAGCTTAGTCAAGGTGCCAAACAGTTAACCTTTTATTTCTGGGTCTTTTGGGCAACTTGGATTTGTGCAAAGGGTGCTTCCCATGGTTTGCCCACAAAAAACCAGGAATTGGGCTCACCAGGCTGAAGTAATCAGTTGTGTGCACCTTATGTTTTCCGGGCTCTGGAGGACGGTGTTCGCAGGAGCTCAGAGCCCTCCAAAGGTAGAAGTGGAATAAGCTTCAGAGTGGTCTTTGGTGGGTGTCCGTGAATTGAAAAGCCATGTGCTGAAGTGTTGTTTTCTTCTCCCCTGTGTTTGTTTTTCTTAAGGGAATCAATTATTACTGGATTTGGTTCCAGGACTTAAGCAAATGGGGGTTTATCAGAGCCATTTGCTCGTTTTAGCGCAGATGTGCGTATCCAAAAAAGTCGAACTGTTGTTGTTACCCTCCCCCAACCCAGCAGGGCAGCTATTTTCCTCTTGGAACCCCTTTGTCTACTGCATGGCCATGGCAACTCTTTGGGTTTTCAATGTCTGGTCATTTCCCAATATATGTCCAGGTCTTTGGGCACTGCTGCACCCTCATGATTGCTGACCTCTGCTGGATTTCAGGCTAGGGAGCAATGACCGTCCAATTTTCTGGGGACCTTACCTGGTAAAACCAGCTCACGAAGGTCCTTTAATTGGATTCGTTGTTTCAGGAGTTGGAATGACTCACTCCATGAGTGCCAGAACTTAATACTTTTGGGAGTGGCCAAACAAATTTCGACCTGTTCATTGGCCATTCGACTCGATCGTAAGTGAGATTATTGACCAATGTGCAGACGATCGGCCAGAATGATCAGCTTTCAATGCCTATAACCCCCTTGCCCCGGTTCTCTCATGTCCCTGAGGCCAGAAAGAAATAGGAAATATGGCGTCGGACACGTACCTGCTCGATCCGAGGGTAACATGTCTCAGTGAAGTTCTTTCCCTGTTGGATCACTTAGTTGGTAAAGGAGCCCCGCTTTTCTGGGAAACCCGCTTGTTTGGGCTGGTGAAAGGTAGTCCTTCAATTCTCCCGCGGAAGGCGGGTCGCGCACAATAGTTTTTTTTGTTAATTTGGAGTTGTCGACTTCTGGCGAAAGTGTGAAAGTGTCCGCCAAATAGGAGAACTTCCAAACATGGTAGTCCTTTTGTTTTCCCCTCTGAAAAGCCACCTGAGTCACAATCAAAACTCGAAGGTTAGTAAGGTGCAGTCCCCGGAACTAGGTGCGGAAGTCCGACTTTTCAATTCCTTGCATGGTTCTGGGTCCATGTGTGTACCGATCTGTTTTGATTCTGACTGACCTGAGAAGTAGTCCTTTGGTTTTCACATGAAATACCATTTGCTTAAGAATATGAGCTTAAGAACACAGGTTGCAAAGGAAACCTATCACTACTGGACATATTTTTGAGAAACACCTGAAAAGACCCGAGCCAAAAAAGTGCTGCCCTCAGCCCATCTTCCTTTCCTTTCCGGGCGAGGTCCCGAGTCAAAGTCAAGCAAAGGGCAGTCCTTTGTCCCTGCGGAAAAAACAACTGGAGGTCCGCGCAAAAGACAAAGCCGACCGTTTGACCTGTTTGGTTTCCCTGAGTTGGTTCTTTTGTGCCCAACCAAGGCAGCTCATGGACACTACAGGTCGCAAGCTCAGACGGACAGGAATTGGCAAACCTATCTCAACGAAGGCAACAAAAGGACCACCTTGCACACAAAACTTGGTTTTGAGAGGAAACTGCCGCGGCCGGCAAGGGGACGTTTTAAGCAAGACAACGATTCCAGAAAGGGTCCGATCCTGCAAGACTCCTCTTTGATGCCTGCCAACACTCCCCAACTAACTGCTTTTCCAAGTCCAGAATCCCAAGTACTGCCCACAAAGCAGGTGGTTGGGACCTGGTTGCTGGGGGTTGATGATTTGTTGGAGCAACGGGAACGGATGGACCTTCACCCTGCTAGACCCTTTGGGGGCCGGTGTCCCATTGAGGCAGTCCTTCACTGTGGGAATCCGGAATTTGGGTTCGAGCATCTTGCGCTAGCCATCCTGGGTTGAACTATTCCGGGTTCCAGTATTTGGGTGCGTCTTTTTTGAGGGACCCCATGTTTCTGGATTTTGCCAGCAAACTAAAAGGACAACAACCGGGATCCCCCAAAGATAACTCGTATATGTTGTTGTTGTTGTTCAACCCGAAGCTTAATTGAACGAGTGCAATTCGCAAAACTGTTTGTCATCACGGTTCTCCGATCGTGCGCAACCATATTTATGGCCCCAGAAGGGGATTTCCCTCAGTCTGTGAGTTGCCTGAACAGGTGGGCAGAGCTTTTCTTGGGCTATGTAGGTCCACGGAGACATCCTATGTGTTTTGCGCACCCGCGGAGGCATTCAGGGAGGCATGCTTCCTCCGTACACTTGCGCCTTTAAAGCCGCACGCCCACACCACAATAATTCTACGTGTCCTACTTTTTTCTGGGCCAGAATGACTGAATCGAAATTTACCCGAGGGCTCCTCAAGGGCCTTTTTTGATTTCCAGCTAAGCAGCAATTTAGATTTGCCGAGCCCAGACTCCAAAGTGGGAGTTGAGCTAGTGGTTTCCTTAGAACTTAGTCGGGCGGGGTTTCTGCAATATTAGCCAAAATACTAAGCACGGATTGCAGCAGGGGTGGTGAGTAAAGCCACACCTCACCACTAGTATTCATGAAACAGATGATAACCATTAATGTCACATTGTGGAAGCTGCGTGTTCCATGGTAGAATGAATGGACATAACAAATCATAACAACACGCTTATTTAGTTGCATTGCTTAGACCAGACGCTTTGGGGTGAGGTAGCGCAGTTGTCTTTGCGCTGCAAGGGAAGAGCGACAAGACGGAGATTCAAGCAGACGAAACTCCCCTGGCCGGCCCCCGAGTGCGCCAGAGTCACGGCCAGACCTCACTGAGCAGTTTGCCCTTTTGGGGTTCCTCCATTTTCAAGTTACGCAGCTAAGTAGCAACTGTGCTGGTTTCCACTTGAACAGTGAAACCGCAAAAATAGAGGTTCTCGGGTCAAAGGCTATCAGTTATGAGCAATATGGGGCAATCATGATATTACGGCGGGTTTCCAGCTGCACAGAATAGCTTTTGGCAGGGATCTAATCTGGGATCTAAGTCTGGTCAAGAGATGAGCATATTGCGGAAGTCGGCCACATACAGCCCGGCCGTGACTTGGGCCATGTGAACTGGGCGCCGTTGGTCCCTGAGTTTGGACAGGAGGGAAAGGTGGACACACTTGAAGACCATAGGTGTTCTTTTTGGTTGTGTTGGTCGAAAAATAGATGGCACTGGTTTACCTGGTGGTTTAATCATCTACTATTTCCCCTCCTATGTTGAAGACACTGTGGTTTGGTTCTTTTATTTATGAGCTTTATCCGATCTGTAGACCTTCGGAACCCTTGGCGTTTGCCACCCTTCAGCGGCCTCGAAGCTTACCCAGACCATCAGGCTGGGTTCAACATCAATCCGCATCCAGAAAAGCCAGGTGGATTGCGTGATTTCTGTTGCAGTGGTGTAATATGGATTAGGATTAGAGATCCTCCTTTTGAGCAACCCTGCTAAGTGTAGGGAGTTTCTCGTTTCCCCAGGAAAATATGAGGTTCCAGAGAAGTTCTGGGAGGGTCCCAGGAAGGTGCCGGGGATGTTGCTCTTGGACAAATTGTAAAATGATTACACACTCACTTGTTGAGCACGACTTAATTTGGGATCCCCCCAAAAAAGGTGGTTTTCCCCTTGGCTTCTTTGAAACCACCAAAATGGAGTACCCTCAGAAAAGACGCTGATTTGGCCTTAATTCTCTCCGAAGCACCAGACTAGTCATGGATGGGGCAAACACTGGGGTTTTCCAAAAAAAGAAGCCAAGGCGGATCTTGAGTAGTTCGATCAAGTCTCTCCTTGAATTTGGTGTGAAGGAGACCGACGGGATTCCCTAACAGGTTGTTGCACTGTGCATGGGCAAAATCCAGGGCACCAGATACGTGTAGCTGATGAGTTGTCCAACTAGTAGGCTTTCATACAACTGGTGCGAAGTGGGTTCTGTCCGTCCACAGTATGTAATCCGGTCTCGTCACTTAACAGATTTATTGCGAAAATCGCGTTACATGCGAAAGTGGACCAGTCATACTAGCTGAATGGCAAAACGTTGAGCAATGAACATGTTTTGTATTGTTTTGTAGATCCAGGTACTCGTACAGGTAGCCAGGGAACATCATGTGAATTCTAGCGGCACTTCTAGTTTCCCGCTGTGGCTATCCACTGTCCTGGCACGGCGACTCGAATCAAGATGCCAGGAGGGACAGCTGGTGGGCCGATAACATAAGCGGCTTTTCTTCCCAGAAGAAGTAGTAGGACATCATTTGTGTTGGGCCCCCAAAGGTAACATGTCCGTGATTTGTCTTGGGTGTGGTTTTGTTGTGTGGTTTGAGGCCGTCTTAACCTTGCTTTTGCGGTCTGATTTCCCTTTTGGTGACACCATCATGGACCAAAATGTGTCTTTCAGAGTGTGACTTTGAAGAACCTAAATGTACATTGCGTTTCTCTTACACCCTAGGGTTCAACCCCCCATTAAACAGAATGGTTGACCCATTGTTTAGATGAAACTCCTAGGCAAGCCATGGTTGGTATATCAACCCCCATTGTTTT
Source organism: Effrenium voratum (assembly GCA_963377175.1). Lineage (NCBI taxonomy): Eukaryota > Dinophyceae > Suessiales > Symbiodiniaceae > Effrenium > Effrenium voratum. Next base: position 499,799 of record CAUJNA010001391.1, on the reverse strand, counting down.
GATGGTGGCTTGAAACCCTGGATATGATTTCATGTTCAGTCCCCACATCTTTGCAAGCTCCTTGTGTGAAAGGCCTTCCTCGCGAAACAGGCGCAAGCCGCCTGTCCTCACAATATCAACTCATTTGGACATAGGGAATTTTGCTTTCCGGCTGGTGGACAGATATAATTCATGCAAATGCACCGTTTGCTATTTGCATCCTAGGTTTGGCTGCTCCCACCAAATTGCAGACACCCTTGCAAAAAACGATGTTCCTTTTTGGAAGGACCAAGGGATGCAGACTGGAAAGGAACAAATATGAAACACTCACAGCAACAATGGATGGACCAACACTAGGTCCCCCAGTAGTGCCCGTTTGCCCTTTTTTGGGGGAGGGTTCCCCGACTAAGACAGACTACAGAAAAAAGGGTGCCCTTGTTCTAACCTCCTACTGGAGGACCTTGAACAAATCCGATGTTCAACTTGTGGCAGACGCTGCTCCGGATGAAAAAAGCGCCTGTGAACTGCGGCATCCGAGGAGCTCGTAAGGCGCCTCAGCAACGCGCGGCGCTTCAGCACAGTGCAGCCGGAAGCTGAGCACCGGCCCGTTTTCGTGAGGCCCGTGAAACTTCCTCAGAATCAGCTCCCCATTTTTTTATATTGTTTTTCTGTTTTTTTGGGGTCCCTTTGTTTTCCACTAACCAGGCAAACAAGATATTTTTTGGCTGGGGTCCTAGTTCCAGCTTTTGTTTTGGGGGGAGGGGGGGTGTCAACATGTTTAATTGACGGGGGGGGGTGCCCGACTTTCATGCTGCCCCGCGCATGCCGATCCTCAGCGTGTTCGCGGCTGTCGACGGGGGGGGAGGGAACGGGGGGGCGGGACCGATGCAACGAACACGGGGACATGTTTCCAGCGTGTCGAGGCCAACCTGTGTTTCAAGCTAGTCGATCTCGACCCCCCAGCCCCACACGCCATTTGACTTCTCCGCTATCTGCGCGCTCTACGCGACTGCGCAGTCCCATTTGCTTATCTGACACGCTGCCACTTTGCCGCAGGTGGTTTTACACACCTGGTGTTTAAGAGGGCTCGGGGTCTTCTTGCGTTTGAAAGAGCTGCCTTCCCGTATGCTGGTCTTTGTCTCAGCTGCGCTCTTGGTACCGAGCAGGAACGGAAGGTCTGCTAGCAAGTTCTCAGCGCAGCGCATGAGTTGTCTGCTTCGCATCTATTACAAGGCAGCCCGGCCTGGGCAGCTGCATGAAAGTGTTGGTGGCATTCTGAAGGTCTCTCACTAAGAGAATCAAGCCACAGTCCTGGAGCCTGCTTCGCGCAAATGAGAATGCTGCGCCTGCCAGCACCGCGTATTCGAATCTGAGATTCGAATACGCGATGCTGGACATGTGCAGACTTTGCTGTGACCCCACCAAAGCCGCGATTCACTGCTATTCGCATCATAGGGCTTGCGCAACTCGCAACCCATGTCCAAGAGTGCGTCATTCGGCCCGGGCAACCCCCCCCCCCCCCCCGGCAACCCAACATGTTGACACATGTGGAGCTGAGATGTGTTGGGAAACCCCACAGAACTACGATGAGCAAAATGTGTCCAGTTAAATTTCATCCAAGCCTGGCATTTGGTCCATCCGATCCACACTGCCTCTCTGGAAAATAGCCGCTCCCTTTCTGCTGGAGGCTGATTTCCGAAGTGACTCGCTGATTTTAGATTTTCCGTTCAGGTGAAATTCAAAGTTACCACCTGCCAAACGGATCGTGCCTTATCCATTAGGCAACTGGTGCAGCTGCAATGCGAGTTGGTGAATGCCTGCGGAGACATGATTGTGCCTTAGGAAAACTTTGTGGATCAAAAGTTTCATCTTCAAGCCCGTCCTTGCCTTTTGTCCGGAGGATAACTCAAGGGACCCCTAGGCCCCTAGGTGCGGCGGGTGAAAATCCACAGAGGTGTCGCCTTGAAAGGCTGACACCGGCCATATTCTTGACAACGCCCCTTTTGAAGAGGAGCCCTTTTGGAGAAATACACAGACCCCCAAACGGGAGGAACGCCTTTCGGGGGTTCCTTGAGCTGTTGACCGGTTCAAACATGGCAACCCTTGATTTCCCAAAATGTTAAAGTCTAAATAACCAACCCAATAGCAACCAGGGTTCCCGCCTGGTGGTTAGTCAGCAACAACCAAAACAAGTGCCAACAGCAACGAGGCTTAGCTGTCTGATAAAGGCACCCTGGATATTCATGTGTGCGTGTGTGCGTGTGTGGTGAGGGACGATCAAGGAACGTTTGCAGTGAGGTTCTGAATGGTTCGACGGAGCTGTCAGGCTCGCGGGGAATGACCCGAACATCATCGAGCCCATGCAGGCTGAGGCGCAGTCTGCTTCGCAGTCGGGTACTCGTTTGGTGGGCTTTACGTTGTAAATTCGGGCTGGGTGCCCTGGGCCTTGTGTTGGATTTGAAGCCCTGCCAGGACACCTCCAAAACACCAGGATCCAAATCACTTTTCGAGGGAAGCTGAGCCTTGGCAGAGAATTTGTATGGTTTCCGGGTGGAAACCGTTTGGGGAGCATAGCAGAACCATACGTGTGTTGTTCAAGTTGGGATACCCTCCCCCTTAGCAGCATGTGTCAGCGGGATATAAACCGCACGCCTTACCTCCAGCTACTGTCGAAAAATGGTCTGGGAAAGGGCAAACACACCAAATCTAACTCACGGATCCAAGTGGGGTGATGACTACTTGCAGATGGTTCTAGTCACTTCTCGCCACTTTTTCGTTCGGTGGTTTCCGCTGACAGGATCAAAACATCAACATACCCTTCCTCACACTAACATAACCTTTGAGAAAGAAAACCTGAAAATTCGATTTCCTCTTCTGTATTTATACAGCCTGTATACAAGTGGTATATACCCTCCACGATTCCAGAACCCATCCCTTAAAAGGCCCTTGACCTTGGCCCATATCTAGGGTTCAGCACGTCGCCCCCTTTGAAGAAACCGGCTTGTCACTCGGAATCAAGTCAAAGCTCCGAGCCACTGGTCTCTCGGCTTCGGGTTGCTCGAACCCGTTAGGACGTAAGTGTCGTTTTTTGGTTGACTTGGTTAAAAATAGAGGGCCCTGGTTTGCCGGGTGGTTCAATCAACTATCAGGGCCATCTATTTTCCCAAAAAGGACACATGCAGAAGGATTCCTTCTTTAGGGATGTTTTTTTGCAGGTCTGTAAATGATGGTACACTGCTCAGTAAAAGCTGCGGCTTGGGATTGTTCTTCACCCAGCAAGGTGATCCCATTCATCAAAGGGCACCAGGGCCCCCTTTTCAGACCTCTTTTGAAATTGATTCCTGATGAGAGGGGGGTCTAAAGTCCCAACTTGCTCCACCTTTGCGTAGACTGCAACGCTGAGCAAGAAAAACCCAAGGGAGGGAACAGGAGGGGACACTCCCAGCCATAAATCGGTTCGGGGAGTGTATCGACCATAGGGAGCCCAATGGGACCCAACCCGGAGATATCTAAATGGGTTGAGTTTTTTTTGTTTTCAGTATCTGGAGGGTTGGAGAGTTTGGCTTGCGAGCACCCTGTGACTTCCAACTGGGGAGTTGCCTTTGAGTCGCCGTCCCAACCAACCCCGCCGGGAGATCCACGTTACCTCTTTAAAGGGTGGGTAGTTGGGGGGCTTGGGGCGTTAGCGTTTTCCCTGTGTTCCTTAGTTCCTTAGGGACCCTGTTTGGGGCCTAAAGAATTCCCTAGTTTAAGGGACCGGCTGGTTTTATGTGGGGAGGGTACTTTCTTTTTTTCGGTCTCGGAGTTAATCTGGCGACGGTCAACTGGGCGCAACTGGGGGGTGGTTTCCCCGGGTTATATGTTCCTGGAGTCTCCATGACCCTTTAAAAATGGGGTCATTACCCCAATTACAGGGGTCATGGACCCATTTTTATTTCGGGTCAGAAGGAGACTCCAGGTTGTTTGTCCCCTTTTGGTTGGTGCTCTACCTGGGAAAGTTCCTGGGGTGGTTTCCCCGTGTTATGTGTTGAACTGCTTCTGCTTCCTTTGGCTTTGAACCATCGGCGTCTCGGGCGGCGAACGGAGGCTCGGGAGCTCCACCGGGAGCTGGAGCGGTACCTGGGCTCCTTCTCCGACACTAAGCAGGCGCCAATCTTCCCCGAGTCGTCGCCGGGCGTTCCCCGTGTTCTTTTATACGTAAAACAAAAACATGGTGCCCTTTTTGGTGTTGTTTCCAGGGAGCTAAAGGGCAACCACTCCAGCCCATGGCATCCCATATCCTGTTTTGGGAAGCTCTGCGGATGGTTTGGTTCTGGGGTTTTCAGGCAAAACAAAGCCTGCTTCGTTGAGTTTGCCAGTAGGATCGGTAGGCTTTCCCTTTGTGCGGATGGTGGTTTCCCGTGGTTACCTAGTAACTGGGACTTTGTACTTCCGGTTCGTGCATTATTCCTACCAAACCCTGCATGTTTACTATTGAGTTACTCGGGTTCGTTTAGTTGAACCGGGGTTTGGTGGTCATCAACGTCACTTTTGAAATGGAAGGTGTAGTTTAAACCAGCTGGAGCTGATTTTGCGGTTGTCACTCGGGCTTCCAATTAATGTGATGTTGCACTTTCCTCTGGTTTTGACAGCAAAACGGTCAGTATTTGTGTCTACATAAAGTGCCGACCACCACTACATAAACAACGACTCCAGGAGAAAAAGGTCATGAAACCGGAATGGAGCTTCCACTCGCTTGATTCTTCAAGTTCTGCCCAATTGGTCTTCAAGGGAACATGGGTGTGACTGGTAAACCCAGACCTCTGCTTTGGAGGCTTCCATGTAAATCAACTGTACCCAACAAAAATGCCTTTATCCCATGGCCATTGGATGCCCGGGGAATGTTCAATTTTTCAGTGCTAGAAGCACATGGGAGTTCAAAAGGTCCTTGCAAGGAGTTATGTATTTAGTGATCATTGGTGATTGAAATCTCTCTGCGAAAGATAGGGAAGGAATTCGTTTTGTGCGAAAGATCCGTGTCGGGTTCTTGGAGATATGCCTGTGCACATAGACTCCTACAAGGATCAGCCAATGACGGCGATTTTGGGGCAAGTTTGGCGTATCTGTGCCACGAGGCGAATGCCATGGCCTTAAAGCCGATCTTCGGTTACAGCCCTTTGGAGGGCTGTGAAGTCTGAGTTGGAACCACCTGAAAAGTGGTGGACATGAATCCCGGGAATGGACCAAAGGGTCCCCAGGTGCAATTCACACCCAGATGAACTTTTCACGACAACGCCTGCTTAAATGATGTCCACCAAAGGGTCCCCATTTACAAGTCACCGCCACCTCAAACAACAGCTTCGAGGCGAAAGAAACGGTTGTGACACCTGAGTGTAGTGCGCAGATCTGTAGCGCAAGTCACTCTGTCTGAAACATCATTGTGCTGATGCGCTGCGCAGTGTGTTGAGGGATCCGTTTCAAGACCAGTACATCGCTGCCTGTTTCTAAAGCATCAACATTGGCTTGTTAAGCGTATGTGGCTGCACCTTTGTAATTGGCACTAAACGCGGACTCCGCTATAAGCAAATATTGAGTAACAGGGTACCTAGGGGCCAGACAGGCTCGCCCCAGACGCAAATACACGCATCCCTGGAAGCGGGCCTAAGACTGACCTTGTCCAATGAACCTATTCTCATTTTCAGAACCAATATAGCCTGTCACTAAACCTGGCAGTAAGTACTGCGTACTATCTATGGGGAGGAGAAGTGCTTGGCAAAACGACCCCACGTTTGAAGGTGTGAGAAAGAGCTACGAACAAAGCGTTCTCGTTAGAGAGGAGGGACAAGTACCCCGTTTAGTTTGTTGGTTTGATGGGGGGGCTGGGAAGCGCTTAACAGGATTCTATACCTAGATATCTTGATTTACCCTCTCTGTGTGAGTCTCTCTTGAAACCGGATCCGCAACTGGGTATCTATGGTGCAACCCTTAAAGTGTCTCTTGCAAACAAGGTAAAACAGGACGGCACGGTCAACCCTTCCCCCGGTTAATGAAGGCGCCCAAGCGGCAAAAGCCAGTTTTGCCAGACCAAACTGGAGTGCTTTCCCGTCAAAATCAACCGAGACTTGTGGGGTTCCCTGCCACCAAACATGGCAAGAGTGTCCTTTTGGGACTGCTTCAACCCGCAAGGTTTGATTGCTGTTGGGTTGGATCTTTAGATTTAACTTTTTTGGAAATCCAAGAGATTTCTAAAACAAACACCACAAACTTGCAAGCTTTTGCGCCGAGGGGTCGTTACAGCAGCCAAGTACGGGTTTCCCCCAGACTAACACCGACGCTCCCAGGACCCCTCAAGACTTTCCATGAGAGCTAACATAGGAGTTCCCATCTTAGTTTGAGGCAGGGGCTTCCGAACCCTCCTCCGAAACACACAAAAAAAGAGTCGCGCCCGTCGCCAGCCGCCAGTCGCACGTCGTTTCGGCTGGGGAGGCCCACCAGCGGTTGGCGGAGAAAGTCTCGGAGGCGAAGGCCCAGCTGTGCCATGAGGCGGATCGCTGCGTGGACCTCATCCAGGAGACCGGCCACGGGGCGTATGACGCACAAGGGGCAATGGCGACGCGTGGGTTTTCGCACCCACGAATTCGATGGATGGCCCGATGTTTGGTTGACTTTGGTTGGGGGGAGACCCGTGCAGTCAGAACCGGCTGACAGATGGCCCCGCGGATACTTATCATGTTGTTTGACTTTGTTTTGTTTTGATTGTTTTTTTTTTGGGGGGGGGATGGAGAAACAGACTCCTTTACGTGGGCCTTATGGGCCCTGGAGTTTGGTGGACTTAATTTTTTTGAAAGATGATTTTACTCAGAGCAGTTGGACCGACTTAAAAGGGAAAACATAGAAAACCGCGCGGACCCGAAACAAACATAATTTTAAACGTTACTTTGGATTACAGGTGCTTTCCCACTATCTCGCAAAAATATCACGGAAATCTAACACCAACCCAATACACAGACACCCTTCCCAGGTGGGTGTCAGAATCCGTCATATACCTGTGGCATGCCCAACCCAACTGATATTGAGGGAGGGGGTTGGCCTTCCATTTGTAGTTTCAGTGTCCCTTTCATGGCTTTCAGGCAGATACATTTCTTGGCCAATTGTAACCAGCTCACCTGAGCATCGATCAAAACTCCTACGAGGAAACTCTTCCGCGGAACAAACATGCAGAGCGCGGAAACGCGTGCAAGCTTCCGCGGAGCATAGTGCACAGTTTGTATTGACGGTATGCTTTTCCACGGCCGGGAAATTAAACAAATATTCCAGCGGTCATGGTTGTGCAGGTGTGCTTTGAAATAGCAAGAAGTGACGCCTGCAAGAATTTTGTTTCCCTTAAATTCCAAGCAGACTATATAGCGTTCCCCCCTGATGTGCTTCAGGTGGCGATGTTTGTTTGTGTTTTTTCCCTGCTGACTCCACATGCAAGCGGTCGCGACTAGAGACTATGTCGCGTGATAGCTGCATGAGCCGCAAGAGCAGACAAAGAGTTGGCTATGACTGATATTGGGCAACACCCTCACTTACAGACATGGTGGCTGAGCAACAGCCAATGATGTCAACCAGAGGTCCGCGAGGGGGTCCCACCTCAAGTTGCTACCCAGTTGAGCTTCATGAATTCCGTTTGTTCGAGCAATCCTCGCCTAAGAACTGTGTTTGGCTCCTGTCGGATGGAACGCCGGACGATCTCACAACAGAAACCAAGGGGTTGTCAAGGCGGTGGCGTGAGCTGTGGGGTATCACTTTCCCAAGCGGCTTTGGGGGCTTTGGGGGCTTTGTCGGAGAAGGGCGAGGCTGGAAACATGATGCCCAAGGCCACGAACTCAAAGCGTCAAAGGGGGCCCTGGGGATTTCTGCGGCCTTCATGTTCGCTTTCCGGAGTCACCAAAGAGTCAGCAAAAGGTCCTCTTTTATTTTTGGAACAACCCTCATATGGGTCATGTAGTTGGCAGCCACGAGGGGCACGCCCTCAGACGCTCAGAGGTATTTGAAAAGTTTGACAAACGACCTCGACAAGAGCAAAAACAAGCAAAGCCCACGAATTCGTGATAAACTGGGGAGGGCGAGGTCACTCGACTCCGGCCGTATGCTTGATTGCAATGCAATAGTCGAGTAAATAACATGGACAAAACAAGGGTGTCCCATATTCCCTTTTGTGGGTAATGCTTAGTTTTGTGATGTGATGTTTCAGGGAGAAAGATAGGGAAACCATGTGATGCCATACTTACTTGCCCAAAGCCGACCTTTTGACCTTTTGTTTTTTTGGGTTTCGTCTATTTTTAGTCATGACCCCAAAAGGTTAACCTTTTATTTCCAGGTCCTTTGGGCAAGTGAGCATAGTTTAGGATCCCAGCTTCCATGTCAATCAGAAGGGGGGCCCTCCGAATGAGTGATCATGTTGGCTTCAGGTGCTTTGGATTTGTTCCCCGTATTCGATTAAAAGGTGAAATGTATTGTCGTTGGATTGCGAGTTTTGCGCAGGAGCTGGATGAGAAAGAGACCGAACACCGATCCCTGTCCAGAGACATCGTCAGCCTCAGAGAGGCTCGCATGCCTTTGCAGGGCTGTTACTTTGTTCCGAAAGCGTTGCAACCCATCTGAACAAGAAACTATCATTGGGCCGGTGGGATCTTTGCTCACGTGAGCAACGGCACTGTGAAGCTGCCACCTGCTCATCATACAATTATTTGTTTCTTAGAAAGCAACTCAAAAGCACGTAATATCAATGTTCGGTCTTTGTTCTGAGGTTCAGAGCCACCCTATGCTCCTGTTCCCCAAATAAAGCCCTAATAAGCACCACCGCAAACTTGCGGGTCTGTAGAAGAATGATGACCGGTGGTGTCCGGTCATCGCAGACAAAACAAAGCAGCTAATGCAAACAGGTATTCAACCGTAGAGTTCGTAGAGATAAGTTGCCAAAACCCAGCGGGTTTCCAAGGAAACGCATGAACTCTGGGCTTGCTCAGGATGGCAAACAGCTTGGAACTTGATTTGATTTTGGTAGACCTTGTGGGAAAACTTGAGCCCAAGTTGGGGGCTCACAAGCCTATGTGGGCGCACTTTCTTAAAGGCGCGAAATTGCAATGTGTTTTCTGGGCTGTGATTCTGACACTTGTTGTGACACGGCCCACCCTTTTTTGGAGGGTAAGGGGAACAAGAGAAACACCCTAAGGGTCCTCATTCCCAAAATTGTATAGCATCAACCATCAGCCATGAGCTGTTTCATGGCAGCCCAAAAAGGCTGTCCAACTGAAATTATGCAATGTTTTGGTGGGACATATCAGCAACTTGCAAAGCTACTCATCGCCGATGTCAGATATCGTGAATTTGGGGCCGAAATGCAACCACAAAATGATCATGGGAATCGGGCCCCACTGCTCCCATGCCCTTCTAGGGAAACAAGTCACAATTCAACAAGCAGCCCGGACATTTCAACAAGCAGCCTGGTCAGGAGATGAAGCACGAAACCACCGCGGCTTTGAGCAACTCGGAGGCGGACATCGGCCCGGTTGTTTGAAGGAACATGGTGTTCGGCACATGCTTGGCTCATGTTAAACTATTTCTCAGGGTCATCAAAAAAAAGAGTTCCTTCGGAAATGTCTCTTTTACCTACTACTTGGGGTGACTTTGATGAAGCAGTGAAATCATGGGGTTAGGTGAGTACGGCATTTGGTTAGCTTGAAGTAGTGTGCGCCACATCCGAAGTAGATAAATATCCGTTTGGTTTGAAGCTCGTTTTGGTGTTCCTCCAATTTTCTGACGAGTAGCTTCAGATTATGATCGCTGCTTTTGATAGATCCACCTCAGCGTCTTTTTCCACTTACCGTGTTGGGCCCTTTTCTCCCGCGTTGTGAACACCCAAACTCCCTCAACGCCCCTTGGTCTGAAAGCCGAAGTCAGACTTGGCCTGTTGATCCCTAGTAATTTCCATTTCATTCGGGGTTTCGTCGCAGCTTTCGGACCAGTTGACAGAGAACCTACTCAGCCGTCCTATTACCAGGGTATGGGTTTTGCACTGGGCATGGGCATCGGTTTTGGGTAGTCCACCTCATGATGCGTTCTGACATGGTCGGTTATTCTTGAAGCTAGTTGGAGGTGCCCATGACACATGCTTGGCAGGCTATTCCTCGCTTGGGAGAACATTGGGGGGGAACCAGGCCCAATTTACTCCTTGCATTTTCTTTGAGCATGGCCTTTTTGCGGAAGTCGGACAGAGAAATCAAGGGGAAATCGGTCGCCTCAGGCATCTGAGTTTGCAGAGTTTTTAACACGTGCATGTGTCTTTTTGAGGGGGCCCTAAAATGGGTTGTTTTCGGTGCCAACCCCACGAGGGGGTGGGTTCTCTTTCCTTATTGTAGTCAGGATCAACCATTTTTTTGACGACAGCTGGCTACTCCGTTGGTTGCGGGGCAAGGCCTTGTCCCTGACTCAGCTTGATTTGGCTGCCCAGACATGGTCTCCGGTTTTGGGCAATTTGTGGTCCGGTTGAAACGAGCTGATGTGTGCGCAGCTGCTGTTTGCTGCTGTTTGGGGTCGAGGCTGGGTATATATCTGTTTACAAATTATAACAGCAACACACAAAAGGTCACTGGGCAAGAGCATGTAAGAGCCAACGGGACCCAGCGCGATTCGCTTGCCAGGCTTTCAAGGAGTTGGCTGATCGGATCGAGGAGGACCAACGGGGCGCTTGAGGTTGCACTCCGCTGACATGCCGTTCCGCCATCCCCGACTTACTGTAATCACCGAAAATGGGAGGGAGGTTCCGGGAGGTCTGAAAATGTGGCTTACATCTTCTTCTTCCCCCCCCCACCGAAACGCCACCTTTAGGGTGGGAGGTTCTGCCCAAACGCGGGGGTAAATCTTGATTCACAACGTGCACCCTAAACAAATTGTGGGGGAGGGGGGCCATCAAACCTCAAAACAATTTCAGGGTCAGAAGCTTGCCTGCCCAAAAAGTCTGCAGACCCCGTCATCCTCGTCACAGTGGGCTCCCTCTCATGTTTCCGGACCCAGAATTTGTTCAAGCCTACCTATGTTCGGATGTTCCTGCGGTTTCCGCACTGGTTCAGTACTGTATTGCATTCAGTCAGCACTGAATAGGACGGTTTGGGTGGCGAAGGCTTTTTGTTTCGCTCCCAAACAAGCAGTCACCTTTGTAGGTGACTTTACTGTCATTACTGCCTATTTGTTAACCGCTCACACATGCGGCGCAACCCTTAGGTCACAAGCCGGTTTGCAGAAAACCGTAGATGCCATACGATTGAAATCCTCCCGTTGATGATTGGATTCATATCGATACTGGACAACATCTTCAGTTCATTCCAGCATTAGTAGGTGCCATGCATTCCCACGGGTGCAGGCTTTTGTTCACCCACCCTGGACTTGGAAAATGTTGGGAAGAACATGTTAGTGTTAAGAGACTCCCAGCTGGGGAGAGCCTTTAAACGCCAAAATTATTATTTGTTCATTTTATTTTCATGTGTGTTTTCGTTTTATTTTAATTCCGGTTTTCATATGTCGCATGTGTCGAGGACATTATATGCTTGCCAGAGTGAGTTCCAAAATGGAGGAACGCCTGCAAAATGAAAATATAATGACAAGTTCCTCGAGTTTTTTTATTTTATTTTTTATTTATTTTTTGCTTTCCAGGGTCCCGAAATGCAGGAAAACCGGCAAAATGACAATAAAATGAAAACACAAATGAAAAAAAACATGAACATGTCCTCGAGTTTTTTTTTCATTTTTGCTTTCCAGGGTCCCGAAATGCAGGAAAACCGGCAAAATGACAAAAACATGAAAACACAAATGAAAATAAAATGAAAACGTCCTCGAATTGTTTTTCATTTTTGCTTTCCAGGGTCCCGAAATGCAGGAAAACCTGCAAAATGAAAATAACATGAACACACAAATGAAAATAAAATGAAAATGTCCTCGAGTCCTTTTGAATTTTGCTTTCCAGGGTCCCGAAATGCAGAAAAACCGGCAAAATGACAATAACATGAAAACACAATGAAAATAAAATGAAAACGTCCTCGAGTTGTTTTTCATTTTTGCTTTGCAGGGTCCCGAAATGCAGGAAAACCTGCAAAATGAAAACAAAATGAAAACACAAATGAAAATAAAATGAAAAGTTGCTCGAGTCCTTTTCATTTTTGCTTTCCAGGGTCCCGAAATGCAGGAAAACCTTCAAAATGAAAATAACATGAAAACACAAATGAAAATAAAATGAACAGTTCCTGGAGTTTTTTTCATTTTTGGTTTCCAGGGTTCCGAAAGATTCTTTTGAGGATTTTTTTTTGTTTTTTTTTTTGGAATTATTTTTGTTTTTCAGGGTGCGTGGCTTTTCGGCTTTTTGGCTTTTGTGGCTTTTACGCGGGTTTTTGTGGCTTTTGTGGCCTTTCATTGCGCATCCTCTGCATTCACAGTTCCTCTCTTTCGCATCCTCTGCATTGCCAGTTCCGCTGGCTTTTTGGCTTTGTGGCTTTTGGCGGCTTTCTGGCTTTGGCTTTTCGCATCCTCTGCTTTCCCAGTTTGTTTTTGGCCTTGGCTTCCTGCATCCTCAGCATCGCAAGTTCCTCTCTGGTGCCCCCCGCCACCCCCCTTTCTATTAAAATACACGCCTCATTGAATCATCACTTTTTCGATCATCATGGGACAGCTGCTTTTTAGATTCTTTGGCTGCCGTTTTACAGGGATTAGTTTGCCCGTATTTGAAGCCTCACTTTTACCATGAGGCCTTGGCGCAGAGGCACTGATGCCCCCCCCGCTGCTTTTTATTAATATTTTGTTGGCCCATTGAATCATCACTTTTTTCAATCATCATCCCCCCCGGCTTTTTGCCCCTGATTGAATCATCACTTTTTCGATCATCCTGGGGGCCCCCCCCAACCCCCCCGCGCCTTTAATTGAATCATCACTTTTTCAATCATCATGGGGGGAATTGCCGCCCCCCCACCCCCGCTACGTTTTAGGTGTTTTACAGGGATTAGTTTGCCCGTGATTGAATCCTCACTTGTACCATGAGGCCTTGCCGCAGAGGAACTGATGACCCCCCCGCTGCTTTTTTTAAGATTTTTTTGGCCCTAATTGAATCATCACTTTTTCAATCATCGGGGGGGCGGCAGCCCCCCCCCCCCGCCAAAACCCCCCCGCTATTTTGTGGACTTTTTGCCTCATCATGCGACCGCTACTTTTGAGAGTCTTTGCCACGCTATTTTTTAGACCTTTTTGCCCCTGATTGAATCATCACTTGTTCGATCTACAGGGATTAGTTTGCCCGTATTTGAATCCTCACTTGTACCATGAGGCCTTGCCGCAGAGGAACTGATGACCCCCCCGCTGCTTTTTCAATATTTTTTTGGCCCCAATTGAATCATCACTTTTTCGATCATCATGCGACCGCTACTTTTTAGATTCTTTGCCCCTAATGTTTCGACCATCATGGGGGGGGCTGCCGCCCCCGCACCTCACTTTTACCATGAGATGCGGGAAGCCAATTTGCTGGTGATGCTGGGGATGTTGGCTGGACATGCGGGGGATGTTGAAAACGATGCTGATGATGTTGATGGACGCGTAAAATACGTACATTTCGCAAGAAAATGCTGTAAATTACAGCATTTTAGTAGCCAGGACGGAAAACAACAAATCCCAAAATAAAACCAAAAAACCCAAATTAAATCTCGACCCATAGGAGAATGACATGCGCCAGCCTCATTGCGTTAAGATACGGTGCATTCCCATTGCTCTGTTTGTTCCATGAGCCTTAGCCTTTGTTTGCTCGTAGGCCCGGGTGCGATTACGGCGTCGACAGCCGTTGGCGCTGTGGCCAGTGCTTCAGCTACAGCAGCTGCAGGGAGCGCATCATTGCTCGCAGCTGGGCAACGCAGGGTTGATGCGCTCACAAAGTTTTTAGACCGGTCTTCTCCCAGCCTACGGGGGCCGCCACAGATCTCCGTTTCTGAGCATGTCATAGATTGAAGAGCAAACGTCGTTGGTGTCGATTTGTTTGGAACGCAACGCCACCAGTGCCGTTGCAATTGGGGCTGCGGTGATTGCGAATTGCTGGACATACTGGTTTCAGTTGCGGGGCCCCTTTGATTTCGCAGGAGAGAAAGCCGGCCTCGGGCAATCAATACCTGCAACCAGCGTCTTTGCACATCTTGAGAAGCACGTGTTATTTTGACCGGTGTCCTCCAAGCTGCCACCCATGTTCCTGACAGCATTTTGCAACATGGCTTCACCTGTGTTTGATCTTGGGGGAAGACGGGAGAAGGAAGAGATGCTTCATAGCACAACTTGTGGAGAAACGCCAGGTCACACACGTACCAGGACAGCTTGCGTGTCAGAAACGAGGTACTTGTGCGGCTTCCACGTGTTTGATACTGATGAAGGTGCTGGCAGTGGTGGTGGTGGTGGTGGTGGTGGTGCCGGCGGCGGTGGTGGTGGTGACTGGCGATGACGATCATCATCATGACGATGGTGATGGTCTTGTATGATATGATGATATGATGATATGATGATGTGATGATGTGATGATGTGATGATGTGATGATGTGGTGATGTGATGATGTCATGTTATGATGATGGTGATGATGAGGATGATGATAAATATAGTGATGATGACGCCACGCTGTTTGAGCCAAAACGGGTAACCAAAGAAAGTCACCAGGTTTTTGAAGGTGTTCAGAGTGAATCCGCCCGCCGCATCATGCGGTTTACCATGTCTATCTGCTGAGGGGCTTACTCAATGACGGGTCAGTGTCTGGCGGCGCTCGGCCGTCTCGGCAGGCTCTGCAAAGGGGCTCACGCAAGGGTCGCGCTATGCGAAATTGTTAGTGCCCTTCGAGGCAGGAGTTGCGGCACTGTTGCCAGTGGTGGGTCCGCTTGCGGTCTTGCTCAGCCTGGGGACCTGCGCCTGGTGCTGTTGCCAGCGGCTCGTCACATAGCTTGGCACGTGCTTGGATGAGTGGGACCCGCTCAATGATGTTGGAGAGAGAGGGGGGAAGAGACACACAGACAGACAGACAAACAGGGAGCAGTGCAAAAGGAGTATGCGTTGCTGCGTGCGAACCATGGGAAGTCCTGGGTTGCCGTAGCGCTCTAGCATAGCTTTCTCCCGCATTCTCCAGCCAACCAGCTCCTTGCGTAACTTACTCCAGCAGCAAGTTCCTTGCATAAGTTTACCTCCTTGTGGCCGACATGCGCCTGAATGGTGAAATTGGCTAAATGGGATTGTGACTCAGCCCTGACATAGGCAATCTGGCCTCGGAAGAAGCGGCGCACGGTCAAGACAGTGATCAAGCATGTGAAGATCAAGCCTGCGACTCTGACTGCAAGAGCAGGTGGCAATCTCTTTCATCATGTCCTGCCGCTGCCGGCAGTCAGCGCGTTGCTTCATGTGCTAGGTGAAGCGCGCAAAGGCGGCGCGCCGACAATCCGAGGGGCGACGGTGCGGAGCTCAGCTTGCGCAACATTCTGGCTGCTAAATCAGCAGCTGTGATCCTCTGTGAGGCTTGGCAGCTTGGGGCAGCAACTCAATGTGTTTGAGGAGCGGGCAGTTCCAAGCAGCCGCCACATTGCGCCCCCCGTGCCCCGGTTGAGACGTTTGCCTGTTCGCCTGTTCGCGTTTCACAGTCAGTGCCAGGAGATGGGCAACGGAGCATTTGGAAGAGTTTACACGGCCTGCCGACAGGCAGGCGGAGCCTGATTTCAGAAGGGAAAGCCTCCGTCACATTCGCAGGATGGTACCAGGTGTGCGTTGAAGCGGATGGACAAGGCAAGCATTCTTCGAGCGGAAACTTGGCAGAATCGCCAAAGACGCTGATCTTTCTATTGCTTGTCCAAGCGGCTTCATTTCGCACGAAGCACGCGGTCACAGGGTTTCGCAGTTGGGTTGGGAAGTTTGTTGATGCCCTTTGCCGAGGGCTGGATACGGCCGGCCTTGTGATGTGTGGAGCGCTGCGGTGTCACCGATTGCCGGCATCCACAACAAGGAGTCCCTGGAAAAATGTGGCCGATGGATGCCCGGCGATAAAGTCCAGGCGATCCAGCCATGCCCAGGACTCAAAGCACCCCCCCATCTCCGTGATGGACGCCACTCTAAACAACCGCCTGCCTGTGGCAAGGCCTCTACTGCCCTGGCTCATCCGTGGCTAGAATGAAGTGCCCCCATGCTCACAGCATTTGCCTGCGGAGATGTAGCGGGATCCCGGAGTTTTGGTCTGTGTTGATTGTCCACGCGCTGCTTCTGTGAGCTTTCGAACAGGCAGCTCTTCATTTTCATGAGGGCACAAGCACTTCGTCAAGCAGCTGCTATAAACTCGATTGAAAGCCCTCAAAGCCGGGCCGCGCAGTTTGATAGAATGTTCTACCACGCTGGCAAGAGAAGAAGATCCTGAGTGCAGCCGGTTTGTGACCCTGTTTTCCTCTTCCTGCCTGGCATCATGAATGCTTCACCGGGACAGTTCAAGCATTGATTATTTTGACTGTGATGTCATGCTGTCGGTGCGGCATTCCGGCATTTGCTCAGGCCTACACCTGGACAAGGCCGGATCTTCCCACTCCAGAGCCTTCCATCCTCACCTCCCACCTTGCGGGTCAGCTCGATTCCTGTTTCTTGCAGATAAGTCCCACCATTTAGAAGCTGGGTCGGTTGCAAGCGCACTTCCGGGGGTTTGACAAACTTCTTGAGGGACCCGGTCGGAAACAGCTTTACGCCATCTGGAGGGTAATGCCTTTGCCAGCGCGAGTTATGTGTGGACAAATTATAGCAACCTTACAAGGAGTGTTTCCGACCGATTTCACCCGATGGGTGAAGGACATAATTGTGTCTACAAAATGGTCATGATAGATAAAACTTTCGTGTCCGGAAACTCTAAATTCGAGATTTTGCTGGTTTATTGGGTCAACTTTAGCTTCCCCGAAGCTTACTACGTCCTTTTTCGGGTGTCGTCGTTCCGACGCAAGTGGAAGTTGTGGATGGCCACGCGGCGCACCTGGAAACATGTATTTTCCGCGCGTGCGCCCCGAGGCTTTGCTGCGGGGGCCGAAAGGGACAACAGGGCGATTGGCGCCGTAGGCAGACCGTTGCTTCGCAGGCAGATGATTTTCTCAAAATCAGGGGCCCCTCCATTTGTTCAAGGGAGATGGAGGGGCCCATTCAGGGTTGCCCGCGCGCAGGAACGGCCCAGGTGTTTAGTGTCTGCCACGTTTTCTTGTCCAAGTACTTTTAAGGCCGCCCGGGGACCCCAAGGATTCTGGTAAGGGTTGAATGTGACTCCCAATGGGTCCCCCTAAAACAGATGATCCAAGATCCCCCCAAATCAATTGGTTTAGACTTGGTAGCATTACTGGGGCCAAGTTTGAGTTTCTATTGATTTGAGTATTCTCTTGCTTTTGAGATTGGATTTGAGGGGTTTGAGTTTCTGTTTGGTTTCGGATTGCTGGACTTCATGCTCCTTGATAGTTAGCATTGCTGGGTTGGATGTTCTAATTGATTTATTATTGTGGAGTTGTTTTGTTTGTTTGTTCCTCTTCTTTTTTGTTGAGGGGGGGGCTGCAACAAATCTGTTTTTTTGGAGGGCGGGTTGTCAGTAAAGTTGTTTCTCATCTCCTCCCCCTTTGTGGGATTGATTGGGGCTTGACGTGTCAACGGAGCTGTAACGAACATTGAGTTTGCCTTGTTTGTGTTTGCATGAAAATTGTACTCTTGGCTCTCCCTGTTTTTTTTGTTTTCTGCGGAGTGGAGTTGCTTTGGGCTGATTACATGTTCTGTTTTTTGTTTGGGGGGGTAGGGGATGTCAGCGGTCTTGATTCAGAGGGGATTGATTCATGTGGCTGGTCCCAAGTGGAGGCTGCCACTCATGGATTGATGCAAGCGCTTGTGGCTTGTTCGCCTTTCACACTGTGCAAAAAAGGGCTAGCGATTAGAGGGGATTCCTGTCATTTTGTGGAGCCCCCCCATAAAGCCACCTAAACCCACCCTGATGATTGCGCTCAAACATGTGCGCAATATTTCTGCAAACCTTGGGCTGCCTCGCACGAATTCTAGATCCCTCAATGTTTGCCTTGCTTGGTTGTGTGATAGTGACATTCTGTTCGTTGGGGCAGCGAAAAGCGTCATTCCACAGTACCTTGAACGGACAGGAGGACGTATTGGCGAGCAAGGCTCCCAAAGCACAATACGTGCGCTGAATTGCGCTGACTTGGCATCATATGAGCAACTAGTTTGGTCGCTTTGGCCTTGGCTTCCTGTGAGAACAAAAAGTGCCTCGCAATACTCGAGGCCCCGGGCAGCCCAACTCTGGCGAAGAATTTACTGAAGGCCTGGCGCATGCGGAGGGTCGCACTGTTTCGAACCAAATGCCACGGGTCGCCGTCTGAGCTTCTGGTTCCGGAGCCTGGCCATTTGAGCTCGTAGCAGGGTGACGGCTGTAAGCCGTGTTTTTGCCACAGCCCAAATCCTCAAGCCCAAGTGTGCGCGGGTGTGTGTGTGTGTGGGTGTGCGAGTGCGTGTGCGTGGCTCGAGAAGTGCGTTGTTTCCGTGTTTTGCTCGGGTGAAATGCAAGTTTTGCAGGGCCTCCTGAACCTCAAGTGGTTTCCTGCCTTGGAATCCCTGGAAGTCACGCATTGTTTGTGGCTGGTCTACTTACTCCTCTGCAAATGAACAAGATTGACATGGGATCCAAGGGGGCCTTCCCTGTACAGGAGATTCCTCTACAAATGCATGTGGTCGGGCTACTTGCAAAAAAAGGATATGTGACATGTGCCAAAATAATCCAAAACACATGGACCCTAACAAGGTTCTGTTCTCTTGGTTTGCGCTAAACTGAAATGCAAAAAGGGCATCCTTGAAGAAACACACACGTACACACACGCAAACGTAAACAATCCTGAACATGTTCAAACGCCTATTGTTTAAACAACCTCCTTTCGGTTGGCCGCCCCGGTTTACGGTTTAGGGGGGGTTGTTTTTTGGGTTGTGGGAAGGTTTAGGCTGGGTGTAGGGTGAGCTTAGAAGTTAGGGTCGGTTTAGGTGGCTTTATGGGGGGGGCTCCACAAAATGACAGGAATCCCCTCTAACCGCTATCGGTTCGCTTGGGTTCTTCGAAATCTGGTCTCTTGTTCCTTCTCAAGGGCTTGTGCAAGAGTGTCACTGTTGCACGCCGGTGGTTGGGTCACCACCATAAAAGCCACAGCCCTACCAAAACCTAAAACCAATCCCCAAACCCGACAAACCCTGGGCCAGCCCTGAAGAGCCTGCTCGATGACACCCTAACTCCTGAAAACAAGCACACACACACACACCAAACCCTAAACCCTAAGAACGCTACGCAAATACCCGAAACGGCTTATGATATTTTGAAGCAGTGTTCTGCAGGCCGACCATCAGATGTTGGCTGGTCCCTTCAACACAGTTGTTTTTTGTTTGTTCCGTCTTGAATGCCGAACCAGAGAACCAAATGGGGAGTCATTGGTTCCAGACGTCAGGCGCAATTTCCGGCATGCCTTGAGCCCCTCCCGGTTCAGCATCCTCAAATTCCCTACCAAAAGTGGACCCCAGCCGCTGACCCAAAGCGAATCTGTGCCCGGGCTTGGGCCCGAAGCTCGGCTCTGAGCTCCAAGGCCTATATGGCCGGGTGAAAAGGGGCCTTAAAAGGGGTGTGGGATGAGCCGCTGATGTTTGAAGGGTATCACGGTATTTCTTGAACCCCGGGCAGGTTTGTATGTTTACCAACATGGTTGCTTGGAAAATATTCCCCCGCGGAGACCCGTAGGGGACTAGCAACAGGCGATACCCTGACAACTCTTTTGCAATAGACAACTAGTGAAACTCAGAGAATTGCTAACCCCTACATTCAGAGCTGCAGCCCTGCTTTATTCTGTTATATTCTGTTATTTTCACACCCAATTTAGACATGTAAGGTTGTGCTCTTCCAACCTCTTGCTTTTGCGCATGTGCTGAACAATCCACTCTCGGCCGCGTTTGACCGCTTGGTGGCTACAGAACTTGCTTGACACTTCCTGGCAGAGATTCGGGATGCCACAGGTTTCAGCAAGCCCTTCAAGGTGGTTCATGCCAGCCCCAGTTTCCCTTGCTCACCCTTGGTGTTTACATCTTCGCGCTTGCCAGTTCAGTGATTCAGTGGACACTTTGACCCTGTGGTTGGTTTTGGCTGGTTTTGGCCAGGCATTGAAGCTGAAAGACAATGAGCCCGTGCCCGTGTCAACTCACTTTGCTTCACACAGCTGCATTGATTCTTGAATACCCAGACTAAGTTTTGGCCGTGTTGTAGATATTTGCCCGAATGAAAAAGCAAAGTGGTGATAGACTAACCAGCATGGACGTTGAACTTCGATCCAACTTTGGCAAATGCTTGCCTGGACTGCAGCTGCTTGGTGCTTACCGCCTTGCAAGTCCTTGGCTGCAGGAAGTGTCAGCTCTTCGCAGTCTTTGCTCGCACTGATTTGGGCAAGTCCTGGAACATCTTGCTTTAGCCATAGCTGCATAAGCAGATGCTCGCAGATCTGGCGGAGCTCTGGTGCTGCATTGAGGGAATCTTGACTAGCAAGGAATAGCACCCACGCATGCTAAGAGAGATCCGCAGCGCAGAAGGCGATGCAGTTCGTTTGGTGTTCGCTCAGATATACATGACTCCATTTTTGCAGGAGTCCACAGGTCGGGAAAACTCTAAGGAGGGCCATTTTTTGGAATTATTTTTGTTTTTCAGGGTGCGTGGCTTTTCGGCTTTTTGGCTTTTGTGGCTTTTACGTGGGTTTTTGTGGCTTTTGTTGCCTTTCATTGCGCATCCTCTGCATTCACAGTTCCTCTCTTTCGCATCCTCTGCATTGCCAGTTCCTGGCTTTTTGGCTTTGTGGCTTTTGGCGGCTTTCTGGCTTTGGCTTTTCGCATCCTCTGCTTTCCCAGTTTGTTTTTGGCCTTGGCTTCCTGCATCCTCAGCATCGCAAGTTCCTCTCTGGTGCCCCCAGCCACCCCCTTTCTATTAAAATACACGCCTAATTGAATCATCACTTTTTCGATCATCATGGGACAGCTGCTTTTTAGATTCTTTGGCTGCCGTTTAACAGGGATTAGTTTGCCCGTATTTGAAGCCTCACTTTTACCATGAGGCCTTGGCGCAGAGGCACTGATGCCCCCCCCGCTGCTTTTTATTAATATTTTGTTGGCCCATTGAATCATCACTTTTTTCAATCATCATCCCCCCCAGCTTTTTGCCCCTGATTGAATCATCACTTTTTCGATCATCATGCCCCCCCCCAAATTCCGCGCCTTTAATTGAATCATCACTTTTCCAATCATCATGGGGGGAATTGCCGCCCCCCCCCGCTACGTTTTAGGTGTCTTACAGGGATTAGTTCGCCCGTGTTTGAATCCTCACTTGTACCATGAGGCCGTGCCGCAGAGGAACTGATGACCCCCCCGCTGCTTTTTTATTTTTTTTTTGGCCCTAATTGAATCATCACTTCTTCAATCATCATGGGGGGGGGGGCAGCCCCCCCCCGCCAACCCCCCCGCTATTTTGTGGACTTTTTGCCTCATCATGCGACCGCTACTTTTGAGAGTCTTTGCCACGCTATTTTTTAGACTTTTTGCCCCTGATTGAATCATCACTTTTTCGATCTACAGGGATTAGTTTGCCCGTAGTTGAATCCTCACTTGTACCATGAGGCCTTGCCGCAGAGGAACTGATGACCCCCCCGCTGCTTTTTCAATATTTTTTTGGCCCTCATTGAATCATCACTTTTTCAATCATCATGGGGGGCCTGCCGCCCCCCCCAACCCCCCCGCCATTTTTTGGACGTTTTGCCCCTAATTGAATCATCACTTTTTTGCCCCTAATTTTTTGATCATCATGGGGCCCCCCAACCCTCCCGCTATTTTTTAGACTTTTTGCCCCTGATTGAATCATCACTTTTTCGATCATCATGGGGGGGGCTGCCGCCCCCCCCCAACCAACCCCCCCGCTATTTTGTGGACTTTTTGCCTCATCATGCGACCGCTACTTTTGAGATTCTTTGCCCCTAATTTTTCGATCATCATGGGGGGGCCTGCCGCCCCCCCCAACACCCCCGCTATTTTTGGACTTTTTCGAGCATCATGCGACCGCTACTTTTTAGATTCTTTGCCCCTAATTGTTCGATCATCATGGGGGGGGCTGCCGCTCCCCCTCAACCCCCCCCGCTATTGTTTAGACTTTTTGCCCCTGATTGAATCATAACTTTTTCGATCTACAGGGATTAATTTGCCCGTATTTGAATCCTCACTTGTACCATGAGGCCTTGCGCAAAGGAACTGATGGCCCCCCCGCTGCTTTTTTTTAAGAGTTTTTGGCCCTAATTGGATCATCACTTTTTCAATCATCATGCGACCGCGACTTTTTAGGTTCTTTGCCCCTAATTTTTCGATCATCATGGGGGGGGCTGCCGCCCCCCCCCCCCCCCCCAACCCCTCCGGCTATTGTTTGGACGTTTTGCCCCTAATTGAATCATCACTTTTCGATCATCATGCGACCGCTACTTTTTAGATTCTTTGCCCCTAATGTTTCGATCATCATGGGGGGGGCTGCCGCCCCCGCGCCTCACTTTTACCATGAGATGCGGGAAGCCAATTTGCTGGTGATTCTGGGGATGTTGGCTGGACATGCGGGGGATGTTGAAAACGATGCTGATGATGTTGATGGACGCGTAAAATACGTACATTTCGCGAGAAAATGCTGTAAATTACAGCATTTTTGGTAGCCAGGGCGGAAAACAAAAAAATCCTAAAATAAAACAAAAACAAATCCCAAATTAAATCTCGACCCGTTCCGAAATGCAGGAAAACCTACAAAATGACAATAAAATGAAAATAAATGTCCTCGAGTTTTGTTCATTTGTGCTTTCCAGGGTCCCGAAATGCAGGAAACCAGCAAAATGAGCATAAAATGAACACACAAATGAAAATAAAATGAACATGTCCTCGAGTGTTTTTCATTTTTGATTTCCAGGGTCCCGAAATGCAGGAAAACCGGCAAAATGACAATAAAATGAAAATGTCCTTGAGTTTTTTTCATTTTTGATTTCCAGGGTCCCGAAATGCAGGAAAACCGGCAAAATGACAAAAACATGAAAACACAAATGACAATAAAATGAAAACGTCCTCGAATTGTTTTTCATTTTTGCTTTCCAGGGTCCCGAAATGCAGGAAAACCAGCAAAATGACAATGAAATGAAAACACAGATGAAAATCAAATGAAAACCCAAATGAAAATAAAATGAAAACACAAATGAAAACACAAATGAAAATAAAAATAAGAATTAATTGCTTTCCCCACCCCAAGCCTGTGGCCATAAGCATCTCTTAATGTTAGTGACAAACAACAGTTTGGATTGGCGGGTCCTCGGGTTCTTGATATTCTTCCGTTTCTTGGTTGGTGCCAAAGATTGGAGTCCCAACGTTGGGAAGTCATGGGCATCCATTTCCAATGGGAAGAGGATGAAAGAGGCATGGCAGAACATAGTTCCATCGGGTGCTCCAAACCTCAGATGACCAAACCAGGGTACCAGGCCATGGCTGCCCAATGACCTGAGAAAAAGGCCGCCTGGCTATGTGGGGACCATGCCGCCATTGGGGGAAGGGGCTGGTGGAACATTGGTCGTGTTTCCCCTGCGTTTCCCCTGCGTTTCCCCTGCGTTTCCCCTGTGTTTTCTGGAACATTGGTGTGTTCTCCCTGGCGTTGTTCGCTTGCCTCCAGGAGAGGCGCCGCTACCGGACCTTCCAGATGCACCACATCGACTTCAAGGCCCGGAGTCCAAAGCGAATCGACGGAGTCGAGTTTTTGGTTCCCCGTTTGGCTGCGGGTCAAAACCGTTATGGTACCATTTTGGGGTAGGTGAATTCACCACCCAGTTTAGAACCTATTTTAGTGGTTGGATTGGGATGTTCACTGCAGGTACGATTTGGATTTTGACCCATGGCCATTTGTTGTTTGCTTTATTTTAAGGGTACACTCCCTCAGACAAACATGGAAGCTCCCAGTAGGCCTCTGTAAATGGAGCCAAGTCTTCCAAAGGGGTCCTGGGAGCTTCCATGTTAGTCAGGGGAAGGGTACCCTTTTTTTGGGGTGGTTTTCAAACGGAAACCAGAAGGAAAGCGATGTGTGGATTGGCGGTGTCAACCAACTGGGAGTGGGGATTTCAATCATTATAGGGGTAGAAAGTTGGTGAGCCGATCGGGCCCAACGAGAGCAACGCGGATCAAAGCCCGGACATCAGAGGAATGCCCAGACAAAGGATTATGTCCAGCCACTAATGTCGACTAATTTCAGAGCCCTGGCAAACGGGAACCGTTGTGGCCTATGGTGACTACTAGCGGCAATTGGCAGCATTTTTCATGCCATCCTCCCATGGCTCCCCTTGCAGTGTTCGCGGGGCCTGTGCAAAATGGCTTCCATTTAGTTGCCTCATTATCAGACTTTGCTTTCCCTCTCAACTTTTCAACCCCTCTCGGGGTTTCCTTTCATGTTTCCTTTCAACCAGCAAACGGCTTAACATTTTTGGGGGTGTCCAAGTCTCGTCCGGCTCTGGACGTCACAGCGGGGGACATCAGGCCGAGCTGGACCAAGCCTTGCACTCCTCCTCCAAAGTGGAGACCTCGCGCGGGCCCAAGCTTTGGGTGAGCCACCGCCGCGCCGGGCAAGTGGCACCAGCGTAGCTGGGGTCTCCGCTCCTTGAAGGTTGACTGAATATGAGGCAGAAGGCAGGAAAAAACATGTTTTTTTTGGGTCACCGAGGGAGAGCGTTCTGGGCAAATTATTTGGGGTGCGAGCGATTGCAACGAGTTGTTGCTTAGCATAGTTGGAGGCTTTAGAGGCTTAGAAGGACTGCAAGCATTACCTTCACTCACGTTCTTGCATCCCCAAGACAGGGGTGTTGATGGGTGTTGCTAAGGGCTATGCTGCCAAGAAGGATGCGCATTTATTCATAGTCGTGGAAAAGTTGGTCTTATAGGACAGATTTCTGCGATACCAATGGAACCCCCTATAAAGTGACAAAGCAGTCGCGGGGATGGTCGACTTTGCATCACAGATTTCGGAGATTCTGCCCACTCAAGCATCAAAGGGTGCTCCACTTCTTGCCTTGCGTCCCTCTAGGGTTATTGGGGGGGGGGGGGTTGTCAAGCATTTGACCCCTTTTGAGCCCTGGTGTTGCCGGCACGTGCCACCCATGAAAAGGGATACCTTGTTTAGGAGTCCTTTTTAAGGTGTCTTTGTTGAGAACCCTCCATGTTAGTGTTTATGCTGGGTGCATGTTCCATTGTATTCAGGGTCCCTTAAGCAGATCCTAGGGTCCGTGGATTGGTCCACTCCACTCACACCGAGGAGCTGGAAGCGGACGGCGATGCTCGCAAAGCTCTCCAGGCAGATGTGGCAGGGGCGGAGGATGTGTCGCAACACAGATTAGTTCCCCACAAAACCCAACCATTCTTAGAGCAATCTGCTTTGGGAAGACGGACCCCCTTTTTGGGTTCCATGTTAAAGTTGTAGGGGAGTATCCTTTGGGTGTCCCGTTAAACCACAACAAACATAGGCTCAAACTCGGGTACATCCATCCATAGTTGCGCGAGATTTTCTGCCTTTCTGCCTTTCTGCCTTTCTGCCTTTCTGCCTTTGTGCCTTTGTGCCTTTGTGCCTTTGTGCCTTTGTGCCTTTGTGCCTTTGTGCGCGTGTGCGTGTGCATGTGCCGTTTCTTTTGTTTTTGTGTGTGTTTTTTGGGGGTCCACTTTTGAACTGTAACAGAAAACGACAAAGGACACGATACATTCTGGAAGGCAATTTTTGAAACAGGCCCATATGAGTAGCACCTGTTTAAACCGAAATGGGTCAATTTAGTAGCCGCTGGGGTTACAGTGAGGGCCTACAAACCTTTGCAATCAAGTCAGTTGAATTGCCAAAGCTTTTGTTGGTAAATCCGTTTATTTGGTTATTTTGGCCAAGGGCCAAACATATCAAACTGTTTCCGTCCAGTCAACTCAGCAGCGTCAGCCTGTTGCCCAGCTGTCCAGGAATGACCAAGCCATGTGTGGAAGCGCAAGCGAGCACCCAACACCGATTCGCATTGGCCATTTTGCAGGTGGTTCCACTATTTGGCTTTACGAAGGTCATAGTAAGGTCTTAATAAACCTTTATAATATAACCATCTTGGTTTTGTGCGCCGCTGGCTCTGTTTTTTCTAGGACCGCAGGGCCGCCAGAGAAACGATCTCTCCCACACTGTTACAAAGAGGGCTAGCACTGGCCCAACTGCAAGTAGTCCAGGTGCAATTTGAGGACGAAATGCACAGAAACCTTTGGGAAACCTCAATTTGGAAATGTTGGGGGGTATCGCCTTCAAAGAGAACTAGGGTGCGGATACTTATCGTTGAGTATTTGTTGGGCTCTTTTCCCGCAAGGGAAGCTGGTACACAAGGCAAACAGGTTTAGAGGCCTTTTGTAGACGCATCAGACATACACACGCACAAAGGGGGTTGTTTCTAAGTGGAGGCATCTTCGCTGGTGGCTGCGCTTTGGTTTCCCTCTAAGATTAAACCCAGCAAAGGGTACCATCCTTCAGAACATCGCTTCAACAAACCTGCTTTGGGCTGGCTTTGTTGTGCGGGCAGGTTCTGATTGAGTTTCTACCGGCTACCTATCAAACCCTTGAACCCGCCCTAGTTCCCCCAAGCCCCCCTGCTTCCGAGCGACCTCCCGAACAGATCCCCTTTGACACACACACACGCAAACAAACAAACACACGCACAGGCACAAGCACATACAGACACAAACGCACAGACACACAGACACACAGACACACAGACACACAAACACACAGACACACAGACACACAGACACACAGACACACAGACACACACGCGCACACGCTCACACCCTCACTCACTCACTCTCTCTCTCTCTCTCGTTAAAATACGTTGGTACTTTACTGCAAGTGCAAGTGTTGTTTCTGTTGTCACAAACACAAATGTAGTTAGCCAGCATGCACTCTTTTCCTGGTAGACTCAAGGCCTGCAGTCGGGTAGTGTACATCATGCATGCACAAGTGACAAGTAGTGCAACATGATATTTGACACGGCCCCTTGGTTAAAAGACCTTGTAGTGTCCTTTAACCATAGACCCAAAAGGTGGTATTGACAGTAGTGGCAAAAACGAATGCACATGTTGTTTGCCGATGCTACTGTAGCGAACAGGCGTGTAGTCTCTTAAAAAAGATGACCGGAGGTAGGTATCCACAGCGCTGCTGTCTGTAGTTCAACTAACCTTCAAATGATCAAAAAGTGAAATTGCTGTACAAGAACAAAAAATGGCTCTCAGTCATCTCGTAGTACGATGACGTAGTACAGCACGTAGTTGCAGCTCCACCTAGAGATCAGGTGTGCTTAGTCCAGTGTTGGACTCGGTAGTTCTGGACTTGGCTGATGCGGTAGTCCAAGCCTGCATAGTGGTTGGTAGTGAATGTGTTGAGGAAGTCTGGGCCACCACGGAGGCGGTTGTAGTCGCATTCTGGTGGTGCAAGTGCTTGGCCGGTTGTAGTGAGGTAGTTGTGGAGTAGTAGTTTGTGTTGTGTGGAAAGATTTGTAGCCGTGAGGAGGGTGATGCCGTAGTAGGTGACACTTTTGTGTAGCATCGTGTTGATGGACTTGTAGTGGTGGTCTTGAAGTTGTTGTGGTTGGTCGAAGTAGTTGAGTAGTTCTGGTAGGTACAGGGGCATGTGGTAGTTCCAAATGAAGTTGTTGGACAGGTTGAATGTAGTGGTGATCTGGTCCAAGTTGTAGGTGATTCGGTGTAGTCGTTGATGTAGCTGGCGTGTAGGTAGGTGGTGCTCGTCTTTGATTGAGATCATGTGGCTCACGTAGTCGCGGCAGAAGTTGATGAGTTGTCCAGCACTGACAAATCGTAGTAGAACTTCTGGTGGAATGTGTAGTTGGATGATGACCATCGAGTTGGTGTACTGAGTTGTAAGGTGTAGTGATGTTAGGTTGTAGTAGTAGAAGTTGACTGCCTCTGAAAGACGTAGGTGAAGAGGTAGTGAGTCGTATGAACTGGTATGTTGTAGTTGAGCTCGGGGATGGGTGTAGTTTGTTGTTGACTTAGTAGTTGGAACTCCTCGAGCGTCAAAGCCACGTAGACCCTGAAGTAGTTCTGCTCCGGGTCGATCGCTGGAGTGTCAGGGATGTTGTTCTCAATTGTAGTGAGGTGTGCCAAGATGTCGTCGGGTCTGTAGAAAGGTGCCGGTGTGGGTAGTTGGTGATTGAAGTTGTAGTTGAGGGAGTTGTAGGCCTCAGGTGGTGGTGTGGCCAAAGTAGCCATGCTGCTGGAGTCGGTAGTGCCGTGCCGATCCGGTGGTGTGAAAACACGGTCCGGTGTAGTACTGCCAGCCTGTTGTTCGACGGGCAGAGTAGTCTCTGGCGCTGATGTAGTAACCTCCATCGGCATGACATCCAGCGTAGTCGCATCCATGGGCGTAGTTCCAGCCATTGCTGGTAGTTCGGCCTATCGAGATGCAGTGAAACGGGGCAGACAGTAGTGAGCCAATGTTAGCTCAGAAAAAGCACATGCGGGCATGTAGTAAAACACAAAACAACATGTAGTGTTGACTCAAGCCGCCAAAAGCCGCCGAAAGTGCAAGTGCAAATTACTGGTGGTTACAATTACTATTACTTGTAGTCACTGTTACTGTTACTGTTACTTACATGCAGGTAGTTACATATGGCCATATACAAACTGTTGTGGTTGATGTGCAACAGTTGTGAAACAGTTGTTGTTCGTAGTGCTAAACACGTATGCCAATGCTCTGTATGAGCCTCTGTAGTGTTTCTTTGCTAATGTATTTTGTGAACAAGTCTGAGCTGTTGTGTAGTGTGTTGATTTTAAGGATTCTGATGATGTCGTGCTTGATGAGGTCTTGTGTGTAGAGAAATTTAAGGTCGATGTGTTTTGCTCGTTTGCTAGTGCCTTGTCGTGTAGCAATGCTCTTGCCTGCTGTGGAGTCTGTGTGGATGCGTAGATTTAGCTTGCTGCGAATGTTGGTTTCAAGTAGGAAGTTTCTGAGGTGTAGTCCCTCATTAACTCCTGCGCAAATGGTGTAGAGTTCAGACTCTGCTGAGCTGAGTGCTATTGTAGCTTGTGTTCTGCTGCCAAATGCAACTGTTGTTCCTAAAAAGATGATGTTGAAACCTGAAGTTGATTTCCTGGTAGTAGGGCATCCTGCCCTGTCGGCATCGACATGAACGTCGAGATCCAGGATGTTGTTGGTGTTTGCTCTGAGTGTTGTTGTTGATTCTATGGTGAATTTGTAGTGCTTGGTGCCGTGCAAGTAGCGTAGTAGATGTTTGACTCTCTTTTGTGAAAGTTCTGTAGGTGCTGTGAGGTCTCGTGCTAGTTCTTTTGTGGAGTATGCAATGTCTGGTCGTGTGTATGCTAACCATTGTAGTTTGCCAACAATCCTTCTGTACCTTTTGTGTTGTTCGTGGTCAAGTAGTGCTTCATCTTCTATTGTTGGTTTGTAGTGTGCAATTCCTGGAGTGTTCACTGAGTTGCAGTTGTTCATTCCAGACTCCTCGATCATGTTGTCGATGTAGGAGTCCTTTAGTCCCAGGTTGCAGTAGTTGCCAAAGTGGTCGATGTTTCTTCCAAGAAATTGTTGTGGTTTGCCAGGTAGCCGATGTGCTTGAGTAGGACCTGCTTCTGGATGGCCTCGAAGGTGGAGTCGACAGTAGTCTTGTCACCAAGTACCAAGAGATCATCCACGTAGACCATGATGTAGCAGTCGCGAGTCGCGTTGGTGTAGACGTTAGGTTCTGACTTTAGTCTTACAAAGCTGAGTTTTTGTAACACTTCAGCCAGGTAGTCCTGCCATGCTTTTGGTGAACTGCGTAGTCCATACATGGCTTTCTTTAGTCGCCAGATTTTGTCCTGTTGTGGACAAAGTTCTTTAGGTGGCCAAAGGTAGACGTCACGTTGTTTACCGTCGTGGTCTTTTGCGATGGGTGCGTGTAGAAATGCTGTAGAGACGTCACCTAGTCGCGCTATCCAGTTTGGTCGTGACATTTGTAGTGCGAGAAGTGTCCGGAGTGTCGTGAACATTGGTGTAGAGGCGTAGACGGAGTCTTCGTCCTCGATCTTCTCGGTGTAGCCTTTTGCGACGATTCGGCTTCGTACTCCTGGTCCTTTCTTTCTGTGTACCCATCTTGTAGGTATCGCTTCTCTGATGACGTTGTCGTCGACGGTAGACGCATCTACTTCGTCGTAGACGTCATGTAGCTTCATTTGATTTGACTCGTGTTTCATTCCTTCCAGTAGTTGTGTTTCGTCGTAACCTTCGTTGTCGAAGATTATGGGTTGGTCTTCTGAGGTGTCGTCGTTTGTGTAGGGTGTGATGAATTTGCCGTTGGGAAGTGTCACTGCGTTAATTTTCTGTCGTAGTGGTGGTGGTTCTTTGGTTGCTTGCTCCGTTGATCTGATTGTAGTGTCCTTTGAGGTCTTCTGTGCTTTAGTGGGTTGCATTACTTCTTCCGGAGTTAAACGTCGTAGTGTTTGTCGAGGTGGTGCTGGTAGTGGTGGATGTTGTCGTCCGGTTGGTGAAGTAGCCATCGGACTATCCGGTAGTGGTCGTGAACTTGACGTCGATGTTGACGGAAGTCGTGGAGGTGGTGTGGTGCGTTGTTGTTTTGTTGCGGGTTCCGCAACGATGTCGTCCGTAGCGTTTGTTTGTTGTCCGAAATCTTGCGTGGACCTTCTTTTCTCTGACGGTGGTAGTTGCGCATCCAACAGTGTTGCGAACGATGGGTTGTAGGTGTTCCGTCGTGGTGCCCACGGTGTGCCGGAAACTTTGTTCAATAGTGCGAGGTCGTATTTGAAGTCCGGTTGTAGTCTCCGCACTGTTCGTACCTTTTGTACGCCTGATTCTGTTGCGACGTAGTTTTCTCCGGTTTCGGAAACTTTTCCGAGCCAGATGCATTTCTGCATCCGTAGGTCTGCTTTTGGGAGTTTCTTGTGTTGTGGTGGAAGGTAGAGTAGTGTCTCGCCAAATTCGCAGATTGCTCGCTCGTAGTTTCTTCCCCAGCGGCGTTCAAAGCTTGTGTGGCCGTTTGAGTGGATGACGTAGCGATTTACCGTCCATGCTGCATGTCGTACTATCCAAGGTAGTAGACAGTGCTTTGTGGACATCGTCGTGCTGTAGTTGCGTTCAACCTGAGCTTTGACGACGCGGATTTGTCCGAGGAGTGTTCTATGTAGTCGCTCAACGCTTCCTTGACTGTTGCTGCTGTAGGACGGTGAATGTCGTACAGTCATTGAGCCGACTTTAGATGCTGTTGCTTGTAGTAGTGCATTGAGTGTGTCTTCGTTGTCGCTTTGTAGTATGCCGTGTGTTCTTCCGCATTCAAAGATGAATGCTTGTAGGTTGTTGATCATGTAGTCCATCATCGATGGTTTGTCCGGAACCAATACCGCCATGCACAGTTGTGTAGTAACATCAACTGCCGTTAAGACTGGTATGGTCTTCGGATCTTGTTGTGATTTGATGTAGGCAAAATCCACTTGGATGATGGGTTGTCGTGATTGTTGTTTCTTGTAGTTGTCCTGGCGTCCTTTGCCTTGAACGCAAATTGGACACCAATTTCTGTATGGTAGGTGTGTCAAGTTGTGTTCTGCTATTTGTTGTGGAGTGGGCTGCTGAGGTTGTCGTAGTCCTATTGCTCTGTGTGCTTCATGATGCTCGTGTTGTTGTTCCTCATCGTGGTTCTCTTGGATGTACTCGTAGTCTTTCTTCACGGTGAACCTTGTTGTTCCTTTCCATTGAAATGGTAGTGCTGCGTTGCCCATGACTGTCCAGTCATCTTTGCGTTGTGAAACTTCTCCAAAGTTGTTGTGAGTGATTGTAGTTCTGTGAGGTTCAAGTGTGTTGATTGGTGGATGTCCTGGTCCATCTGTTGGAGTGAATAGGGTTGTTCTAAGTGTTGTGTGGTGTCTTATCCAGTGTTCACCTTGTCTTTCCCAGTAGTCTTGGTTGTCCTCCTGTGCTGTGAGTGGTCTGTGGATTGTCTCCTTTGGTTGTGTGGTGTCAAGATTGGTAGAAGGTGCTGCTTTAGGTCTCCATATCTTTTGTGGTGCTCGTAGTTGGATCTTTGATCTGGTTGGTGGTGTGTCCATTAGCCGTTGTGGTTGTGAGCTCTGCCTTGTTGGTGTTGTCTTTGATGTTGCTCTGCGTGTAGGTGTTATCTTTCTTCTGAATCTGGTTTC
>CAUJNA010001391.1:410000-462500 GCA_963377175.1 Effrenium voratum | reverse complement strand
AGAATGTGACTCGACATTGGTGCCCTCTTTCCCGGAATCATGGAAGATTTGAACGGCAAATCGTTTAGAGCCCGTCTGTCAGCCTTGATTGTCGGACAGAGGGTTCTTCGGGTTTGAAGATTTGACCCCCTTGTCAGTGGGCCCCAGTTCCCATCAACATCCAAGCCCAACATCCAAAACATGCGAACCCGGATCCTCTAGTCAGCGAATTTGTCTTTCCAACTTGCCCCCACCGACTTCCCTCAAACACCCTCGCCATCCCCCCCCCCCCCCGCAAGGGTTCGAGGTCTTAAGCCCAATGTCGCCAAGCAAGTTGCTGTACAGCTGGTTCGGCTTGCAGGATCTGCAGCAACTATTTCTCATTCCCTTGGACTTGAACCTTTTGGGAAGACCATTTTAGTGACACGCGAAATGTGTAGTCTTTGTTCGGAAAAAAAAAAATATATATATATATATATACTCGGGAAGTGAGTACAACTCACCAACCTACAATAAGGAATCCCAAAGGGACCTTCATCAGTCACTCCCAATCATGAATCAGGGAGGCCGCCTTTCTATCTGGTTCATATTGTTTTGTTTTCTAGACTCCTTGAGCAAATGGGTTTTGATTGTGACTCAACCAGGTGTCTTGATGGGGGGAGGTATGGTGGACACTTGGATTCCGCAACTGCCTGTAAGGTATTGGGTTTCGCGGGCTTGAGATCACCTTTTGGGCCATTTCAAAGTGAGCCATGAGCCTCAAGCCTACCTGCGGCATGGTCGTTGCCCGCGGGTGCTAGTTGAGGCGTGCCATGATGAGCAATGCGAGGTCAAAGGGCCTGGATTTGGTGGAGGATGAGATCAGAAGTGCCTCGTGGTGCGGATCCCTGAATGCAGTGGGCATGGGTGATGTCATTGACATCTTTCTGGTGAACGCTCAGACGTTGCGCGTGCTGTCAGATCAGGCGGTGCTGGTCTGTGGGGTTGCGGCTATGCCACGGGGGCAGCGGAATGCGTGCTGTTTTCACCATCAGATGCCATGCAGCCAATGTGTTTCCCAACAGACGCAAGCTACGCAGGTTGCGCATGCCATTTTGCCCATGAAGGTTTGCAGAGATGACATGGGAACGTGCCAGATAGCCATCTGCGAGGCTATGGTTGCTCCTCCGCCTGAGGGGTTGGATGTGAAGCATGTCGTTTCAGCGTGTGGGCCGTCATCGTCGGTGGTGATTCGCAAGCACAAGCCAGATGGTGTGCATCCTGTTCACCTGGAATTGTTCGCTGGTGGATTTGCAGGTTGGCACAGAGCGCAGGGCCTCATGCAGAATGAGCAACTGCATTGGCACGCCACCCTGGCGATTGAGCAGTCTGCTGACGCGTGTGCCATGTTTGCAAAGAACCACGTGTGCAGTATGGTCGAGCCCAGCGACCTGTGGGCGCCAGATCTTGCCGCTAACGAGATGTGTGATCGAGGAGCTTGCGTCCTTTTCCACGGCAGCGTTCAGGATCCTGTGTGGCTACGCTTGATGCCCGTTGAACATGAGTGCATTGCATCCATTAGTGCGCCGTGCGGACCGTGGAGTCGTGGAGGCCGGACCAGGGGTTTCGATAGCCCACATGGTAGAGTGTTCCTTCAGGCGATTAAGCAGATGAGGCGGGCTGCACCGCGAGCAATTGCGATGGAGAACGTTGACAGGTTCCTTCAGCATCCTGAGCGACGTGTCATTTACAGCGCAATGGCATGGGCGGGCTACGAGCTGTTGTGGGAGGCCATCACCGACATCAGAGATGTGTCACCAAGCAATCGCAAGAGATGGCTCTCTGTCTGGGTCCCGACAGGTTGCAGCAGCAGTTCGCAGGGTGCACCTGCCCTGGTGCCCATCCATGTGCAGTCTATGATGCAATTCCATACGTTCCCACCCTTGCCATTTGATCATGAGAAGGCCCTCACACTGAGTGCTGATTTGTTGAGCGTGTATGGTGACCCCCACAATCTGTCAGTCACTAAGACCCCAGCAATGCTGGCCATGTCTCAAGATGAGGTCATTGCAAAGCGTACCAGGTCCAAATGTGGGGTGTGGGGTACACACACAGCCAGCTACAGTGCGCAGCATTTCCTGAGTGAGGGCGCTCTTGAGGATAAAGGCATTTTTGCTGAGCTTGTCCAAGGCAATTTTGGTGTGAGATTCCTGAGTCCCGTTGAAGCCTCCATTCTGCATTGTGTGGTTGGCGAGATTTACGTGCCGACAGATGTCAGGAAAGCCCATCACCTTGTTGGAAACTGCATTACGGTGCCTCAGGCTGCGCTTGCATTGTCATCCGCCTACAAAGCAGCCTACCCCACCCGTGAGGTGGATCCAGCGCACTTTGCCCTGCACTGTGTGTTCCAACGCTTGCATGCTGGTGTGGCTGTCGTTGATACTGAGGGGGATTTCCTCCGGCTTGCAATTCCGCATGCCCATTTGGTAACCACGGTGAGTACGCCACCCGCTAAGAAGCTCAAAGTGACACACAGGTCGCCAGTTCGGATAGTGCCTGATTCACCTGACCTTTCTGCCACGGCCCCGTTTCAGAGTTCGGTTCTTGTCACAGTGCAGGTTGACGGTGAGGTGTGTGCATTGAGTGTCACAGCAGGATGCACATTGCGTGATTGCCTGATTGAGCATGGTAAGGCTCATTGGCTTGCGTGTGCCATTCTTGACCATGCGGGTGAACCTCTTCCTGAGACTTTTGTCATTTTGAGTGACATTGAGTTGCGGTTGCTCCCCAAAACCGTCAAGCATGAACAGTTGTCAGCCCGGGGTGCAACATGGCTTGCGCTGAGTGGGGACATGCCAGTCCGTAAGACGGCCGAGAAGGAACTTGCTGGAGTTGACCTCGCCAGGAGTTGCATTGTGTCTGAGGCTGGTGAGCCATTGCAACCTAGTGCAATGTCCAGCATTCCTGCAATTGTGTATGTCCTTCCGCGTCCATTTCAGCTTGCAGCAACTTGGCACTTCAACACTGAACCTGTTGAGGGGCATTCAGTTGACGCCCAGGTTGATAAGTCCGCAGTGTGTGCATTGCCCACATGGCGCATCACCAATTCCCGAATTGCGCTTGTGCCAGGACCAGACGCCCTTTTGTCCATGAGAATCGCCTTCTCCCTGGTGAAAGATGCTATGCCGATTGTGCTCGCAGCAGGATGGCACTGGGTCATTCCGGATGAAGGCAGTTCCTCACCCGTTCTTGGGTGGGTCTTGCCGGTCGACGGGAATGCAGCACCAACCCACTCCGTCAAAGTGATCTTCCTTGCCTTGGTTGCCCACGGCTTTCTGTCCATCCGCGAGGTGCCTGATGGGGTCCTCACACGTGTGAAGCTGGATGGCCTGTTGCTTTGGGAAGGTAGGTTGCCACAGAGGTTGTCATTGATGTTTTTCACCAATCTGGGCACATACCTGAGCCAACAGTTCCGCATCCCACCATTGCGACTCCTGCATCACGCCAGGCAAGTGTCCGAGTCCCTGACTCTGGCAAGCTGCACCCAGAATGATAGCCAGCGTATTGTGTTGAGCCTTGTCCCGCAAACGCAAGGAGGTGGAGATAAAAGCGAAACCTACAAGACTGTCAAAGTTGCCCTGGCCCGTGAGTTCATTGAGCAAGGACGCGCCATCAGTGAGATCGAAACCCTGACCAACCAGTGGATCGATCGATTGGGAGTGAACCCCTTGAATCGTGCGCTCAAGATCAAGGACCCGAAGACACGCTGGGGTGAGTTGAATGACCTGGCTAAGTGGCATGGTGTTGCATGGAATCCCGACTCCAGCATTAAGCACCGAGCAGCAGTCAAAATCCAGAAAGCCATGCGTAAGGGCCAGACCAGAAGCTTGTTGGCAAGGGATTATCAGCTTGTGGATGGTTACTTCACATATGCCGATGGCAAGCCTGCCCAGTTGCTGTCTGAGCCCAATGTGGGCTCCTCCGGTGTTGCCCTTGTGTCAGTTGACGTTGCCATTGCTTGGTTGCAGAAAGATCGGCCGTTGGTTACCGATGAGCTTGCCATTGTTACCCTGGGTGAGCCTGAGTGCCTTGCTCCCTTCTCGCCAAGCCCAATCACCTTTCCCGCAGTAGACACCCTGAAGAGACCTGTTGTGCTGAGAGGGTCGTTGTGGCAGATTGGTGAGGCCCATGTCAATATCACGACCTTGAATCATGATATCCCAATCCAGAAGTCAATCATTGCCTCCTTCACTGTGTGGGCAGATGACTTTGAGAGTCACGAGTGGTCCGACCTCACCGCGAGGCTTGTCAAAAATGCATTTGCCAGATTTGAGATCCCTGACCAGGCATCAATCTTGCAGGTGTGGGGTCGCAGCCTCCGTGGGCCAAGTGGCAAGTCCGACGCTGCCAATGCTGTCTCGGCCCAATTCCATGCCAGCATTATGGAAGGAGCAATCAGTGAACTCCTCAAGCAGTCGGGATTCTGCAAGGTGTACATGGTGCCCCAAAGGTGACCATGGTCACAGTCACCCCAACTGGAGCCTCATTTGGTTCAAGGACAGGCTGGAGTGTGAAATTGCCTCAGCAAAATTTCCGGCACATGTTGGCATGGCCAGAGGAAAGGCTAGCTTTGCCCTCCGTGTCCCGGCTGATCAGTTTGAGCCCGCATGCAAAGCCATTATGCCAGGAAAACAGTTGCCAGTACATGTCAGCGTCCAGTGCATGTTCAAAGTTGAGCCGGTACCCGTCGGTACAAGCCACGAGCAGCTTGTCAAATGGGCTGCCTCACACAGCTGGGCCATCCGTGTCATCAAGGCTTTGGGACGACAGGCGTTTCTCATTGGTGCGTCCGCGCCCCCGCCGCCTGGCCACTATGCGATCAATGGTAGTGCAATCCTGATTAAGCCAATTGATGCAAGGCGACCGGCCAATCGTGATCCGGTGCAGATTGCAGGCCCACGACCTCCCGCACCTGACAGCAGTGACCGTAGCGATATTGATCCACTGACGATCCACGACCCATGGGCCAGCTTTGCTACACCCATGCGTGGGCCGAGCGTTGCAAAATCTGTCAATCCACCGAAGGCTGCCCCAGCTGATCGTCAGGTTGATGCCCCCGTTGCAGCCAGGTTCCAAGTCTTCGAAGATAGGATTGCGCTGATCGAGGCCTCGCTGAAAGAGCAAAAGGCTGATCACCATGAATTTCGTACCAAGCACCACGAAGACATGCAGGAGGTTGCAGGGCGAGTCGTTGCAGCTGAGAAGGCTGTGGTGCAACTCCAGGGAGCCTTCCAGCAGTCGATTACTGAGGCGGTGTCAAAGCAGAATGTCAGGATTGACACGCGGTTTGATGAGTTGAAGGAGCTGTTGATTGGTGAAAGGCAGAAGCGGTCACGGGCCCAGGCCCGAGCAGACAAGGAGGGTGATGCGGCAATGACGGACAGTCCAGAACCCCGTGCTGCAAAGAAGTAGCATGCCCGCCAGAGCCAGACGCAATGGCGGCGACACGCTTCGTGTTGCTGCCGTGAACCCAACTGCCATTTACCAAAAAGAGGATGAGTTTAATTCATTGGGGGTTGATGTAGCCTTTGTCTCCGAGACTTCAGCAACGATCTTAGCTCAGAGATTGCAAACAAGGGCTTTCAACAAAACGGGGATGAATGTTATCTGGGGAGACGCTGTGCCACCACAGCGTGAAGTTAACTTTCAGCAAGAAATTCTCAGGGGTGCTGCTGCCGGGGTGGCGTTGGTGAGTAAACTTCCAGTGCGTCCCTCTCGGGACGTTTTGCCAGGCCATTGGAATCAAACTTGCCGCATAATGCAGTGCTTCGTGCAGACAGCACGCATGCCGATCAGGACAATTGTTCTGTATGGCCTGCCACCGTTAACACAGCAAGCCAGGGCAAAAAATGAAAGTCTTTGGCATGCAGCCTTGCAATTAGTTTCAATGCATGACATCCCAACGATTCTTGGTGGGGACATGAACATTCGAGTACAAGATACAGATGCATGGCCTTACTTTGTGACCTTGGGTTTTTCCGAGACATTTGAACACCATTTCCGGCTGACGGGAGTGGAATTACCACCGACCTGCCGCTCTGCGACTCGACACGATACTTTGGTTTTCTCACACCATTTCCGGCAACTCTACCAGACTGCGTACACTGTCCGCAAAGGACTTTTTAGTGACCACGATCCGTTGGTGGCCCATTTTAAAGTCCCCAAATTGGACCTGACACGCAGGATTCTCTGCTTCCCCCAACCCATGGAAGATGATGTCCTGCAAGCGCCCGTGTTCCAGCACCACCAACGCGTGCAAATGCAGGCATGTGCAGAAACGGTTGACTCCTTGCTTGCGGACCAGAATGTGGAGCAACCCTTGACCCAAGCGCTCCAGAAGATTGGCGAAGCTTTTGAGAGTGCATACATTGATGCTCATCAGTCTCTGCGGCAACATCTAGGTGAAAACCAGGTCAGCCTCATGCCTGAATCGCTGCATGGACGGTTGCAACCTAGAAAATTTAAGGACGTCAAAATCAGTGACACGCCCGCCAGGGCCAGGTACGGGAGTTACGAGCCAACTCAGGAGGTGTCCGGAGTTAGGGCGTGCCTTTGGGTAAGACAGACACGCAGGCTTGAGAGCTTCTTGCACCTTTTGCGTAAGTGGCATGGCAAGCCAGACCGCCCCAGCACAATTGTGCACCAGCTTAGGTCTGAGTGGAATGCTATTTGCAAAGCCAAAGGATTCCCTGATGGCTTTCCAAGCTGGTGCCTTGCGCACCAAGGCATTGGGCACTTCTACTTCCGTAGACCCCCTGCGCCTTTTGTTGAGAACCTAACCCGGACGGTGCGTGAAGAGACTGACAAGCGCGCTGCAATCACTCGTGCAAACCGGAAGTCACTTTTTCGCTTTCGAATCTCCTTGGATAACCTTGAGTTTGGTGGCACATTGTCGCATTCGTTGTTGCATGAGCCGCCACCGCCACGCCTGAGTGCAATTTCTTTCCAGAATCAGACTGACGCTGACCTGCTGCGTGTACGGACCAAAGGGCCTGCCCAAGCTCGGTTGCCAGTTGGGTTTGAGCTTGACCCCAGCTTGCCCATATGTGTCAACGGTTGTGAAACTACTGTCACTAAGATCCATGGTGCAATCGTGAGTTTCCACTTGAACGGATCCATTGAGGGCAAGAAAATCCGTGTTTCTCAGGCACGATGGGAATTCCAGCCTGGGGAGATGCATCGCCTTTTCTTTGAATATTGGGCCCCGTTTTGGCTTCGTGATGACGTTGAGCAAGCAGAGAGCATGGACAGTTGGCATGACTTTCTGCAACTTGCGACTAGTGCGGGCTTTGTGCCGCAAAATTCTGCATGCCAACCAGTCACCCTCGCTGAATGGCGTCAGGCAAGTCTGCAGACTAAAGCAAAGACAAGCCGTGGCTCCTGCGCCCTCACCCAACCTGAAGCTGCGGCTATGGGTGACTGCACACTTACCGCGCTGTTGAAAGTGGTGAACAGAAGTGGCCAGGAAGGTTTTCCTGATTGGTTAATGCTCGCAAGGGCTGCCTTGGTACCAAAAATCCCCGAAGCAAATACTGTTTGTCAGATGCGGCCGATAACGGTGTGCAGCTTGGTTTATCGGCTGTGGTCCAAGGTCATGACACGGCGGTTGCTAACCAGCCTCTCGACTCAAGTGCCGCGGTGTGTGGCCGGAGGGTTGCCGGGCAGGAACTGCCGTGACCTTTGCCTTGAAATGGGAATCTCCATCGAGCGCAAGTTCCAAATTCAGTCGGAGATTGGAGGCTACGTCTTGGACATTAGCAAATGTTTCAATGGCTTACCTCGGCCACCAATGGCTTATCTTTTGACTTGTGTTGGATTGGCAGAGGCTAACTCCCATGCGTGGCATCGTAGTCTCCAAAAACTTGCACGAACTGTCCGCCTAGCATCTTCAGATAGCCTGCCAAGTGCCACAACCACGGGACTACCTGAGGGCGACCCCTTAGCTGTCCCAGCAATGGCGGTTTTGGGCTGGCTTTGGACCCGCCTTCTGGCCGCTAACGCTGATTATGCTTCCGCATTTGCTGACAACTGGCAGTGGCGCGCGTCTGATGCAGAGGACCATATTCAGTGCTTGTTGATTACAGAGAGGTTGCTTAAAAGCCTAAAGCTCCATAGTGATCCTGCTAAGTGTTGGGCTTGGGGGACTACCCAGCAAGCGCGCAGTGCAGGAAAAGCAGATCGCGCACTGTTTTTGGTAGGCCCGACTTGATCCGTGTTACTTCAGCCGAG
Source organism: Effrenium voratum (assembly GCA_963377175.1). Taxonomy (NCBI): domain Eukaryota; class Dinophyceae; order Suessiales; family Symbiodiniaceae; genus Effrenium; species Effrenium voratum. The sequence continues at coordinate 454,253 of CAUJNA010001391.1, read as the reverse complement.
CGCGATCTTGGGATTCAGATGCACTACACGCGGCAGATGATTAACAAGACACTCATTGACCGCTTGGAGTGTGCCAAATCTAGGCTTACTCGCCTCAAAAAGGCGCTGTTGAGTTTGCAGGAGAAGGCACGCCTCATCCTGACAAACATACTGCCCACGGCTTTCTACGGGGCTGAGCTTGTTTATTTGGGCGCTGACCACTACAAAACGTTCAGGACTGCCATCGGTGATGCTATGATTGGGAGGACTCCCTTCACCAATCCCTGGCTTATGGTCTCTGCTGTCACTCGAACTTTGCTTGATCCACAATTCTACGTTGTGTTTCGCTCGCTTCTGTTGTGGCGTAGATACTTGTGGAGCCTAGTGCCTGAGCATGACAGTGTTAAGCAGATTATCCTTCAAGCCCAGCCAAACCCGATGAAGGCAGTAGGCCCTGCTTCTGCCCTGCAGACTAACCTGTCAAATGTCGGGTGGTGCTTTGGTCTTGATGGGTTAATCCAGGATATGCACGGTTTGCGATTCGACCTTATGAAAGTAAGCGAAAGCTTCATCCGTGGAAGACTCGCTGAAACTTGGGACGAATTAGTTGGGCAAAGCGTTAGGCGCCGCAAGGAATTTGCCCACTGGCCTACCCCCTGCCTCTCTGAGACCTCTCGACAAATCGACAAGCTTGCAGAGCGAGACCGAACAATTCTCACGTTTGCTATGACAGGCAGTGTGATGCTCCAGAATCATAAGGCTCGTTGGACAGATCGCGACCTCCAACCGTGCCCTTTGTGTGGAGAGCCCGAGTCTCGGGATCACCTTGTTTGCCATTGTGAGGGAACGCGTGACCTTGTTGCCGCGCATGATGGAACGGTTGCTGAGGTCAGATCAGATGCACCTTGGTTGATCGCACTTCCACTTGCTTACAAACACCCTGAACATCAGGCCCTGCTCGTGCAGCATTGGAGCCATGCTTTCCCTGAGCCCTTTGTGAGCACATGCGAAACAAATGATAACGTGCCTGTGTTTTACACCGACGCCTCATCGTTTGAACCGCAGGAACCGTTTGGGAGCATTGCGGCGTGGGCCATTGTTGAGGACCTTGCAGAAAATGATGCAGACAGAGCCACTGCTTCCAGACATTTCCGTGAAACGTACAAGGTGCCCAACACCTTCCATTGTGTGCAATCCTCCACTGTACATGGAAATCAGACGGTAGCCCGTGCTGAGCTTGTTGCAATAGTCCAAGTAATCCGATCATGTGAAACTGCCATCATTGTGACTGATTCCAAGTACGCCCGTGACCTGGTCGTATCAATTCAAAAATGCCCGCATGAAATTGATTTCCTCAAGGCAGAAAATTTTGACGTAATCGTCCATTTGTGTGAAATCTTCCGGACCAAGGACCCTGCTGATTTCTTAGTCTTAAAGATCAAGGCTCACCAGACGGTAAGTCCTTGCAATGCTGACTTAGACAATTATGCAATCCTTGGTAATACTGCTGTGGACTTTGCGGCAAAATCTGCAGCCAGTTATAACAATAATAGGCTGCATCAGCAGGCGCGCGAAGTCCTCGATTTCTACAAAAAACAAAGACGGCTGCGAGGCAAATTTCTTGACTTGACGATTGAGATTGACAAGACCAGAATGGATGCTTGCGATAAAAGAAAAGCACAAGCCAATAAAGATGCCAAACATTCATGTTCGCCAACGAACTTGTTGGAATGGCACCCGCGTGGGGGGGTTCAGCTCCATGTTCCTGTGCTGAATGATGACCAGCTGTCAGGCTGTCCTTGGGGAAGTGCTTTTACATGCCTTGTTCTTGAGTGGGCCCAAACGCTCCGATGGCCAGTAGAGCAGGCCGAGCATGACCCCGGGGTCTCCCTTGTTGAGTTGCTGATAAATTTCATCTTGGTCACAGGAGTTGCTTTCCCGCGCCAAGTCTCGCGGAAAGCAGCTAGAGTTGTTTTCCGTCATGAAACTCAGGCCGCAGAAGTTGCGTTGATTCCTTGTGCCTTTGAGGAAGCCATGCGAACACTTGACTCCATTGACTTTCAGTGTAAACGCCTTTTTGGTTTGCTTCTTACGCCACATGAGCTTAAGTGCCAGGGCCAGTTTTTGCGCAATTACGGTTGCAACAAAATGCGCAGAGGATGGACCCGACGGCCTGAGATGCTTTATCCAAAGGAGACCATTGAAACTGTCACTAGGGCGGTGCATTTTGGCAGCTTCCAGAGTGTGCATGTTCAGTCACCCGGGCCCTTGCTGCAACTTCGGCCCAGCGCATTGGACTCGATTTCAGATGATGTGAGATATACCAATTTCCGTAGGCTTATGCGAATTCGCAGATAGTTCGGCAGGACGCATTGAGTGCGCTTTGTCTCGGTATTTTTGTCTTTCTCTTTGGGCGTGACTCCGCCCGGATTCTTTTGTTGCGGGCCTCACGCCGACCGGCCGGGGGCGTCTCAACGGACTCATTGACCGCAGGCCATTTCAAAGTGAGTTTCCTTTTGGGGTGATGTTTAAAGTTTAAAGGGGAGAGCATATAGGTGTCTTGTTTTTTAGGGGACTCCCCCCCCAAGAACAAAAAACAAACAAACCATATGAGTATAAAAACCCAACACAGCATGTGGGTTTCCTGAGGGACCCTGACATCCCCCGCACAAAGGAAGCTGGTTTTCCTTGTAGGGTAAGGGGGAACCTCAAACCCCATATAGCCTTGCCGGCTGTTTGGGAATTCGGGCCCTGGCCCAGGCCTGCGCGGACAATTTGCGGGAGGAGCTCGAGCAGGCGCAGGACTGGACTTCGGCTGGATCCCATCGGAATCCGGGCCAAGCGGTTGTTGTTCCGCGGTTCGAGGGCCCGCCTTTGGGGTTTCTCTCTCTCTCTTTTTTGTTTTCCGGGGGAGGTGTTTTTTTGGGTTGAACCATCCATTTGCTGACAGGACTATGTTTTTTTTTCTGACTTTCTGCTGGTTTTAAAGGGAACATGTACCACTACTGAAGTATCGTCAAATTTTCCCAGGGGCCAAAAAAGAAAATGGAAGGTCGGCTTTGAGGGGAAAGCAACATTAGGGAATCCTAAAGGGTGGTCCGAACCCTAAGGAATCCTAAGGGACCCTAGGGCTCTCAACTACCCACCCCCCTTGTACCGTCGGGTTCCCTGATTTTGAGACACACTCCTTTCAGCCCGACTGGTCAGGTTTGTTTTTCCTGAGCTGTGGAAAATCAAGTATCCCTGCACCCCTAACCACCAAACCACCAAGCCAAACCACCAATTGGGTGCACGATGGTCAATGCGGAACTTCACAATGGATCAAGTTGCGGTTGCCCAAGACGGCGGTTGACTTCAAAGGGCAAACACCCGTCACATTCGTTGGGTTGGCCGGGGAGGTCATCAACCCTTGATAGGGGTTTTAGCAAACCATGGTAAGGGTTCCTACTAAGGCAACCATGTCCATGAACCACAGAAGCAGCATCAAGCAGCTTGGACCATGGCACATGTGTTTGTATGTATATGTTTTAGATTTTAGACAGTATGTGAGCATATCTTGGTTGCTTACTCCCCTTCAAGTTCACAAAAGGAGCCTCCACAAACGGTGGGCTTTGGGAGTCCATAATCTGCAGGGATGGTGTCCGAGGCAATCCGGTGGCTTGGCCTTCTGTTTGACCCCAAGTTTGTCACTCAGATACTGATGAAGCCCATTGAGCGATGGGAAGATTCATATGGCCAGCCTTTAATGGGCCCCAACCAGCAAGAAGCCACAATTGATTAAGTTATGGCTGACTGAAAAGAGGTCAACTGGTATGCACAAGCAGCGATTTCAGTTGAACGGGGGGTATTCCCATGAAGGTCCTTTAGGGGATTCCCTGAGGATTTTTCCCCGATGGATAATTGGCCAGCTCAATAAGGGAAGGGTGTCAAAATCAGGGACCAAAACTACAACGGCTGGTTTGGCCTTTTGGTTTCCCTTAAACCACCCTCCCCCCCCACCAACACAAATGAGAGTACCCCCCAAAAAAGGACATAAAACAAGCATGTGGTTCCTGTTAAAACAGCCCAACATTTAAAACAAAAAAAGAGCTTCCCTCAAACACGCAAAACCAACATGCACACGCACATCCACGTTTTTGACTCTAGCTTCGCTTCAGGAGCTTTTGGCCACCCGGGACCATGGACTCAGCGCTTGTGAAGAGAGCTGCACCAGCTCTGAGGCGTGGGTCCGGAAAGGGACAGCCTGGCTGTGGTTCGCTTTTTTAGGGGACGGATCCCCCCCAAAGAAATCAAAGAAGAAGAGGATGTAGGTTTACCTTTCAAACCACAAAAACAAACGCCCCCAAAAGAAAAGATGTGGGTTTCCTCTTGGTTTACCTTTAAAGCCACAAGAAAAAGCGGTTCGTTTGTTGGTGCAGTACCCTTTTTGGGGTTGGTTGAAAGGGGAATTGAAGGATCCAATTTGGAGGGCTCCGATTCCGATTTTGAGACGACATGGAACCTAAAACGGGGTCCGATAAAAAGGATATTCCGCTCCTACAAATCAAGGCTTTTTGGGTTCCATGTCAAGCTGCAGGAGTGTCGAGCCCTCATCGGATGGTTGGTTTCCTTGCGCATTGTCCTTGATTGCAGTAGTGCAAGTGGGTGCCCTCTACATTGAGCAGGGTATAGTTCGAGACGATTTGAACCTGACAAAGTCGGTTTTTAAGTTGACGACAAGCTAGGGCTTCATGAAGGCTGCTGACTCACCGGCCTTCCCAAATGAGCATGGGCCGATGGGCTTATGAGGCTTGGAAAGTGGTGCTCAGACCAAGGAGCCAGAGAATGGCGGAAAGGGTGATCAGATCCGTCGGTCAGTTTCATAGATGAGTTCCGCGGTTTTTTAGTTTCGCCTGTGATTTCGGGCACCTTAGAGTTGGATGGGGAGAACATCGGTCAAAGGGGGTCCTGGAATTTGGACACTTTCTATTTGGACTATGGATGGAGCAAATCCTGCTACCAGTTGGTAGGTTTGGCCCATGATGCGGTTTCGGATTTTAGCCCAAGTGGTGGGTAGATCGAGCACGGCCTGAGTTGGATCCGATCGACCAGGTATTCCATCCCCATTCTGTTCAGGGGTGGCCAGAAAACCGAAGACATCCAGGGATGCTTAAAGTTTGCTGATGGGAATTCACCCCCAGACCAAAGGTCCAAAACGGGGCTCCTTTCATGTTGCTGAGCTATGAGTGCAGATCCCCGATTGAGTTGGATCGAATCTGGCTTCGGAGCTTCGACCATGACACATATGAATTTGTTACGTTGAAATTGATCATCAAACAATGTAAAAAATCGATTCCGATTCGGGTAATCGATGGTTGAGGAAACCAAATTCAGCTGCGGCCACCTTCAAACATGTTTTTCACATTTTGGACAGGCCCAGTTGATAACATTTGTGTTGTATATAACGAAAACGGCCCTCGCTTGGTTTGACCGAAGCAACCTTTTCTACTTTTTGATAAAGTGCTGGCAGATCAAAGATCAACAATGTTTTGTGTGTTGGTGGCTGCGATTTGTGTGGTCAGTCTGGAAACATCAATCCTTTGGGTTAAAGGAGAAGCGGCCCCCAATTCGTGGCTTCTTGATGTCTGGATGTTTGTTGGTCAACTCTCAATTTGGACTTTGGAATTACCCCGGCCGATCAAAGGGTGCAAGACCCCTTGAAAGGCCCATTGTCCTGTTTAAAGTTTTATCCATCCGGAAAGCCACGCCCGTTTTTTTTCTTCTTCTTTTTCCCTCTTTTTTTAAGAAGCACCAAAACTTGTGCCAAAAGGGAAGACTGGACAATTTCCCAGATCTACTTTCAGCCATGCTAAGACACCTTTTTGTGCGTCGGGGAGATTCATCAACCGACTTGCAGCCAAACAACTTGCGGGCAACCAGTCCCCCTTTCAACCCAAATACGTTCTTGTACCGAGGCTAATCTCTCAGGCGACAGCAAACAGCTTGCTAGCTGTTAATAATCTTGGGGGTCAGGGGAAGCCCATTTCAGAGAGAATCCTTCACCCTGTTTGGGCAAAGACCCAATCAATTACTCCACCAGATTGATTCATCCAGGGTCGACCATAGTAGGATACTGGCCAAAATAGCTCGAATAGAGTTGTATAGGGGGACTTGAAACACCAGCCCAAGTGTCCCCCACAGCATCAGGGCAGAGACCCCCAAGATAGTCATAGAATCAGGTGTGAGTCCCACAACTGCGCCCCCCCCCAAAAAAAAAACACACACACACAAAAACCAAAGCAAAGTAAACAAACAGGCTGGTGTCCTTTTGTTTCCTTCAAACCACCACCCAAAAGGGGCTCCTTATTTTGAGACAGAACCGAATGTAATCGTAGCCCCGAAAAAAAGGGAACTGCGTCAACCGAACGTCGCCAGGGCATTCTGCAGCAGGCGGAGTCGGAGTTGGACAGCTGCAGGCAAGAGCTGAAGGCGAGCCGGCAAGAGATGCCTTTTGACTCTTCCTTTTTTCGGATGTTGTTTCTTGGCCATGTTTATTTTTATATTTGCTGGCCGTGTTTTGCTTCTCGGATTTGGCTTTTAACATGTTGAGTGTGGGGCTGCAAAGAACAAACTTTGATTGCTTGCTCTGTCCTTCATTGTTGTTGTTTTGGTCAAAATCGTGGTACAATTGTTGAAACCTCTTTTTTAGTCGGCACGAAGTATCACCAGGTATCTAAAACCCCCCTACTTATTTTGCTGACTTGACTTCTTGGCGTTGTGCATCTCATTGCTTTTTTGGTTTAGACCAGTTTTAGTGTGCAGCTGGAAGCATCCTTACCTGCAAAACATGCGTTCGCTTTCGCAGGGGATAAGATCAACATTGTTTGGGTGTCGAGGGCGAAGGGTACAGGGTCCTGCATTGGAGGGTTGTGGGGGTGTGTTCTTTGAGGGTACCCTTTTCCAGCTGGCTTTAAAGGGAAAACACAAGGAAATTCAAATCAAACTGGTTGGGGTCCGAATCCCTCTGACGAGCCATACTATAGATGCAAGTGATTGCAAGTGGGAGGTTGGGATTGGATTCTTGTTTTTTGTTTTTCTGGAACCCAATAACAAATATTCGCAGCCCATGCTCATGCTTGCATCTCAAACGCCACACATGTACCCAGTGTGTCCCTTCTTCACTTGCTTCGGGTGCCAGTATCAAACTGTGAAGCTATGCAATGGAAAGGGTTTTGGTTCTGTGCTTACCATACATGATAGACAAGGCGGATCAACCACATATAATTATGCAGATACATCAATCAGATGTGGTGAAACGTCCGTTTGAAACCCATGTTGTTCATTGTTTAATCAGCGAAAAGCCTGGCGACAACGGGCCCCTCAAAATGGCTCACCTTTCGCGAGTCGAGCAGCGCTGGTTATTTGCACAAATGCAACTTGATAAGTGTCCAGATCTGGAACACCCGCCCCAGGTACGCCATGCGTAATTTAGGCGTCCTTCTGGTTTCAAAGTTTCATGGCCGCTAAAGGTGGTTTCCCTTACTCTTGCAGTAGGTTGCATGGAAATCCGCCCCAGTCTTCCAAAAGGGGCGTGCGCCCTTCCGTGTTGGCTGGTCTGGAAGAGTAAATGGCGAAATATTTCGGTGGCAACTCATGCTATCCTCGGATCAAATCAGATATAAATTGGAATGCCCCCTGCAAAAAATCGATGCACCACTAACCCCCTGATGAGTATGTTCCTAGTGAATCTGAAGTTCACATCCGGTGTGCCTTTTTAGCGGGTACCCTCCAACCAAAATGGAAGCTGACAGGGTGTTGGAAGACTACTTTCCTTTGGGGGACCCAGAAAGGTGTACGTCCATGGTTGATCAACCGAAACCACAGGGCAGGGGACTCCAAAAACAAAGCGAAAAACCGTCCTCACATTGCGGCTCTCAGTTTGAGGCAAACCCACACTTTTATACAACGGACACTGGTTTTTAGGGGTACCAGTTTTGGGGTGGGGCCCCAACGCCTTCTTTTCATTTTGATGGATATGGATGTTTCAGGTAACCCATAGGTGGTTTAGATTGGTTCCCCCTGGTTCTTGAGGGTAAATAGGAAACCCTCCCTTTACTTCAAACCACCCGGCTGCAAGCCACCCATTGGAGAAAAGCTGAGTGTTGGGCCGTCCCCATTTGGTTTCGAGCGAAATGGGTTCCCACCATGCAACCCCAAGGGTTCCAATTCTTTTTCCACCGCTGCTACCGGTTGGAACTGCGAGGGTGATGTGTGTGAGTGTGGGTTCCTTTCTTCTTCGGGGTACCCCACATCGTGCGCGTGTTCTACGTGGAAACCAGGAGGACCCGGCGCCCGTACTTTTTGGGCTTGTGCAGAATCCATCGGGTAAGCCCGCCACCAAAAGTGGTCGTTTGGGGCTTGCGACCCATTTTTTTGGGGGTAAATGGGCAGCCCCCCCCAGCCCTCCCCGGCTCGCTCCAAACCATCAGTTGGGAAGTTGACGGGTGGCGTAAGGGCTCTCCTGGTAGTTTCTACCTTCGCTGCTCTTGGCAGGTTTTTTGGTCTTTGAGTTTTTTGGTTCTGTTCATTTTTCCTGGGGGTCTGCAAACAACAAAGTTTTTTGCTACCATACCCAGAGTAGAGATGTTCTTTCTAAGGGTGGACTCGGATGGAGCTTCCATTTCGAACAGCCGACCCTCCACTCTCACAAGCCCATAACCTCCAGCCGAAACCCAGCCCACAACGGGAAAAGCTGACCACCAACCCACCAACCCTCCAACTCACCAACCCACCAGCTCACCAACCGACCAACCCAGCAACCCACCAACCCACCAACCCACCAACTCCCCCCACCTTATTGCCTCGTTGTGAGGCAATGACCTCGGAGGATTTGGACAGCATCCGCCTGGAGTCCGGAGCCTCGGAGTCCGGTCAACTCCGCCTGGCCGCAAATTTGCGGGAGGCTCACCTCAAACAGTTTGCTGAGGCTATGGGTGTGGTTCCTTTTTCGAGGGGGGTGCCCATAGGTGTCCTTTTTGGTTGTTTTGGTCGAAAAATAGATGGCACTGGTTTACCTGGTGGTTTAATCATCTACCAGGGCCATCTATTTCCCCCAAAAGGACACCTATGGGGGTTCCCTTTTTGGGGCGGTTCTAAAAGATTAACAGGAAATCAAAGGGAACACCGCAATTTTGGGGGGTCCCTTGAAAAAAGGAACCACACGCATGGGGAATGGGGAAGGTCTTTGACTTTCCTTCACACCAACCCCCAGAAAGGGTATCCTCACAAAATGTGCCGCCGGCACCCGCCGGAAGCTTCCAAGCGCACCTTTGTTTCTTGAAGGACAAAGTACAAGACGCCGGCAGGCGCAGCAGATTTGATGGTTCCGTCAGGAGTCATGAAAGGGCAAGCAGCCCATCTTTTCCGGACAAACACTCGAACTGTAATCACCCGCATCGCTGCTCAACGCTCTCCAGTTAGAGATTGCTATATTTCACGACTGCGAGGGTTCTACATTGTCTCCACCATGTCTGCCAACCGCATGGCAGGCGTGATACTTGCTTTCCGCACCATGAAAATCAAGCCCGAGGGGATTTCACTTAGTTCCAGAATAACAGATCCTTAGCCGAAAAGACGGGTCTTCACCTATGTGCACGAGCGGGGTTGTGTTTTCTTGCGTGCGCTTGTGTGTACTTGCTTGAGCTCCTGACAGGTCTTCACCTATGTGCGCGAAGCGCGCGTTTCAACGCTCCGAACGTATTTACCCCCGCATCTCCTCACCCAGCCCCCCCCCAGCCCCCCGAGAAGACAGAAAAGTGGGCAAGTGGTGTGAAGCATGGCTGTCTCGCGTCAAAAAAGACACCCATATATAAACATATCAAGATTTATTGCACATGTAGCTTGGCAGCTTTAGGTGCAGCTCGCGAACATTCCATGGGTTGAGAGAGTTTGGGGTCAGCAGCTTACAAGTGTTCAGGGGAGGGAGCAAGGAGGCACCTTCGAGAATGTCAGTTGAAGTTTCCAGATGTCTCCCCCGCTCAGGCAGGTGGGGCTCGATAGTTAGAAACCACACCAACCGCCCCCGATACAGCCGATGGAGGGTCAACAAAGACAAAGCCTTAGCAAAAACGGCCTCAAGGAATATATATATATATATACGGCCAATTCCCGGGGTTTGCCCGGACCCGCATGACCCTAAACCTTAACCCTAAAACCATAAACTATAAAACAAAAAATCCCTGCTCCTTAAGCCTAAAACCATATACCCGAAACGTGAACCCTAAAACCATAAACCCAAAACCTTAACCCTAAACCTTGAACCCTAAAACCAGAAACCCTAGCCTTAGCCCTAAAGCTTAACCCTAAAGCCACAAACCCTCAACCTTACCCCCAAAAAGCCTGAACCCTAAACCAAAAACCCTAAACCTTAACCCTAAAAACCTCAACCCTAAAACCACAAAGCCTAAACCTTAACCCTAAAAACCTGAACCCTAAACCTTGAACCCTAAAACCAGAAACCCTAGCCTTAGCCCTAAAGCTTAACCCTAAAGCCAGAAACCCTCAACCTTAGCCCCAAACAGCCTTAACCCAACAGCCACAAACCCTAAACCTTATCCCTAAAAACCTTAACCCTAAAACCAAACAAACTAAACCTTAACCCTAAAAGCCTTAACCCTAAAACCATAAACCCGAAACCTTGACCCTAAAACCATATACCCTAAACCTTAATCGTAAAAACCTGAACCCTAAACCTTAACCCTAAATCCATCAACCCTAATGAGCCATAGGCACCTGGAAACAGCAACCGGATTCTCGTTCCAGGCTGTCAGCTCGAAGCGTGCCTTCTCGGTCTCTGTTCGAAAGGAGAGTATGTGCTGGCGTGATGACAAACTCGAGGAATGCCAAGCATGACCTTCCCACTCGCTGGAAGCATGAAACGTTGTTGCCCCCCATGAAGGGAACACAAACCTCAAGTCAGCACTGGTCAGAACAGAAAGCCTCAACCCAGCACTAGTCAGATACACATATGCATATATATATATATACACACGCTTGTACGCCTGGACAAACCTCGGGCGTTGTATATATATATATACATATGATTATCCCCTCAATTGTTGCGGGGTCTTTAGCGCTCCAGGTTTCTAGGGGTTTTAGGTACAACAAATCATGGCTTTATTACTTGTCATCAGGCTTGCTACGAGCCTTTTCCATTCATTTTCTTTCAGGCACCACTGTTCTACCCTTGTTCCAAGTCTTTCCTTAACGTTGCCTTCGAGGCAGGGCGGCTTCCTTCGCGGGGGAATTCCTTTGGGGCCCTTTAAAGTCAAAGAGTTGGCGCCCTTTCCCCTTGGCCACGGTCGGTTTCGTGGCAGATGCGCGGCCATTCGTCGAGCCGACAGGTTCTGAAAACACAGACCCCCGGGAAGCCCGAAAGGCTTTCAATCAGTTTTCTCCGCGGAAGCTCTGCGGAGGAACTAAGAAGACTAATCTTCAAGAAACACAATTGAAGAGGATGCGGCTGAGCCGTCTGGACCACGTACAGGCGCACTCGCGGAACGAAAGCCGCACGTGCGCGGAAGCAAACACAAACCGAACGTGTTGGAATCCCGCGGAAGCATGTGCAAGCACACGAGACTCTCGGAAGGCACGGAAGGTTGCGACGCGGAAGGTTGCGCGGAACCGGATGTCAAGAAAAAATGTTTCAAGTTCGAGAACACCGCTGCGGAGCCTCAATTGTCGGTCTATGGGGCTGGGAGCAAATTGTTCCACGAGGAAACAAGCCCTAGTTTCCCATGTCCTGGGCCTGGGTGGGGGGACCCCCAAAATTGTGGTTTTCCTGATGTGTTCCGTTGAAACCAAACCCAAAAAGGTATTCTCAAAGAACATAAGCTGGTGCCAGCACCCTCTTTCTTTGAGGATCCAAGCACGGCTCCGCTCCGTCAGCTGGTGCGTGCCTTCTCTTCTGAAACAAGCCTGTTGTTGTTTCAAGGGAAACCAAAAGGCCGAAGGGTGGTTGTTTAAACAATCGCAGCTGAAACATGTTTAAACAAGGGGTTGGTTCAACATGATGTTGCAAAACAACAAAAAAACAACATGTCCGATTTGTTCAGCAAGGGTTTCTTAAATCGGCAGTGTCAAGGGCTTCAGTCGCCCACTGCTCCGCCTTGCCGGTCGAGGATCGAGAAGCGGAAGCAGGCGCTGGCGCGCGCAGAGCAGGGCACGGCACGGATCCCAGCCCCGATATGGTTGGGTTCCGGGATGCTAAGTGGCCCAGATTTGGGTGTGGCTCAAAATGAAAGAACTAGGGTTACGCAGGTGTTAGTCTTTGGTTCAATCTACCAAAGCAGCATTTTGGTACATATTTTTGAGCCACGGCCAATTTATGATCTGCCCAAAAGGAAGCCAAAAGGAATCGGATCGGAATGGGTACAGTGTTTTCCTGTTTTCTCCAGAACTTTGATTGCACCCAGGTTTCCAAGATGTCCTTATGGAGAATAAACCCCTGATGGAGTCGAAAAAGCTGATCGATCCATTCCCAGACGAAAGTCCTGTTGGGAGACCCCTACTTTTTGCTTTGGGGGGGGTGGTCGCAAAACTCAAAGGGTTTCATATGGCTTGCGCTTCAGTTGGCTTAGACCAAAGCCCAGGCAGACACCGTGGCGCTGCGCGCCAACATCGGCGCGCAGATGCCGGAGGTGAGCGCCATGTTGGAGGCCCTCCGATTTGCTCGTTGGTTTTGTTCGAGGGGTTGATTCCCCATTCTTTTCAAGCATCGTTCTTTCCAAAAGCCTGCTGCTTCCCTCGGTTTCCGGAGGTTTTCTAGAAAGAAGGATTCCTGGAAAGAATGGGGAAGGTACCCCTAGATTTGTGGTAAGTCTATTTCGTGGGGTTCAGTTGCCACCATTAAAACCATGGTTGGGTTCAGACAACCGTGAAAACAAAGGTTGGGTTCACATAACCACTCGTTGTTTACCTAGGGATTGTCATCATCCAAATTAGGTCAACCATTCTTTTAAGGGGGGTTGAACCCCGGGGTGCCCTTTTCAGGGCGGGTTTAAAGGGAAACCAACAGCAAATCCCCACAATTGTTGGGTGTTTTTTGCATTACTACTTTTTAAGGTGGGTTCAAAGGGAACCAAAGAGGAAAACCTACAAAACACACACACACAAATGGCCTGTCTTTCTTTGAAGGTGCAACCGCCCATTCTCGGGTTCCCAAAGACTTACTCCGGCCAGGCCAGTGTGTCCATCACTGGAGGTCTCCTCGAATGATTTGAGGCCACTTGAGCCGAGCACGTTTGGTGGTGTGGTGTCTAAAGCTGGACACCACCTTGTTTAACCAAGGGCATGTGGAAACCTTAGTTGAATTGAGTCTTCAACTACAATGTATATGATTTGGTCCGGTGGTCTATCAGTTTGCGAGGAACATTGAGGGGCTCTTAAACAGCCCAAACCACCGGACCCAATTTGCCGGGTGGTTGGCTGGTGGCTTGGATTGGCGCGGGGGCTTGAGATCCTCCTGCGCTCCAAACCACCAATCCAAACCACCGGAGACTGACTTTGACCATCAACACATGAGCCACAATCAAAACCCGGGTAATTGGAGGCTAGTAAGGGACAATCCCAGCCATAAATAGCTGATTATGACTCACATGCGGATTTGTTGTTGCGAATGAGAGGGCTCCCCGAGGACCGTCGGCTGGCAGCGGAGAGGGCGACAGATGAGGCGGTGGCGGAAGGCGTTGCTGTGACGAAGCTTGGCTTTGTGGGCAGGCTTATAGGACTGCAAGCGGAAAGTACTAGGAGATTGGCATTTCCTTTTTGCCAAAGGCCAAGACTGGAGACGGCCAAGATGAATCAGAGGGTGTGTTTGTTATTCAGGGTCAGGGTTCTAGCCTTGAAGCGGGAGACTCTTTACGAGCTCCTCAAAGCCTGGTTCCGGCTTGCTGTTGTTTTTCATTTCTGGAATGGAAACACTGGAGCCTATGAAAGGAGTTAGTCTCGGCAAAAGTAGCGGCAATAGCTTTGGTAGCATGTGGGCAGTCTGGAATTATGGAAAGGGAGGTCTTTACTCAAAGGGGATTCTGGCGGTGCCAAGACTTGTGGGTGCCTTTACAGTGGTGTTGCCTGGCAGTCGGCTGGGCAAATTGGGCGTTGTTGATCAGAGGGGGTTTGTTCACCGGGTGCCGATATTAGGCAAGTGTCTCAAAGGGTCGCGTTGTTGGGTTGAATGGTCGCATTCAGTTCTGTTGCAGGATCTTCTTCAGCCAAAGAGAGCAAACGGCGAGTCAACAGTACGGACGGCCGTGACGATGATTCGGACGGTGCAGCGGACAAGTGTGTGACGGGCAAACGACAGGGGGACGACGGGAGGATGATGGGAGGACGACGGACGGACGACGGGAGGACGACGACCGTCGCCCCGTAGCAATGTCGTCCTCCCGTCGTCGCCCCGTCCGCCCCCGTCGTCCCCCCGTTGTCCTCGCATCTTCCCGCCGTCCACCCGTCGTCACCCCGTCATCCTCGTGTCGTCCACCCGTCGTTCACCCGTCGCCCACCCGTCGCCCACCCGTCGTTTTCTTGACATACTAGCCCCGTACCACACGTTGCTGTATGACTGACCAGGGCTTGCCTTCCCAATTTCTCAAGAATTCCGGGGCCTAGGCATGCCTCAAACTTCTGGGCTCGCTCAGGCAATGATTGTTGACCCCGACAAAAATCCGGACTTAGCCAATAAGTAGTAGAGATCACGCGGAAGATGATTTGTGTTGTTGGAGGTATCCTTTAGTGAACCCTACAGTTGGACCCTGCTTTCTGCCCACCCCCCCTCGCCAACAGCGGATGATGAACCTGTGGATCAACCACTAAAACGGTCTTTCGATTTGAGGTGAGTTTTTGTGTTTGGGGCATATTCGCCCTGCTTGGTTGAAAGTCAAGATGGACCTGTAATGAGAGGTAGCAAGTTTCAATCCTTCGGCTAGGAGAACCTGCACAATGGTGTTCCTGTTGTTTCCCCCTTAAACCAACCCAAAGAGGGTGCCCGCAAAACAGAGACAGCTCTGATGTGTCGAACAAACCGTGTGAACAATCTCTTGGGGATCCTGGAGGACAAGACTCAGAGAACCATACAAAAACGTGGGGGTTGCTCAAAAAGCGCCTCCGCGAGCCGCTTTGAGGCGTGGCGAAGTTGTTCATCCCGATGTTGCGTTTGCTTTTTGGGGACTCCATGAAGAGCGTTTCTTCAACAATAATAACCCCTGCGTTTCCTTTCCCAAGCCGAGAGTCGAAAGGCAACCCCTCCCGTGGAAAAGTCAAATGTCCTTGGCGCAAGACATGACGTGAACCCGCACGAGTGCAAACTGCACAGGGAGGGCTTTTCCCCTTGGAGGCCCCATGTATACACTTGATTGTACCCTACCTCAAATCATGAAAGCACAAAATGCCATTTGTAAACGATGGCAGTCTGCTTCCACCTCCTACTTGTTCAGTGTCAATGGGTTTTTGGAGGGAGGTCAGGAGGTTAGCTTTCATCTTGGGCTTGGAAGGAGAGCACATACTTCTCCGGAACCGTGGTTTGAATACGTCCATATCACCACCCGAAGGCACGCAAGCCTTCAAGCATAGATTGAGGGCTGTCTCGGCCAGTTCCAAGCATCCAAGTTCTCGAAAGTGTTCAGGATCCCTGAATCGGGTGGCACCCTCTGAATCGATGGTGCGATCCTGGTTTTCTCATGGAAGCAGACTGGCAATCAAAAGGGATTCGACCTGGACGTCAGATCAGAAGTTGATTCGACTCGTGAAGTTGATTCGACTCGTGAAGTTGATTCGACTCGTGATGGCTCCAAAGAGACCGATTGCCACTTTCGCAAAGGTCCGCTGAAACCCCCTTAAATTGGAGGTGTCATCCGCCCCCAACACCCAGAGGTGTCCTTTTGGGTTGATTTGGTTGAAAATTAGAGGGCCCTGGTTCACCTGGCGGTTCAATCAACTGCCAGGACCATCGATTTTCCCAAGGACACCTATGCCAACCCCCCCATCCTCCCAGTGTAAAAACATCTCCCAGGAAAGCTGTCCAGCGGCTTCATCAACTGAGTGCCGGCCTCGGAGCGGCTGTCAGATATGCCAGATGGTGGTTTTCCCTTGTCCCACTGCCTGCTTTTCGATTTGGGACAGGAAGGACCCACATTCTGAACCACCCAGTTTGGCGCTTGATTCCGGGGTCGATTTTTTGACTTCTCTCATTTAGAGGCTTACTCGCCTATAGATTAATGCGGATCCCCAAAATCCACCATTTGCAGAGAAAACTCCTTTTGGGGGACCCCCCCTTTGGGTTCCTTGCGGTAATTTGTTAGGGGGTATCCATTCAAGGAGATTGATTGGATGACCATACATCCAAAGAAGTAAGTTGACAACAAGGATCACTGAACCCTCGCGGCCAATGCAGATGTAGCTGGGCGCTTTATTTTTATAGCGGCGCTAAATAGCCCACACTTATCTCATGTTTTGCGAAGAGAGCCACCACAAGCGAATTGGATTTGTGTATTTTGCAAAGCATTGCATGCTTTGGGAGGTCAGGGTGTTCTGGTGAGTATCATTCAGATCGCAACCCATCAATCACTGGTGGATTCATAGACGGATCCTTACATATCTCGCTTCGGGGATTCCGTTTGAATTGCCTTCACAGGCCCTCTCTGGACTTGATAATTCCTCGTCGGGGCCATTTTCCGGGTAAAAATATTCCTCAAGTTTGGGAGCCTCTTTTGGTCGCAAGACACAGCTCAGGAAGTCAGTTGTTGTTCATTCTCGTTTTGTGGTCTGCTACTTCATTTGGCAGGGGCGATCACCTCATGAAGAAATCCGCTCCGTTGGAGCAGTTCGGGGGCTTGTTTTTGGGGTTGCCCTTGAAAGGGCAAGCAACAGGAAAGCCATCATTTTGGAGGGTCGAACAAAAGACACCCAGATGAGTTTGGTGATATAGAAACTGGGGAGTATTTGCTTAGAGGGCTGGAATCGTTGCGGCAAGCACATCCTGAAGCAGGTGTCTGGCTAGGAAGCATAACAGGAGCCATAGGAACTACTAGGAACCATAGGAAGGCGGTTTTACACTACCATAGGAACCAACCAATTGCACCAACCATTTTTTCCGAGGCGATGAAGCTATTTCCGCTGCCCAGGGTGTTGCAGGCGATGGGCTCTTTAAAGTGGTCTGAAAACAGGGGGGCTCTTTCGGGCTCCCTATTTCCCCCCCCCCCCCGAACGGTTAAGATATCACCTTTGCCATACTTTTGGTGAGTTCTTTGTTTGGGGTCATTTTGCGTTTTCTTCGGGTCTCCAGAAGGTTTTCTGTCCAGTTTCGTTTTGGTTGCCTTCTCATTGGATTCAGTTCAGTGCTCATTTACCAGTCAATCCTTGCCGGTTTCTGTTTCCTTGACAGCTTCCTCCACACTCCGCCTGGGCCCAAGGCTCGCGAGAGCTCTCGCTTGGCCCGCTCTCCCTTCCACATCTCACGGATTTCCATGAAAAGGTCCTCCCATTTGACTTGTCATCGAATCGGCATAGTGAAACCATCCATCCACACGCACTTTTTTTTCAGGCTGGACCCCCAACATGGATTTCGATTGTCCTTTTGGCTTCCCTTGAAAACCACAAAACACAAAAGCGGTTGTTGCCCTCAACAAAAGAAGTCCATGTGTCCAACAGCACACCTGGGTGCTGGAAAACGGTCTCCTTTGAGTCGTTTTTTTCACCGCCTTCACGGGGAACATGCCCCTATTCAGGCGTGGAGCTTCATCGGTATCGGATGTGCTTCTCCAGCAGTGTTTGCGACTTTCTTGCTTTCTTGCTTGAGGGGTTGGCCCCTTCCCTTGTTTCTCCAAGCGCGAACCGCCGACGTATCGATGTGTTTTGTCTTTTCCTGAGGCATAAGTCAAAACCAGCGCAGGACCCTGCAACCCCACTACATCCTTATTTGTTTGCATTTGTGTTCATGGAAGAGGCACATCTCCAAGACGCCCGAATATCCGAATGTGTTGAACCGTTTTCGGACCATTTTGCTTGGTTGAACAGCCCCTGGGACCCTGGGTGCTAAATAACCCAAGATTATTTGTTGCGCCTACAGGAACCACACAAAGATGGATTTTGCGAGCGTTTTTCGAGATAGACAATGTTATGACACTCGGTTCTCATTGTGCGCACTTGCCATTTGACTGACCTGCCACGACACCCGCGTTGTTGTTCATTGCTCAGGCTTAGCCCCGCTCATTGATTTACCAATAGCAAAACGCGCAAGGGTCTGGCCTTGTGGTCGCCATCGAGCAGCTGCTTGTGTGGCAAGAACATCTCTTTGACTTGAACTCTTACTATTTCTTAATCGTATGTATACACATGCATCCAATGGACATATGCACATCGTTTTGATAGCATAGCTCGAGAAAACTCTTGGTTTCAGGGAACCGACGCGCATTTTCCCGCTATGAAGCAGCGGCTCCGTCGAGTGGACTCCTTCGAGGAGATCAGGAAGGCTGGCCTCTTTCGTGGCGTCGGGATTCTCCAGGCGCGAAAGAAGCATTGACATGGTACTTGGGAAACATCTTACGTTTGCTTATTGTGTTTTAGTGGGAAATCCCCACTTAACTGCTAGAAATTAGTTTTTGCTCCCCTTCCAACGTCAACCAAGTTGAAGGTTTGGGCTTTGGGCTGAGAGTTCGGGCCCTCAGAAAGGGGCACGATGCAGGGTCAAGGGCCATGACCTTGGCCAGCGCTTGCTTCATGCTGCGCGGGTTTTAGGTTCTGTTCGACTTGCTTCTTTAGGCTCCCCCCGCCTCGAAGCTTTGTGTTCTTCGAACACGGGCTGAAACTTGGCGGGAGCGGCTGGGCGTATGGCCAGGTGCTCCAGTATCAGGCCTTTGTTTTCCGTGACGGTTTGCATGGTGTGGTGGGTGCCGGCACTTTGACGGCTTCCATCGACGGCTTCGACGCGGAGTTTGAGGCGACAAGAAAGGTTGATGAGGCCAGCACACGGTGATTCAATAGAATGCGCTGTGCAATATTTTGGGAACAGGGGTTTCGGGGTACATGGAACTGCCATGGTGTTAGAACTAACTGAGTTACTCGTGCATGAAGTTGTATGTTTGCAGGAACCCCACCGCCAGATAATCTCGCGGAAGAGCTCGTCGCGGTGTTTTTGTTGGAAGCTTGTGTCTTTGCCTTGTGTGTTTTAGGCAGCTGGTGAATTTGCTCACCCTTGAGTTAGCTAACCAGCTAGCCAACATACCTAAAAACAACATGCTATAGTTAACTTGCACAAGCTTCGTGCTACCCAATTAACTAGCTAACTAGCTAATGGAGCTAACTACCTATGACTAGCGCACTAGTAGGCGCACTAGCTATTTATCCAGATGCTAAGCCAGCTATCAAAGTAGCAAACTAGCTTACTAGCGTACGAGCTAATAACCAGCTATATAGATAGCCAGCGAGCTACTGTTTAGTTAGTTTGCTAGTTATTTGGCTGCTAGCTCTTCTAAGACTTGCTAGCCCACTAACTACCTTGTCCTCGGGCTTGTTAACTACTTGTTCGGTTTACTATCTGGTTAAACTGGCTAGCTAACGATCCAACCAGCGAGCTAGCCAATCGCACAGCCAACCAAGCTGCTCAATAGCTAACTACCTAACTGGTGAACTAGCTCTTCCTTATTGGTCTGACTTCTACATGAATTTGGGGCGGACGGTCCGGGGAGGACGATGAGGTGAACCCTTACCACTGTGTGGCGTCAGCTATGTAAGTAATACTGTTTGTGGCTGAGGTGGATCTATTTATCAGCCACACTTGGATGTCAGACCGCTGGTTGAAGTATGCCGCCATTTGCTTTCATTTGAACTTCAAGCTCGCCGTGGGCATTTCGATTGGTGCCTGGATGTCAGTGATTTGCTACCTTGCCGCAACTGGCATCAGCGCTTGGGGGGGTTGCAGGTATCTTGTTCTGGTGGGTGTCTATGCTCCCACGCTGCTCTTCTTCCTTGTGTTTTTCCTGGGTCACAAGTTGAGCAGCCTCGCGCATGAGCTCCCTACAGTCTGGCTAGACAAGGTTTGCATCCATCAGACCAATGAGGCCATGAAAGCACTGCAGGTGAACGCGCTACCCGTGTTTGTGGCACGTTCTCGGGAGATTCTTGTGCTGTGGAGCGATACCCTGTTTGAGCGTCTCTGGTGCTGTCTGGATTCTTGATCACTACTTTGTCGGATTTCGCATTTGCTGCCCCTGTGTATATTTGTTGCGCACCTCCAATGTATTGAAGAAAATAAAGATCCTTTGTCAGGGGTTGATTCATGAGAGTCATGGGCCCCGGCTTCTTATCTCTAGGATTGTGTTCATTTTGGGGGTGTTGGCCACAGGAAAAGGGGCGGCCCCACTTTAGTGATGGCTAAGGAGTTGGCAACTTTTGCAAAGTACGGGGATGTGGAAAGCATGCGGTTCGCGCCGCTATGGCTGGCGCCTTGGCTGCTGTCGTCGGTGCTCCTGGATCTTGCCAGCACCTCACTCTTGGAGGTCCTTGAGATACTTATTCCAAATTGGACCTCGTTCTTCATGAAACCGCTGAACGGCTTCTTTGCAGAGGTATTCCATGTAGAGGAAGGCTCTAGACTGGCGGGTTTTCTGGCCGCCTTGGCGATCTGGTGTTTGTCAGGGCTCTGCTACCTGCCGGCATCGATTCCCGGATGTGTGGCCTTCCAGCGAAAGCTTTGCAATCACAAGCTCATGCTCGAGCAAATGTCGAGCTTTGACATCCGCGAAGCAAAATGCTCAGTTGCCAGCGATCGCCAGCTCGTTGAAGATCAGGCTCCGGGGATAGATATCGACCAGCAGGGCTTCCAAGAATTCACCCACATACATACATATATATATATACATGTACAGTGTGGTCCCTTTGTATAAGAACACCAACAACATGCCAGACAAGGATTTCTAGTTGTTGGAAACCCCAAACATACACTGTACCAGCATGTTTGTGAAACTCTGCTTGAAGGATAGGATTTTGCCATGAGGAGCTTTGATTATGCCTTTTGTGAACCCTTCGTGATTTATGCCAGTCAAGAGAGACATTTACGGGCCCGAGGTGGTGGAACTGTGGAGGCATGATGTAGACAGCCCGCGGGCAGGACCGCTCGCAGAATCTCGGGTCAGCGGGGATGCTGAGGAGGCCCTTGATCGCTTCAACGCCTACATCCGGGGGCCTTTGCAAGCTGCTGTTGTGGAGAGTATCGGACATGAGGCCCATGTGCCGTACTACCTCTGCGTGGTTGCCTTCTTACCTATGAATTTCTATTCGCTGGTGAACACTCTGGGATGTGACAGCGGACCCTGTGAAACTTCAGCCAGGAATGCCGGTTTTGACTCAGTGGAGTCGTATTTGGGCACGCAGGCGCTGGCATGGTTGCTGTGCCTGCTTCTCACCTTTCCTCTCACCCAGCCTGTTCTCTTAAGGCAGGGTGCTCTTTTTGGACCTCTTTTGAGCGAAACCAAAGGCTGTGCTTTTTGTTTTGAGGGTACCCTTTTCACCTTGGTTGCAAGAAAAAACCAAAGGCCACCGCATTTTTGTTGCTTCCCCTTTTGACAGAGCGATATTGGGCCCAAGGTCTTACGCCCATTCCCTTCCAAAAAAACCTAGCCACACCACCCTGTTCTCCCAAGGTGTGTCCGGCTGGCGATGTCCTGCACGGAAGGTCACCATCTGAAGACATTTCTGACAGCTTTGTGCTGCCCTGTCGCCTATGCCTACTCCTACATCTGTGGGGGTGCGATATGGGGGTTGCTCGATTTCTAAGCAAATCCACCGGATCTGTTTCATGTAGCTTCCCAAAATTTGGTGAGTTTCTATGGCCCCAACAGCTGCACCTTTGACTTCTGGTTCCTTTGGGCAACTGAGGTTGGCCTTTGCTACCGTTCAAAACTATTCTCCTGCGTGGCTCGCTGCGCTTGTGTTCTACCTCACCTTTCTTGTGGCGCAAGCCTTTTTGCTCTTCAGTGGCTAGGCTGCTTTGTGGTTTTCTTTTTTGACCTCTGGTTTGCTTTCGCGTTTCACAACCGAAAAAGTACAAGCTCATCTTCTTTTCTTGGGTTCCATGGAAAGTTAGGAAGCCCTTTGTCTGCTACGAGCTATCACACCGACGCCAGCCAGAAATACTGCTGCTCGGGGCGGCAAATCGTTTCGCAGTACGAGGAAGTTCGACCCATGCTTCCGTCGGCATTTGCCACCTCCGGAGGCTCAGAGTAATCAGTTCGCATTTGCTTCACTTTTATAGTCACTCCGCTCGGGACACATGAGCGCTCACATGTCAGAGCGTTAGAGGCAACCCTCACATGGCTCTTGTTACATCAGTATCAGATGGGTCCCTGCTTGGTCGGTCTTAGTGGTGAGGACGCCATCTTTGTTTTTGATGGGGGCTGGTGCTGTATTTGGCAAGTCTCCAATTTTGCCGTTGGTTTGAAGGCGGGCCTAACGAGCTTGCCTGATGCCTCGTCAAGGAAGTGCCGTTGGGCGTTGACACAAACCCAAAATAATGAGATTGTAGCATAACCTGACAAAAACGGTTCTCATAGTATACATTCAGAATCCTTTCATTGTTGAATTGTAGTACACCGTGAGGCGGCCCTGTCTCCTGCAGACGCCAAGCCAAGGCTTTCGTTTCACCAAACCCGTGCGCGAGTGAAAAGTCGAACCTGGTATATGCTGTATTCCAGCATGCTGGGAGACTAACAACAAGTCAGCATTGCTTCCTTGAATCATGTTGGGGTGCTGAACCGGATTTACGAAATATGACCTTTCATGGTGTTGGGGGGCCATGATCAAGGAAGGAGCGTTCTCCTCCTCCAAACAAGGCCTTGATAGGGCCTCGAGAGGAGCAGATTACGGGCCCAAAGGGATTCAATCGTTGGAAACGAGAGATGCCCTAGTTGAAGGCGCCTCATGTGTTGTGCTCATCTTACCCTTGCCCTAGTTGGGCACCCATCGACTCGCTATGACTTGCGCAGAATCTTTGAGGGGCCTGTGCCCGGCCAGCTTCAAGCGCGGTCCTTTTTGTCTCTTCAAGGATGGCCAACTTGGTGTGCGTTTTTGAGGGTACCCTTGTTGGGTCGGTTTAAATGGAAACCAGAAGGACACCGGCATTGTCGCAGGTCCCGCTATTTTGACACACACCCGCCTGTTGCCCAGGGTGTACCACAGGGTGTACCCCAGGGTGTACCCCAGGGTGTACCCCAGGGTGTACCCCAGGGTGTACCCCAGGGTGTACCCTAGATGGTTCAGGAGTTAGTTAGGCAAGTTGCTTTGGTTCACCCCTCGCAAATCCAAACCCAAGTACTCACTTGCAACCACTGGTCCGTTCGGTGGAAGAAATGGAAGCGATTATTTTGGTTGGTTGATTTCATTTGTAATGGGAACCTACACAACAACATCAGATAGCGGGGGGTGCCACTGAACAACTGTTCCGACTTGTCCGATTTGCTGCACGCACTCAGCCCTACACCAAAACACGTCGACGACAATGGTTCCACTACGCCTTAGGCTGCACGGATTGGAGTGACCCCTGTAGTGTGCGTGGCCTCACATGCCTAATCCTCAAAAACTCTACTGCACAAGGGGAAGCAGCCCATGTCACTGACACAGGTTTGCGTCAGACAACCACCCATGTCATCGGCAGCTGTGCAGCCAATGGCGGGAAAGCCAGCCAGCAACCCTGAACTAACCCTGAACCAATCCTGAACCAATCCTGAACAAACCCTGAACCAACCAAGGCCAGCCAAAAAGAAACATCCAAAAACTGGATGGGACCTTGTCAACCTTGGGGGATTGTTCATGAACCAACCCTAAGCCAACACTAACGTCTTTGGTCAAAAATTGCTTTCGGCTTTCGGTCAGATATCGCCACGCGGCAGCCGCGCGCCTCCTTGACGCTGGCAGGCCGGGTTTGGGATCATGTCATGGCTGGGTTTGGGTCAACCCGGGTCAGGCCATCGCTGAGACCAGATGCATTTTCATTGGATCCCAGACTCATCTCCTTCCTGGGATCCTTCGTCACGTTGACTTCCTTGAATTCCCCCGGTCCTCAGGGCACCAAAGTGGGCAGATCCTCACTAAACCCATGCCCCAACTCATAAAGCGCGGTTGATTCTTCCCACTAACTGGCAGCAAGTCAGGCTTTTTGAGCGGGGTCAAGACCAAGCCGGGACATGAGCACGGCCAATATTTACGATACTCACGGTTCGGGTAGAATAACTAGCGGGGGAGAATAACTAGCGGACTATGGTCAGCTTGGGGACTCACGGCCCTTCACTACTTTCCCCATGGCCGCAGGGACTTTCGGCACCGCACTCATCCAATTTGCCAAAGTGATTTCGCCCATGGTGATATCCCCATCTTCGAACCTCCTTGGAACCCGGCACCCTACCCCAGAGAACCTTTTTGGGATCGACCCCAGGGCTTTCAGCTCTTGGGGAAAACTGGATGTGAGTTGATTGGGTGGACACCAGCAGTACATGCTTAGATGTAGGTAACCACCAACCATCTTTGAAGGGTTCAGCTCTTGGACTTAGCCAAGGGCTGGCTCACCGAATTCCCATGTGACAATGTGGCACTTTGTCTAGACGACGCGGACCCCCCCAAGTTCGGTAGTTTGTCTCTTTAGTTTGGCAATGAAGCAACACAAAACTCAGAAAGGATGACTTACCCATGTCAGTTCACCTCGCGTACCGATTGGGTCCGCTCAGCTTTGGGATCCTCTCATTTTTTTTTCCGATGACCCACCCTCAGATAGCCCTTAGTTGGTGGTTTGGAGTTCCTTTCTTTTGTAGGGTAGAGAGACGGGTGCTCCCGCCTAGCCACCAATCCAAACCATCAATTGGGGGAAAGCTACTACCCCGCATCGGCATGTGTTTGTTTGATTTGAGAGTACCCCAAAACATCTTGAAAGAAGAACCCCCCCCCCACGCACCCCTCGTCAAGCATCAAATACACTTCAGGGTTGAGCCAACTGGCAACATGTTAAAGCCACCATTTTGAGAAGCCTGCTTTGGGATTCACTAAGGCGACAATGTCTAAAAACCTTTCAACATGTTGCCTAAGTCTTAAAGTCGACCATTCCCAAACATGTTTGATTATACTTATTGAGTTGACCACGACTAAACATGTTTGATTGTACTTACTAAGGCATCCATGGCTAAACATGTGTGCGCATACTTATGAAAGCCACCATGCTAAATATGTGTGATCCTTATTAAGTCGACGATGGCTAAAACTGTTTGAACATGCTTGTTGACTTGTTAACTCAATCATGACTAAGCATGGTTGAACATACTTATTGAGTCGACCATTGCTAACAGCGTACGAATATGTTTGTCAAGTCGACCATGACTAAGCATGGTGGGACATCTTATTAGGTCGACTAGGGCTAGCAATGTTTGAACATACTGATTTAGCCAACCATGACCAAGCATGTGTGAACATACTGATTGAGCCGACCAGGACTAACCATGTTTGAACATACTTGCTAAGTCAACCATGACTCACAATGTTTGAACATGCTAAATGAATCAACAAGTTGCGGACATACTTAATAAGTAGACCATGACACAACATGCTTATGAATTCGACCATGACTATACCATATGTTGAGCATACTTATTTAGTTTGGCAATGGCTAACAGCGCTTGCACATAGTTATTAAGTTGACCACTTCCATTTGCTTAATATGGTTAATTCTCCCTGTTGGGTCTAAATGGGAGTGGACTCTATCACCACTGGATATATGATTTTCTTGTCCATAGGCTTAAGCAAGTTGAAGACCACTAAAAGCCTTACACGTGTTGCCCGCGCCCCAAAGGGGCCTGGCCTTTTCCGGCCTAAGCTCAGGGCCGGCGGCCACGTCTCTGGCGGTGGACGCCGAGCAGCTGCAGAAACTCAGCGATGAGCTGGGCTCCTCCAAGGTGGATCGAGAGGGGAATGAGTCGGAATGAGACTAGGTCCCCCAGCAATTGGTGCCCTTTGCCTTTTGCCCTTTCTTTCTTTTACCTTTTTTGTTTGGTTGGGAGGGTTCCGGAATTCAAACAGACTACAGAAACCTCTCTAGAGGACCTAGGAGAAATGGTGCTTGACCCGTCGATAACCACCGTGGAATGACCAGAAACGGCGTTTCTTATTCCCCAGAGAGCACCAGCAAGTTGGTTTGGGCTGGGTTTGGATTTTTTGGATTTGAAGGGGTCACATGGCTGGTCATTTGTTGAATACCCAGAGGCTTGGTCCAAGGAAATTCTGGAGGACATGGGTAGACTCGCTGAATTTCCGGCACGGGGGGCTCATATGTGTACGTGTGTGGACATAGCGAAATGGCACCCATTGATCAAAATTGTGGTTTTCCATGGGGTTTCCCTTTGCACTATCTTTACAAAGCAACTGACAATATTCTTGGTAGGCTATTCTGGGCAGGACATGGGGGGACAACCCAAATTGCAACAGGACAACCCCACCGGCCTCAGAAAATGCTGGCTGCAACCAAGGGGAAGGCCCCACGAATCGGATCTGATTCCACGCGTCCCAATGGTCTGTCATGAATCAAAGGACTGGGAGTTGATTGAGACATAGCATTGATTCGGACAACCTGCAGTTGCAAAAGGGGCTTGTTTTCTGGAGGCTTCCTATGTTTGGTTCAATGTTGTGGTTTCAATGGAATGCCAGGAACACCGAAGCCATTTTGGGGGATCCCTGAACAAAGACACCTCCCCTAAACCAAACCAAAGAGAGGCCATAAAGACAGCAAGCCAGAGCGGCAAACATGCCCAACCCGTTCTTCGGGGAGGGGGGGGGGGGGGGGCGAAATTGTTCAGGTTGACTATGGAGCCAAATGATCATTACGAAAGCTGCAAAGGGGTGTACCCAAATGGAATAATATAAATATATATATATATGTATATGATCGACTCAATTCCCAACAACATAAAGAAGGGCTCACACTTGTGCTATTGCAAGGTTTACGGATCGGGTTTTCTCGGCGAGGAATTCGGTGTTCCTTTCAGTTTTCCGAAAGGTGGAGGCTGCCAGCATGGCATCTCAAGCGCTGAAGCTAGGCGAAGGGGCAGCGGGGGGGGGGGGGGGGTTGGGACGGACGAGTGGGGTTGGGGTTGGGGAAAGGGTTGGGGGGTTGGGGGGGATGAACCTCTTACACCCCAGTTTCTTATGTGTAGAGCAAACTTATTCTCAGGGAGCCACGGGAGGTACAGCGAGCTCACTATGAAAGTCCATTGTTCGGGGATCCAACTCTTAGGAACTCTGTAAATTCATGCAGCTGTATTATTTGTTAATGCATCTTTTTGCTGGCTATGAAAGGAAACAAAGGTAGACCATCTTCAAGACACAATATAGTCGCCTTCACAACAGGGTTACCGAAAGGGATAGAGGGCACAGTTGTTTTTTCATGTTTTCGGAACCGTCTGGTTTGTTTCCCCTGGAGGGCACCAGAAAACCAAGCATTTTGGAGGTCCCCAAATTTTAAAATTCGTATTGGCCATGACAATGTCGTTTTCCAGCTGATTCGGAGGAACCTCCAAACCACCCATCCGAACCACGCAATTGAAAGCGAACCTGCGCTGAGTTCAGGTGTGTCTCCAAGGAAAATCTTCATCAGCACCTCAGATTGGGTTGCGTCCTGGGACAGGTCCTGAGATGGGTGCTGGCAGTTCTGGGACTTGGACCAGTCCTAAGCCCAGGACTGGTTTCAGGAACCAGACACACGGACCAGGATCAGGACTGGTTACAGAACTATATGGGTTCAGGACCGTCCCAGGACTGGTCCTAGAACTAGGACCGGTCCTGGGACCGGATCCCAAGCACTTCAGTCCAGTTGCATCCCACGCCGGTCCCCTCTGCAGGTGGCAGGGACGCTAGACCCCTTGGGGTTTAATCTGTTTAATCGTTGGTCGCTGTCGGACGACATGTGCTGGGGTTGATTCGCCTCCAGGGTGGCAACATTCCCTTGAAACGTATATATATATATATATATATATATATATATATCAGAAAGGGACCCTGTGAGCGTTGGGTTTTTGCACACACCTAATTTTGCTGCATTCTGGCCAAAACCGAGGAAAAAAAAGGATTCTGGGACAATGTGCTGGTATCATGCAAACAGTTCTCCACCTTACCCCCCCCTTGCAGATGTCAGGAACATCGAGAAATCGAAAGATTCTGGGACAATGTGCTGGTATCATGCAAACAGTTCTCCACCTTACCCCCCCTTGCAGATGTCAGGCTCCTGTCCCAAAACCGAAAAAACATCGAGAAACCGAAAGATTTTGTCCAAAACCAAAAAAAACCTCGAGAAATCGAAAAAAAACCAAAAAAACCAAAGATTCTGGGACAATGTGCTGGTATCATGTAAACATTCTGTTGGCCAGATTGTTTTTTTTGGTTTTTTTCGATTTCTCGAGGTTTCTTTCGGTTTTGGACAAAATCTTTCGATTTCTCGATGTTTTTTTTTTATTTTGGATGGTTTCTTTCGAATTCTCAATGTTTTTTTTGATTTTGGACACCTTCTTTTGATTTCTCGATGTTTCTAAGGCTGCCTGCGGCAAAAGCTTCAACACAGGACAGCTTTGCAAGGAAGAGCTTAGAAGGTTTTCAAGAAAACCAAAGGTGTGGCCAGCCCGACAACACAGCTTCAGGTGACAGCAAGCCCGACAGAGTCCTTAGCTTCCAGCCAGCTTGCACCCAGCCCCAGCCCAGCTAGCTTAGAGAAGAAACAGTTCAGCGTAAAGAAGTTTTTTGGAACACCAGAGCAGCAAGCCAAGGAGATAGAGCCTGTGCTATCTAACAGGGTAGTTCCATACCAGAGGCAGCAGCAGAGCAAGCTGCAGAAAGAAGCTGCACTAGTGAAGTCAGCTTACCTCCAGAAGCTAGCAGAGCTGGAGAAAGAAGACCCAGAAGAAGCTGTAACAGGCAGACAAGGTGGCAGGCCTCCAGTTCTGGAAGAGCGTAGAGGAACTGCAGGTGGGCAGTTAAGCAACAGGAAGAAGGAGACAGATCCTTCCAGGAAGCAAGAGCTTTTTGCCTTTCAGAAGATGAAGCTTAGTGAAGAGATTCAAATGATTCTGGAAGAGTCTCAGCCTCAGAAGCAGAAGCTTGGGCAGTTGCAAGGAGAAAGTTCAAGATGAGCACACAGAGGCTGGAAGATTGCAGAAGAGGTTTGCCAGAGCAGCTAGTGGAGGGAGAAAGAGAGAGTTTAGCAGAGAGATCTCTCAACTTGGCAAGTGGTTGCAGAAAGAAAGGAGTTATAGCCACAACGTTTCAAAGAATGAGCTGCTGAAAGAGTTCTTTGCCCTTCTGGTTGCAAGGGCAGAGAGATGCATGGTCAGGGCAGAGCTTTGCAGAAATGAGATGCAAAGGAAAGCTTGGCTGAAAGAAGCTGACTGTGCCCTACAGAGAAAGACCAAGCTCCTTCTCCAGCAGAGCTCAAAGAATTCTTATGTAGAGAAGCTGATCCAATGGCTAGGTGCAGCTTACTTGAGCAAAGATCAGACTACTCGCCTGGCGCCAGTTGAAGAACAGGCGCGGGCCCAGCTCACCTTCCAGGATATTGACAGAAAGCTCTGGCATCTAGGCGTTGCTGAGATTGAAGATGCACATTTGGTTGGTAATCGGCACGAGTGATCAAGTCCCACTTTGGGCCAAAGATCCAAGCAAGAAGTTGGTCTTCTCTGCAGATGAGCTCAAAGGTGCCAGTTGGGACGACAGAAAGAGGTGGACTGAGATCAGGTAGGAGCTGAAAGCTGCTTAAGTTCAGGCAGCTGAAGAAGGTTACCAGCTTGTCAGTTGGGCAGATGTAGGAGCAGGGCCTCTCAAAGTTGCAGGTAATAAGGTGATGGCAGGACAAAGTTCAGATGAAAAGTTTCGTTTAACATACGAAGCTTGCCAGAAGATTTACAACATAGGAGCTCCAGCAGGAACAGCTCTGCAAGGCGACTACTGCGGCGCAAGGTCGGCATAGGTAGCCATCCACGATCTCCTTGAGATCCTCGTAGGTCATGTCTTCTGCTGCAAGTGCCATCTTAGCCCAGAGTGGAGGGTGGGACGACTCAGTGCAGGATGCAGATGGATGAGATGCTTTCTAGCTGGCCAAAGTTGCAGCGCAGATCGCGGTCAGAGGATATATACACACATAACTGCACACAACTCCCCAATTCGGAAAAACACTCGTTTCACATGGAAAATACCCACGCTGAGGGGGTCCCCCTCTCATATATATATATATGTGTGTACAAATGGGGGATGAAGCCTGTTTGGGGCTGGGATAATAAGCATAGGTACAAGCATTCCCTGAAGCTTTTTGGTCAAGGCTACCAGTCTAGCCGTCCCCATGCGGAATCCTTCTCTGCAGAGGCGCAGTGGGGAATCAACCCACGCCATGCCTTCGTTTGAGCCAAAACACATGGTAGAAAACAGTGCTAAAGCGGTGTGCACCTAAGCAACTGTGCGTTTTTGCAATAGTTGTGCCCTTCTTTGTGGGAAGCCCGACGTGCCATTTGTATTGCTTCCCCGTTTGAAGGCACCCTTTCGGTTCGCCAAATTGGGTGACTTTGAGCTTCCAGCAAGCAGCCCTTCGTGCACAAAAATCAAGGGCATGTAATACTGTAACCCCACTGGCCTCTCTTTGCAGGTGCTCTTTGGTGTTTGCGATTGCAACACACTTCCCTGGAACCCATGAGGCTCCTTCACCGTGGTCAAGCGTGATTCTCGACATGTCAGGCTGTCAAAATGTTGTTGGCCACGTGGGGGCATTTTGTTGCGTTGACCCCCCCCCCCCAATTGCGGAAATACGAATACAGGAGCCCCTCGGGGCTGATGATTGACGGTTGTTGACGAAGGGTCAACAGGTGTGTGTTTCTTATTGAAAGTACCATTTCGGGGGTTGTTTTTCAAGGGAGACCAAAGACCACTGGGCACCATTTCCAGGGGTTCTCCACGGGAAAATTCCACTGTGCAGGTAAAAACCTGGAAGATGCATCGGAAAAAGCGGCGTACTGGAGGCTGGTCAGTTGCTTCGGGCTGGGCAGCGCTTAAAGTCAGCGAGTCGAGAATGACCGAGCCCGAGGACTGTTCGTTTTCATACGCAGAAGAGCCACCCCAAGCAAAATGGACAGTGTTTGGATGGTTGACCGCCCTGCCTTCTATTGATTCACTTGGGCTGCCAGGGATTGAGATAAGACTGATTTCTGGACTGCTGCCTTATATTCAGTACCACAGAATTCTGAACGCGGCAATGTTCTGCAATCTCTTTGTAGTCACCCCGATGGATGCTTGGATATTGCCAGCTAGCACCCTTCCACCCTTTTGCAGGCGACCTAGAGAGCTTCCTACCTTTGGGCTTTACATGGTTACTCATGGTTATACATGCTAGAAGGGCAACCGAAATCACAGGGCGTGATGCCAGTGATGCCCAAGAAAACATGTCCCCTACGGCGCCTCCTTGTGCGCCAGGCGGAGGCATGAGGAGGCGGAGTCTGCAGAGGCGTGATTGCCGAATCACACGGAGGTTTTTGAGGCTCCGCTTTCAAGAACCCCCCCTTTTGTCCAGGTTACTAATCTGGATGAATTATAACGACCTCACACGACCTCACCTCAAATGGTGGTTTACGTGGGGAATAGCCCCCCAACCACCTTATTTCAGGTTGGGTTGGTGAAAAAATATAATTCACCCAGACTAATAGGGGGTTCCCCATTTTAGTGCGGATCCTTTACTTTCTGAGCGATCTAATGTGGGGTAGTCTGCGACCTGTGAATCATGAACACTTATTGCGATTCCTACACAGCTGGTTCATAGAAGTTTGAAGGGGCAAATGCTCGCATTCAGGGCATGTGCCAGCGGTTCACCGGATAGGGCTGGTAAGTTCCAGCAAGCTCACTTTTTGTGTTGTTGGGGGGTGGTGCAGAGTAACAGTTGGTCCAGCGCATGTGAGAAATGATCGCCAGTCTTTGGGAATGGTCTTGCAATGTGTTGCACTTCCAGCCTGCGAGTTTCTGACTTAACTGGTCAGCCCGTGTCCACATTTATTGGAACTCCGTTCGATCGGCTGCCTAGGGCCATACTCAGGCCTTACATGGGCATGGGTTGGCGGGTGGGGTGGGGGTGGGGTTGGGATTCCATGGTGTTCGACTCTGTTCTTCTAATCGTTTTTGTTGTTGTTGTGTTGTCTGCTTGCACACCTAGGTGATCACGTGGCTATTCTGATCGACTGTCATTTACACTCCGCAGTTGGAAAATTGCGAGCAAATATCAATCTGTGTGGCAGCCAGTTAATTCTTTACATGGTCTTGGGTTGGCCACTTGAGATCTTGTGGCGTTCATTGTGTCTCCAACGCAGTTTGTTAGAACCCCCCGAAAGGTACAGCGTTAGGCTCCAGTCTCCACCTCCACCTTTCCCACCTTTCCCTTAGATACTACTCGTAACCCAAGCTTTTTGTTTATTGTCTTGACAGCGGCAGACCTTTGGCAAGCAGCATGCGTCGCGTCTGGTGCAGGCGTCCTCTCCTCTCCAGCCTGAAGAGGCGCAGGAGCGGACCATTGCATGCGAACCTGCGGGTTTCGTTCTTTGACACAAGTATGGGATGTGTCTTTTCTTGTCTTTTTGTTGGGGTTGAATCCTTTTTGGGTTGGTTTACATGGAAAAAGGACAGCCACCCAAAATCATGGGGGTCGCAACATTTTGGACACATAGGTGTGCCCTCCTTGGCCAAGCATCTTTGGATTTGCTCGCCGCAGCCCGTGGCAGGAGCGCGAGTCAAGCGAGCCCAGCGACAGGCCAGGAGCCCAGCTCTTGGCCTCGGTGGTTTTTTTTTTGGGGGGGTGCAGCACTTGTTCGTGTGTTTGCTTAAAGAGATCCGTTTTGAGGGTCCGGTCCCCGCAACAAAGAGACCCCCTTTTGGTTTCTGCCATATCTGTATGGCTTTTGGAACCAAGCCTCTGAGCCTTGTGGCATCAACTCGCTTTGGCACCGTCCGGATTGTGTCTCAAAGGCGACTCCTTCTTGGATGTGGTCAAAGGAAAGCAAAAAGGACACAACCTGAAGGTTGTTATGACAGACCCACATGAACGGGCCTTACCTGTTTTCCCAGTGTGGCAACCTTAGCCAGAAATGTGTGGTGTGCCCTGGTTTCCCTTCCAAACCGCCAGAAGGGTAACCAGTTAACCTTCAAAAGACCCCCCCCCAAAGAAAACAAAAAAAAAAACAGCTCCCAGATCAAGGGCAACATGGTGAGTGTGTGTGTGCGTGCTTTTTTTGGGGGACTCCCAAATAGTGGTTTTCCTTTTGGCGATCATCTTGATGACTTAGCTTCGTCCCAGCGCACGCGGAGGCCTCGGATCCTGCGAGTGGAGGCGGAGATTCGCTCGGAGGAGGAGCATGGTCCGGACGTGTCATATGGCCCCGAGCACCGGTGTGGAGGGCGTGTCTTAAAATGAAGGGACTGCCCTTTGCGCAAACCCCTTTGCCTTGCAGTTTGATTTGAATCTAGGACTCAGCTGAGACGCATTTTGAGATGGCCCTTTGTGCTTTTGGACACTGCATGGGAAGACTGATCAAATCATGTCCAGCGTCCAGCAGGATGTTATCTGCACTGTTCTTGAACCTCGGCAAGTATCTAGCTACCAGTTGGCCAGTAGGTTTGTGAGCTGGTGTCGCCCACAACAGAGGCCACAAATCCAAGAATTTGCAAAGAAACAACTCGTGGGTCTTCAGCTTACATGCGCTCACGACTCCGCGAGTTTTGCCCGATTGTGTTTGCACTACTCGGCCCGGGGGATTCGGGACTCACGTCGGTGACAACAAAAAGTTGCCCTGGACCCATGCATGGTTGTCGCTGGGAAACATTTTACATTTTTGCTTATTGTGGTTTACTGGGAAATCCCCACTTAGCTGCTAAAATTTAAATTTGTGCTCCCCTTCCAACGTCAATCAAGCATGTATATTGATTCGCACACGATATGTTTTGTATGATGCATGTATCCGTCTTCTTGTTTGCTGTTTGTGGACATGTTTAGGCCCGACATTCGTCCATTGTTGCTCTTTGGTTTTACTGAAGTGACCTACACTGGACGTAGATGTTCCATTCCATTCTGCCGCTAGGAAGTCTGTGTGGTGCATGATGCATGGCAACCTTGATCCGGAGGTCAAACTAGCATGCTTTTGAAGGATTTGCGGATCCATGTAAACATGGCGTATGGTCGTTCGTTTGTGGACCTTGTTTGACTTGAGGCCCCGGATGTCACAGATGTGGCCATGTGCAGCTTTATGGTGAACATGAGACAAATCCCACCAGGAACGAACCCTTCCAGGAACCGCTTCCGATTGGTTTCCTCCTTTGGAAGTGGGTCAAGAATTGCAGATTGGCTGCTCAAGCAGGTTTTTCAGAACCCTTCCCACTAACATTGGAGCTGACAAGGTCCCTTCAGAGCTTCCAAGCTGGGCGGGTACAGCGTGCTTGTGTGGGAACTATGATGACCTGGGCGTGCGAAGATGGAAGGTTGGCAAGGGGACAGTGATCTCGAAGATCGGTGCGGATATCCACCCTTGTGACTATTAGGGTGGCTCATCTTTTTGTTGAGTTCGTACTCTTTCTAAAGGGGAAGGGAAACCAAAAGGAACAAAATCCATTTCCCCTAAAAGAAGACGCACACACACACACACATTCACATGCTTGTAGGTAGGCTTTGGATGTGGGTCACCCCCATTGGCCAGATGGCCTTGAACCCTGTGGCATGCCATCCAAGTTCAGGTGTTCAGAATTCGCCTTCTGACCCCAGCTTTCGCGAGAGGAAACTCGGAGCCTCGGGTTACACCTTGAGGTTGTGCTAAAAAGGTCAAGCGTCAAGCCGAAAGGGGCTGTGTTGCATTGATCGCCCAGTTTTGACCGAGGGTTGGGACACTTGTTCTCAAACCAAAATGGGCGCGCCTCGTTTTTAAGGGGACCCTCCCCAAAATGATGGCTTCTCCTTTTGGCTTTCCTTTGCAAGCCCAGTTGCCAACTACCCTTGACTCGCGCCTGGAGAATCCAGGAGCTTGCTGAAGCCTTGCGAGAGCCGGGGGGCACAGCTGAAATTGGTGCGAGTTGGTTGGTTGTATTGTTTGAACATTTTAGTGTTGCATGTTGTATTTGCTGCTTGTTGTGATATAATTTTGCATCATTATTCTTATCTATGCCGCATTATTGTTGTCATTCGTATGTTGGTTGCATATCTTTTGGCCGGGAGGATGGTTGCTGTTAGGATGGATTCCAAGAACTTTTCTTCACTCGTCCTTCAAGTCACACAGATGCATATGCATTGCCTCAGGCAGCAACCCATCCTGACTGGCTGGTTCCCTGTCAAAACAAGCAACTCAGTCACATAATGGCGACCATGTGACCCGAGCCACGGACACCCGAAAGTGTTGAATTGTTTGAGCTTCCCAGTTTGGGTTTAATCGCCCCAAAGGAATCCTTATCGGGTGTGTGTGTGTGAATCCTTATGGTGTGTGTGTGTCAACAAAGCTCTTCCCTAGAATGGTTTGTTTGCTTTTGGCTTCTCTTTAGATACCAATCAAAAGGGGGTCCACCAATTTGAAACACGCTCTTATGATGACCGCGTGTCTTTGGGACGGTCGTGACGGATGACCTTTGAGTCATGCTCAAAACGCCAAACGCACAGGCAAGGCCATGAAGATCGCTCAGATCTGTTTGGCAGAGCCGCTGCTAGATATATTTGTTTGGGCGTGTCCCAAAATCTGGGTCAACATGTGGGATGATCTTGCATCTTTGCCCTTGGCAAACATGATGAGCTAAGACTCATTTAAGAAAGGGTTCAAATCCTAGGTTTAGGCAGCGTTAACCATGAAGCAATAGGGACCTTTACAGCCAGCTTTAAGGGTCGACAGTCTTAGGACACACCCATAATGTCACAAGAAATGAGAACAGAGAAACCCTCCTGTAGAGCAGTACCGTGAGAAAGCACTGGGTGCTACCTGTACAAATATGGAAGTAGCGCTGCAACAGCCAACTTGTTTCATGCAACAAATGTGGATGCGTCTTTGTGTGGGCACTTTAAGGGGAAGCTGTTATCTTCCAGGCGCCACCAACGGCTATCAAATCACAACCAAATCAACCCAAAGGAGGTCACTCAACAAACTCGGTGGCAATTGGGTGGGGTGCTGGTGCTGGTTGTTTCTTATGTTTTTTTCAGACTGTCTATGTGGCACGTGCATCTTTCACCTGTCTGAGGCAGATGGAGTCCGCCCGGTTTCAGTCGGAGGCGCTGCAGGAGAGCAGAAGCTCCCCGGAGCTGCGGGTTGCCTTCGTTAGAAACCAGCAGGAAATTCTCTGGGATGCTCGGGATGTTCTACAGGAAAGTGGCCACACCAAAAAGGATCTCAACTGTCAACCGCAGAATGTTCCGCTGGCTTCTAAGACGTCATTTGTCTTTCAGCTGAACGTTTTGGGGTGCCTGGGGTTCGGAGCTCTTGAGGGCAGGGTTCAGGGGTTCTGGCGCTGGGGATACCTCCCCGAGGCGGCCTCCATCCCTTGTGCTTTTTGGGTATGGTCCCTGGCAGGCAATTCCCAACAAGTGTCGCGGGCGGGTTTGGTGTTGATCCCAGACAACAATCATCCTTGTAGGTTATCACAAGCAGCTTGCCCAAAGTTGATGAGATATAACCAGGTCAACTTGGTTCTCATGAATTCGAAGCACCAGGGTGTTTGTTTGCAGATTCAATATACCTGTTTCGGGTTGTGCCTGCTTCTGAGCAGCAGTTTCCTGTGGGAAACCCCCGAAGGCAAGCCCAAAAGGCGATGCGGATATTTAGATACACGTGACCATTTCGGGGGTCTGAAGCCCTTTGTTTCTTAGGGTTTCACGGGGCCCTTAGGTTCTCTTGCAGTGCTTTTGGGGCACATCAAGCTCTTTAGGGCGTGGCTGCGTGTGGATCAGTGTGGGCTCAAGTCCAGGTGTCTTTCGCTTCCCTTTCTCATGCCCCGGTCGGTCAGCAGGAATATGGACTTTACGCTTGTTGGTAACATTCTCTCAGTAGAAACCTCAGTGCAACACCCTCCAAGAGCGCGGCCGTGTTCTTTAGTAAAGTTTCCTTGTGGTCCTGCCAGGTTTCGGGAGTTGGGTTGAAGATGGCTTCCACTTTTGTGATGCCAGGGAACGTCTTCCCTCTTCAGGTCGGTGGTATTACAGACAGCCATGTTCATGAATTATTTCTGGAGTGCGGATTTCCTCTCCAGCACCATGTGAAACGTCAGTTGAGAGTGTTACTTTAATGTTTGAGGTTTGCTAATATGTTGGCATGGGGTGCCTTGTAGAAGTGTCGGCATTTTATTGCAGTTGGCGGCGTTGTTAGTCGCGGTTGCCGTGCCATATCTCGTGTTTGTTGCGCTACAACTTTTACGGGATATCGACAGACCAGTTGCGGGAAATCGGCGGAGCATCGGCGGAACTGTGCAGTCATGTCTTGTTGTTGCTGCGGATGTTTTTCTGTTCGGAATGTTTGCTACTTTTCTAGGGCTTGTTTGTGGGATGAGGGAATGCGAGGGATATGTGCTTGTTTGTGGGTTGAAGGCCCGTTTCAACGCGGATCGCGGTCATCGACAACTGTGTGTATTAGTGAAAAGGGCCTTTTGCGCAACGGAGAACGGGCTTGCAGCAGAGAAGAATATGCAACACTTGAAAACACATCTCGGACTTGTGGCAACATGTCGGTTTGCTTTCTGAATCATTTCATGATAGTTGTCCATTTGGCAGCTTGCCACTGGGGTCTTCCAAAGGGCCTTGGGGAGTCTTCCAAGTCTTCCCGACCGAATGTAACCCCTGGTGTGCACCCCAAGCTTATGTGTTGATTGACCGAGAAGCTGCGGCCATTGAAAACGCGCCTCACTGAAGCGGCACAACATGGATCCGGATGATCTACATGGGTTTAAATGTGTGTTGTGTGTATTATGATATTCATAAATGTGTGTATATATACATTGATATTATGTATGTGTAAATGTATGGTCCATACATACACACATATAATGTTTAATATATATATATATATATGTATATATATATATACGTATTACATACATATTATTGTATGGGCCTAGTCCAAAGGGACGCAGTTCGCCGCCGTTTTGGTCCAGGAGGCCTTGGCATCTGCTGCATCCGCTGCGGCCGCCTTTGCAGCCGAAGAGGCGATGTTTTGATCGGCCCAAGTTCACAGAGGCGTAGCGCTCCAGAGATACCGTGGATGGACGAAATCCATTTCGCACCACTTCGAAACTATGGGAAACCGTTGCTTGTTGGTATTTGCGGGGAACTGATCATTTCAGGCTTTCTTAGGACTGCGCCATGGTTAATCACTTCCAGAGTTCCTGGGGTTTAAGCTTTTTGGGTAGACCATTTTGGTGGTAGACCATTTTGGTGGGGGTGGGGTAAAACGAGCTCAGTAATTATGCAGGTCTGTTCCAGATTCTGATTTATAGACATTCGGCCAGATACAACGCCTGTTCTGTCTGGGCTGCGCTGAGAGGATGGTGTTGAACCATTCCAAAACAGAGCTTTGTCAGTTTACCGGCACTGGTAAGTTGACGAGTCTCAACAACCAAAAAAGCACCCCGTGGAAAAGTAACACCCTTCTGGAATCAACCGGACCCATGGTCCGCTTTGCATCTGTTCGGTACCTTCGAATCGCTCCCTGACTGCAACTCTGGGAGTCCAGGGCCCCGTTTGTTGGCGACTGAAGGTTTCTGTCACAGACCCAAAAGACACATTGGGGCTGGCTGCTCGGCCAGCCATCCGGGAAGCGCGGGCATTTTGATGGGCGACCCAGCGTGGCAAAGGCCCCCAAGGTACGGGCGAGGTGGGGGAGGGTCGGTTTGGTTGTCATCGGAGGCGCAGTTCGCGGCCCGGTCCAGAGAGGAAGCGGCGGAAGCGCTGGAGGCGTTTGCTCGAGCGAGGGTCCATTCTTGGTTGTCGCTTCCGGTTGGTTGAGAATATGGTTTCTTGGTCCCCCAGTAGTGCCCTTTTACCCTTTTTGTGGGGGAGGGTCCCCCTACTAAAATACTAGTTTACTTGGTGGCTCCCAGCCATCCGGTTCCTGAGCTTTTTAGATCCTTTTAGTGTTTAGTGGTAGTTTCCATTGAACCCACTAAAAGTTAAACTTTTGGCGGGGGATCTGAGGGTACACAAGAAATGGAAAAT
Organism: Effrenium voratum; assembly: GCA_963377175.1. NCBI lineage: Eukaryota > Dinophyceae > Suessiales > Symbiodiniaceae > Effrenium > Effrenium voratum. The sequence goes on along the minus strand of CAUJNA010001391.1, from coordinate 415,036 downwards.
ATTTTCCGGGACGTATTCGCAAATGGAGGTTTCCCAAGAGCCGGAAGCTTTGGGGTTGCCTAGATGGCTTGGGGAGTGGTCGGTTAGGGGCGGCTGGCGGTTACGGTGGGGTGTTGGAACGGTCCCGGGGGATTGCTGTTGGGGACGCCACCTGTTTTTCTTTTTTGTGCAGGGGGTTATGCAACGAAACGCCCACAATGTCTGCCCTGATTAGTTCGGCGGGGAACAAGGACAGTTGATCATAGGGGGTTGATTGATCTGGGGGCAAGCCTCGTCCCACAGGTTTAATTCTGTGGCTCCATTGTATGTTCCCTGGGGCTTTTCAACAATGGCCAACTCCCAAAAGCCGTTATTTTTGGAGTTGAAAGTTTCGACACCTATTTCCTCAGGGCGAGTTTCTATCAAAACCTTCGGCGCTATGTTGAATTGAGATGCCCTTTCAGAAAGTGTTTTTTTGAAGGGAGCGTATGACTTTGACTTTCGAATGGTTCGTGGGCATCAGTCCACATGAGCAAAAGTTGTCCATCAAAGGGTTGCCAATGGAGATCTGTCAGGATCTTGGTGCGGTCTGGGAATCCCCACGCGTCGTTTTCTCCTTGAACTTCCCCTAAACTGAACCCTGGGAAGTCACTGGGCCAATCTTCGAGTCGCAAGCGACGCTCGCCTCTTGCATTTGGTGCTGCGCTTGTTTGCTTCGCGCGGACAAGCAATTCGAAACGGACATGCGCTCGAGATTCTTTACTTGCGTTACGCAACGAAGCCGCTACGACATCTGCTGCCGCTGCTGCTGCTTTTGTTGTTACTGCTGCTTCTGCTGCTGCAGCTTGCGTTGGGTTTGCTGTCGATTCTGGGTGCACATGCACTTTGAACCAGCAAGTACACCTTCTCACGCACCCATGTGTATCAGCATGCTGCTTCTTCTGCTCGTTGGTCAATACATGGAGGGCAAACCTCAAAATGGATTTCCAGAGGCAACTCTTGATATTGCCTCAGGTTCCAAAAGGACCCGAATGAGCAAGAGAAGCCACCCCCACCGTATATTTGTTTAAGGACCTTCACCATAGACCTTTGTGATATTGTTTCGGAGGGGTATTTTACTGGCCAAGACGAAACACTTTAAAAAAGAGACACCCCTAAACCTTAATCCCTAAACCCTAAAGCCAAACAAAACAACATAAATCCGCACCCTATTGCTTCCTGTCCACGTTCCCGATCGATGTATTCTCCTGCAGGCCGAAGCCGAGTCCGCGGAGGAAGCCGAAGCCGAGGCAGAGGAAGACCTAAACTCCGTGCCATGAGGGGGGGTTTTGAGTCACTCACTGACGCCAATGCCCTAAGAAGCCAGCAAAAACATGGAGAAAATCTGGTGGAAACCAGCAAAACATGGGGACAATATGGTGGAAACCAGCAAAACATGGAAAATCTAGTGGACACAGCTTGTTTTGGGGAATTTGCTGCCAATTTCCTGTGGACTCTTGCTGGTCTCTGTGATATCGCTAGTCTACTGTCGGTTTGGGGACGACATGGAGAGACCGCGCAAAGTTCCTCACAAAAACCAAAGCGGCAATAGGATATTCCTATGTCGCTTGGGGGAAGCAAGCAATATATTATTGTCCACGACTCGTGTGTGTAATCAGCGTGACAATTTAGCGAGCTTACTTGGGAAACACGAGCTCGCAGATGTGACATTAAGTTAAGGATTTCCTTGTGTCCAAATTGGGAATCATATCAACCTTGGCCAAATTGTCGCAACGTGAATCACGTCATGGTTGGTGGTTTCAACTTGATCAGATATTTATGAATCTCAATGAAGGATTGAATCTGATGGGCCGAGGGTGCAGTCGTATTTCAACCAAGTGGGTTGCATCCGCTGATGGGGGATGGTTGTGCATAGTCCAAGCTTCACCAGCAGCTTGTGGACCTCTCAAAGTGAGCTATGCTCGCCAGGCTCCGATCGAAAAAGCCGACTTCTCGGCCATGGCCGGCTCCTCAGCATACGTGTCAGCCTCTCCGATGGCCCATGCAGCATTGGCTCACGGAAATCCCAGCACTCGCAGAGGTCTGCTTTCGCTGCATCCAAAAACTCGGTTCACAGCCAACCGCCGAACAGCTGCTCGCTTTGGTTGCACAATGCTTGTGTGCCAATTTGAGCTTTCCCCTTTGCGCTGCTTGGAGTGAAGACCCCTTTTAAACTACAGAACAGGACACTCTGAGCTTGCACTTTCTATGGTTTTTATATGTTTTTATTAAACAAAAAGAACCTTTGACAACCTTCGCTTCTAAGAACCTCGCCCAAGTGGTGCTCCAAAGCCTAAGGTCAGAGTACCGTTGGACTCAGTTTGGCAGTTTTCCAGGTCTGTCAAAGTCGAAAACAGACAGTTTCGCTTCCAAGCCAAGCTTTTGAACTTGGAGAACCCTGAGAAGAGAATACACCACTTTTTGAAGCGTTTGAAGTTTCTTCAGGCCTGGAAAAAGTAGTTGTACTTTGAAGTCCAACACGTTTCAAGTTGTCCAGAGACTTGGAGACAGGGCGTAGCCCGCTATTTGCCACCTGCGAGGTGAAGCGAGACCGCGCCCCCGCGCGAGCAGCAGGGGGCTGAGACGATCTTAGAACCGAAAACAATAGATCGCTATGAAAGAAGCCTTCATCAATGGGGTCCGGGGTCGCAAATCAAGAGTCAGACTTGTGTAGATTTGCCGTTGATGTGGCCCCATAGTGGGTATCTGACCAACCTAGTGGACGCGAAAAACAAGGCGCCTTTGCTGTTCCCAAAGATGAAGGCTGGGCAACTGCTCATCTTGCAGATTGCTTGAAGGGAGGTTGTTCTAGTTGCTTGCCTAGGACGTTGCCCTAGTCACCGTGTTGGCATTGCTCCATTAAGGCTTCCGCGCTGGGCTGAAATTGGACGAATGCTCAGAAATGTTGCCTCCCCAACTTGCCCAACAGCGGGATTTTGGGGCAACATTAATGTGCCTCATGTTCCATCAAGCCTTTCTCCTTACCCGTCGTGCATGTAGGCCCAGAAAGCCTAAAATTGTTTGGACACACAACAACTAAAACTAGTACCATGGCGCTACCTGCAGTGGTGCATCTTGTTTTCCTGATGTTGGAGCGGGTTTCGTGCAACAGCTCGCATGGACGTCATAGGTCAGTGCTGCTGATACAGGTTTGAATTCCATAGCATGCTTGTCAGCCGTCAAGCAACTCACTTCGGTAGGCATAAACATCGGGGACCCCAACATGGTGTTCTTCTTGGTTACCTTTCCCTCATTCCCTAATGTTGACCCAGGATTAATAAACCCGTCCCACTATTAGGGGTGTGTTCCCTCCAAAAGTGAGGAATCCTCACTAAAAGGGGACACCCCCCGATCAAAATCAACCAGGGGTTTATTAATCCGGGATTTAACATCACTGAGCACCAGCAAGCAACAAGCAAAAACTGATCCGATTGTAGGCCAAAGACGCTGCCGCGGCGCGGCTGCAGGCGCGGCAACGTGTGGCGCCCAGATCAATCCGCGAGCTTCGAAAGGTCCTCGCAATGACCGTCCTGGGGTACCTTCGCCATTCTTTCCAGGGATCCTTCTTTTCAGGAAACCATCAAAACCCAGCAGGGGAAACAGCCGGTTTTTGAAAGGAACGATGGTCGAAAAGAATGGGGAATCAACCCCTGAATTGCAAGTATTCCCACAGTCTTAGCCATGTGAGTCGCAGACAATTGTTTTGTTTCGCATTTATGTTTGTGGCAATGTCCAGGCGAATCCCTTTTTGCGGAAAGGCATGCTTTTCATAGCCATGCGCACTGCATGTGGTCAGAAGGCCTGGTTGCTGGGGTTGGGATTTTGGTTTGCTTTTGGTGCCTTGCAGGGTGGCTCCGAGCTTTCAAGCGACAGAGTGTATCCCATGTACCCGTTTTGGTCTGTGCCAAGGAGAAACCGTAAAGAAATCTATGATGCCGTCGAATTTTGCTTTCCTGCATTCCTTGAGCAGGGTTGCTGCGTGAAGCTGACCAAACCTCAGTTTCCAATCTGGTTAGGTTCCTTTTGGTTTCCATTTCAGGAACCATGTGTCCTACCCTTCTACCAGGGATGTCGGAACAACCTGTTACCTCATGTACGCTTGTCAAAACATGCCATTAGAACTGTTGACAAATATCGGATTTCAGTCAAGTATCACAAGTGTTCCAATTCATTAAGGGTTCCATGCCATGACCCACAGAAGTAATGCCACCATGACACACATGTTGTTATTTTGCTAAAAGACAAATTTCCCGAAGGAACCTACTTGTTGGAAGCAAACGTACTTGATTTCTGGGACTGGGAATTCGAAGACTTCACTCAGACCCTTCACCCCTTGTCAAGGGTGTGGGTTTGTCCTAAGGCTCCGTGATGAAGGGTGTGTCCTCTTGTTTTGGGTGGATGAACGAACCTAGAAACCTGGTCTGGGGCTATGATGAGTCAAGGGCTTTCTTCTTGTTGAGGGAATTAGTACAGAGATTGTGTTATTGGTGCATGAGAGTGAACGTAAACAGCTGTTCCCGCTTAGGGTTACGTATCATAAAGGGCAGAGTACTTACATTCTCTTCGTTTTTCATCGTAGCTGTAGGATCGTGAGTTTTTCTTGGCATCTTGGTTTTGAGACAAACCCGCAACCGCATTTATTTTTGTTTGGCCCTGAGTACAGACGTTGGGAGGTGGAATACGGGGGGAGGTGTTTTCCCACAAAGTGTAGGCTGATTTATTAATTGGGACACCACGTTTGGTTGGTATTTGACGGGACAACAAAAGGACCTAGAGGACCAATTCTGCTATTGGGTTGGATCTTTAGACTTTAACTTTTTGGTTGAAATAAAGGTGTTTTCCACTAAACCCCCAAACGGTTAAACACTTTTTGCAGGGGGATCAAGAGCAACCAATAATTCACCCCCTTTGAGTGCCACCTCTGCTTGAGGTGGCATCATGGCGCGGTCCAAGATGGCCTCATTGAGGGCCTCCCGCACTTCCGGCGCCATCCCGGTAGGGCTGCCTAGCTTGGCCTC